>OX383293.1:26590951-27190951 GCA_947523025.1 Dryobota labecula
GGTCTTATTTGAGAATTAACATTTGTTATGCTGAGTTGAGAAAGGACAAAGTTACGCGGAACCCCTTTAACCTTCATAATGCATATAGCAATAAACTGGTGAGCTCTAGCAGTTGCCCTTACCATCCTTAGCCAAGAAGTAAAATGAGTTGGATCAGCAACTACTGGCATGGGCAACGTGCTTACATCATTGTAATTACAAAAATCATTTCTAGGTGATGAGGTTGAGGTTGATTTTAAGCATACCGATGGTGACTCTATAGTACGTGCAGATGATTTCATTTCTACTTCCACTAATGGATCAATGATAACACTACCTACTGGATTAGATGGCCAATCACTGGAAGCACGAAGTAAAAATTCGGGACCTGAAATCCAGCGCGACTCAACATTTAACGTGCAGCAATTAGTGCGAGTAGCGTCATCGGCGACGTTAAGATCCGTGGGGACCCAACGCCATGTAGAGATATCACTATTTTCCAAAATTTCACCTACTCGGTTGGCTACGAAAGGCTTAAATTTCCGACCATCACTGCGCAACCAACCTAATACAGTCATTGAGTCGGACCAGAAGTAGCGGCGGTTTGGTTTGAAATGATGCGCTTCGCAAATAAATGTGGCGAGACGAGTGGCTATCAAGGCAGCCTGTAGTTCGAGGCGTGGTATAGAAGTAGGTTTTAATGGAGATACACGTGTCTTGCTTGCAATAAGAGAAAGACGTGCCTGGCCCAAAGCATCTACGAAACGCCAATAAGCGACTGCCGCGTACGCTTGCTCACTCGAGTCGCAAAAAACGTGTAACTCTCGTTCTGCAACGTCCATATCACACAAATTATACCACCGAGGTAATCGTAATTCTGAAATCGACTTTAGACTATCATACCACTCGTGCCACACTTTGCAGTCGTCTTCGCACAGCCCATCATCCCAATCCAAACCTTTGCGCCACAGATTTTGAAAAAGAATTCTACCTCTAACTATAATCGGTGACAAGATTCCTAAAGGATCATAAATACGCATGACTTGCGTTAAAGCTTGCCGTTTAGTTGTAGGAGCCCATGACTCGCTTGTTAACCCAGAATTAAATTTAAATTGATCGTGTATAGGTTGCCAAATGAGACCTAGAGTGCGAGCCACAGAGTCCTTACACAAATCTACGCCGTCAATCTTGCTGTTCATCACATCGGACAGCAACTCTTTTGGAAACATGGCAAAGGCAGTTGGTTCATTAGACGTCCAGCCGCGCATTTCGAAACCGCCGCGTTTATGGATGGTCACCACTTCAGCAGCCAGACGCGCTGCGGACTCTACGCTATCAACGCTGCTGATAAAGTCATCCATGTAAATATTGCTCTTGATAACGTCCACGGTCTCGGGAAACTCGTCTCGGAACTCTGACGCGTTTAAGTTTATTATATAAATTGCCGTTGACGGACTTGAACAAGCACCAAAAATCATAGAACTCATGCGATATATTTTTATAGGACCTGAAGGATCGTCACGCCACAGAAATCGTTGGGCGTCCCTGTCTTGTGGAATTATCTTAATCTGTGGAAACATTTCCTTAATATCGGCTGTCAGGGCGATCCTTCCTTCCCTAAAACGCATCAAAATACTTAGTTGGTTTTGCAAGAGGTCAGGGCCCGTCAGCAACATTGAGTTCAGAGACACCCCCCAAGAACGTGCAGCAGCATCGTGGACGACTCGAAGCTTTGCGGGCTTGTTCGGATTTATTACACCGAAGTGTGGTAAATACCAACAAAAACCGGAGGGCTCTACCCTGCTACATTCTTCGGCATAATTTTTCTCTAAGGTGTCATAAATATTCTTTCGATACCGTTCGGCAAAATTGGGTTCCCTCGACATCTTTTTCTCTAAACTCTTAAACCTAGACAAAGCTAAAGGAAGGCTGTCTGGCGCTTTTATGTTTTCCGTTTTCCAGAGAAGACCTACTTCGTAACGCCCAGAAGGCAGTCGACGTGCAGTGCGGGATAATATTTCCAATGCGCGCTGATCGTCAGTACTACGCGCCTCGTGCTTGGTGATTCCGACAGAGTCTAACTTATAATGCGCTTTAATAAGCTCTTCAAGTTCAGACTTAGGGTCATCAAGTTCAGTCGAATACGCATGGTTTATGGATTCGGCAGGCCTAAATGATTTGACGGGCCTAGTTTTACTATTCGAAAACCCGAAAAGAACCCAACCCAATGCAGTTTGAATCGCTACCGGTTGTGATTTTGTGCCTTTCCTCGTGGCGGTCGCAAATGACAAATGCCAGTTATCAATCCCTATTACAAGCATAGGAGAAGCATTGTCATAACACAGTTCATTGGATAAATCAGATAGGTAAGGATAACGAAGTAAATCATCGCTACTGACTGACTGATTACATACTATTCCTAAATTTTTGATCGAGCGAGCTCTACGAACTGAATATGTTTGACTAGAGTGCAGGCCTTTTATTTCAAAATCAACGTAATTCACAGACGTTTCTCGACACAAACCACCTACACAATCCAAATAAATTTGTCCCACTGGACCATTAGCACCAATGCGGGAGGAAATATCAGAATCTATGAATGTAGACGTGGAGCCGTCGTCTAAGAGAGCATACGTGTCAACACTTCCAGAAGGCCCCGAGACTGTAACTGCGACTATCTTCAAGAGGGGGTGGAGACTAGAGCTTGTGCTTATACCTAAATTTGTGTTTGTGTGGGTCACTAAGTCTCTCGCCGTATATTCTTCTGCGTTGCTTGTAGTTGGTGCAGAGGAAGTCTTTAAAGTAGATGTTGTAGGAGCACATTGTACCTGATTACTGTGTGCAGATGCCGTAGGAATAAAGTTTGGATTATGTAGTAATGTGTGATGCTTACGCTTGCAATCCTTTATTTCGCACTTATTTTTATTTTTATTACACAACCTAAAGTTATGTGAACCTCCTTTTAAGCAACGATAGCAAATTTTATTTTCTTTTATGAAACGCCACCTGTCTTCTACTGACATTGCCTTAAAGTTGTCACACGACGACATGTCATGTGCTTGTTTACAAACAATACAATATTTATTCGAATCAATTTTAATGTTTTTAGGTTTATTTCTCGTATGTGATACCTTTGGTGGGTCTGATTCGGACTCCGATACAGCATGAGCACGTTCCCGTGGCACATGTGGTGACTCGACGGAAGTACCAAAATGAATGTGTAGGTCCACTTCTCGCGATAGAAAATCGGACAATAATCCCACTTTAGCACTAGACTCCGCAGTAGAGGTAGCGTGAGCTGCTGCGTAGTCTAACCATCGTGTGCGCAACAATGGATGAAGCTTGTTGATTAGCGACCCAAATAGCTCAGGTGAACGTAAATAATCAGTTTCGTTTAATAGCTTAACTACTTCCACACAGTTGCGCACGCGAGAAGCAAATATAGTAAGTTCTTTAATATCGTTGCCGACTTTGGGCAAGGCACGGATAGCCGCAACCTCTTTCAGCACAATTAGCTCCGGACGCCCGAAAAGCCTTTCTAGTTCCTGCATTATTACCTTGGGATCAAGCGCTGTCACAAGAAGTATACAGACCGCGTCCCGGGCTGCTCCCTTTAAGGCCGTGCTGAGGCGAGCTAGGTTTTGAGCTGCTGTATAAGATGATTGGGAATTAATAAATGAACGCTTAAAAACAAGCCAATCCATTGGGGATTTACCATCGAAAATTGGGAGCTCAATTTTGTATTTTTGAGTATTTTTATTAGGCCCTAGCTTGTTTACTAAGCTTTCAAAGGTGTTTACTAGCCGTGAGATACTATCTTCATTCTTTCCTTCAGAAATATCAGCTGCTACAGGGTCATCATTCACGTTATCGGTTACCGCTTGGCAATGACTGGACCGAGACGTTGTTAGTTTTTCCCCTCCTAAAGGTATGGGTAAAGCGGCACCATTATTGTTTGATGAGAAAACCTGAAACTGGTTTAAAGTGTTAGCAAGCTCTTGGGGTTGAGAAAACTGTATTTGAGTTGTCATTGGTTCGGCGGCAGAGTTGCTGAGTTGGTTGTATGGTAAGAAGTCGTATGTATCGTTGCGATTTTGGCGCATAACGACATCATGTTTACCTGTCTCTTCTAACCACTCTTTTATACTACCTCTGCTCCTACCACTTGTTGTACCATGTTCACTATTTTCTGCGTCAATCGCTGCAAGTTGGGCTTGGTATTCTAACTCAGCCGTTGTCCTCTCAAGCTCCACCTCTCTAGCCTTTATTTTGGCTTCTTGCGCAGCCAACTCTAATCGTGCGAGGTAACGGGCGTGCTGTGCCTCCGCTGCGAGTTTCCTCGCAGTGACCATCGCGGAAGAGCGGCTCGTGCGTGATGAAGTAGATCGGGTTCGTGAGGGATTAGGCGTAGATGCATCGCCACCGGTACTAGTTTGAGCTACCTGAGTAACCGTCGCAACGTTACCTGTGGTTTCCGCTTGCGTATCTACAGAAGATTCTACCAACCGTGTTTGACTACGAGTTACAACCATTATAATAAAATTGCACTGGTTTTATTCTTTAAAAACAAATCGAAGGACCAATATTTGGGTGACTAATTGTATTAAATAAAAAGTATTAGCCAAATTCCAATTCTTATATTTTAATACGTACGTGTTTTTCAGTAACTTAGGTAACAACAACGTCAAAAAATAAAAAAGTATATAGAAAACAATAAAAAACTACCTAAAAAGAGTATTAGCAACGGTCGTCGGCCACATGACCCTTTGGGCAGATAAGGTCGTACACTAGTATGGAGGAAGAATAAGGAAAATTAAACAGTATTATATGCTATTTAGTCTTTATTATTAGTTTAGATTAGTAAGATAATTAAGTAATTAAATTCGGTAAGTCAGGAACATAGGACATAATGTCAGTTATGACTGAAATGCTGCAAAACATTTGTCATGCAAATTGACGTCATATTTGGCACATTTCAACAGTTTTTTTTTTTTTTTACACAGCGCACATCTTCTGACCCGACTTGTACGAAATAATATATTCAGCTGAATGTTTCCTAACCGAAACAGGTACAGTTGTCTTTGCCTTCTTTTGTGACCCAGGCTGAGTTATGGTACTCCCATATTTCTGACTTTGCAATCGATCGGCGAAATTCCAGCGTGTCTACGTTTGCTCCGAATAATCTGGCGAGCAAAGAAGCGTTGTTGAACCATATCAAAACGGGACTATACCATTTTTTGCCTCTAATGGGCAATCCTGTAAACTCCGATATTAGCATCTAGTCTATCCACACAACCCATAAATCGGTTGTCTGATGTACATACAACGGTTGGCTGATCAATGAAAATTTTCTGTTTGGCAGCAACTGAATATCGGCGTGCCTTTTGAACGGGGTGTACTTGTGGTGTATGCACATGTACGTGTGTACAGCGCGCGGCGCACGGGCCGGCGACGCGCCCCGCAGTAATAAACTAGCTTTGACGCCACCTAGTCGTTTGATTACTTCCCAAACATACCATTTGGCGACGAGGATTATTGTTTACCCGCGTGTTACATAGAAAATGAGTTTTATTGGATCATTAAATGTGTTTGACCATAAAAATCAAGAATGGCAAATATTTTATGGAAAATTTAACCAGTTTATGAAGCTGAATAAAATAACAGGGGGAGACAAGGCGTCCTTATTACTCACGCATTTGTCAGATGAAACATATCGTCTGGCAAGGAATCTGGTTCATCCCAAGGGACTGGATATAGTATCCTTTGAAGAATTAGTGTCGAAGCTCAACGGTCATTTTAAACCAAAAAGGTCGACTTTCGTAGACAGAGCCAAGTTTTATGACGCGGTAATATCCGAAGACGAAAGTATCGAAGACTGGGCGGCGCGTTTGAGAGGACTCGCCGTATATTGCGAAGGAGCTCGCACCCATTTAATTGTGGATGGCGGGCCAGGAGCGGCGGCTATGAAGGAAGAACCTGTCTACAGGGTTGGGCAGGCTCGCGAACGGCGGGATTCATCAGCGGCTACTACTACTTCGACTGCACGTGGATCCGTTAACAGTGTGCGTTGTTCAGTGTGTGGTTATAAAAATCATGAATCAGTGAAGTGCCGGTTTAAAAATTATACTTGCCAAAATTGTGGTGAGAAAGGACATTAAAAAAAAATGTGTAAAGCTAAAAGTGAAAAATCTAAATTGTATCACCTAGTTAGCGATGAACAATCTCACAAATGAGACCAGGGCCTGAAGTCTGCTATTACAATAGTGTCAGAATGGTCTCTTCATTGTGAGTTTTTGACAGATTTGCCATACAAACACTGTCAAATACTCACAATGGCGAGACCATTCTGACACTATTGTAATAGCAGACTTGAGGCCCTGTTCAATATGCGGTATGTTAATAATGATCCCATTATTATCTCAATAGAGATAAATAAATTGAAATTCGATATGGAATTAGATTCTGGTTCAGGTATTACTGTAATTTCAGAAAAGTTATATGGTGTAAATGGTTTACAGGTAGGAAAGCGCACTGGGAACTAGGAAAAATAATAAGGAAAATAGGTATAAGAGTTTTTGATGTGCACATTGAAAAATTCAATACTGTATGTAAAAGACATCTTGATCAAATTTCAAAACAAAAAGGAAACGTTATTACTAAATCTATAGATAATTATGGTGATGAACATTTGGCAGCTGAGATTCCTGAATGCACGGAGTCCCGTCAGCAGCAGGCAATGTTAAGTTTGCCTACTAATGAGTCATCAGCCGCACCACCATGCCCACCATCACCCTCACAGTCAGCTATAGAACTCCAAGGTGGAGCTTACAGCCCTACAGAGGGAAATATTGAAGTTTTAGATGGACGGGTACCCATCCCCCACAACAACATCCTCTCCTTGGAGGGGATGTTGTTGTGGGGGTTGGTTTAAAGGAAACTGGAAGTACCGAGCCCGAACGATCTGCCGATGCGGTATCTTGTTGTGACAAACAAACAGAATCAGGTAGTGGGACGTCCGGACTCGGTCGTTCCGTTAAGAAAAGAAAGGAAGTATGTTATAAAAAGTTATTTTAAGTTTACCCTAATGTATGTATTGTTTATTGTTTTCGAGTATTTAACGAGTAATGGTGGAGGGATGTGGTGTATGTATGCACATGTAAGTGTGTATAGCGCGCGGCGCACGGGCCGCCGCGCGCGCATCTCAGTAATAAACTAGCTTGGACGCCACCTAGTCGTTTGATTACTTCCCAAACATACCAGGGGCCCAAGTCTCTTATTTTTATAAATGTGTCACTCCAACACGATCCCATTGTCATTTTGCTAAAAGTTCGTAATATGCTAAACTCATAATGGTCGATCATTGGTCGGTCAATTGTCTCATAATAGAATTGTATTACAATGGCATTTAGAACATTTAATCATGCCAGATTTCATTTATATATATTTTTACATATTATTTATTAGTGTTATAAGCAATCTGAAGTAGTACAAAGTTGGAAGTGTAGTAGGAAGTTTAATTTGTCATTATGTACGAGATTACCAATTCTTTCAATGGAGTGTCAGTGGCTGACCATTGGAAAGTCATAATGACGCCATTATATTAGTAGATTACCAAACTTGTCAAAATCAACAATTATGAAATCAATGATAGACCATTCTGACACTATTGTAATAGCAGACTTGAAGCCCAGTACTCCAAATTCTTTTGAGAACAGTATAGCTACGCTGTTGTCATTCCATCATACGGCGATAATATTATCATTTGTATCCAACCTGTAATCGATTTATATTGTCACAGTCCTCTTCACCTGAGTCACCGTCCGACGTGGTACCCTCACAAGGAGGATCAATGTATAAATCAAAACCCTAGACGCCTTCCTCGTAGTCAAGTGACTCCAAGGCTTCATAAAAATAAGGCAAAAAATATGATTATAAAGCCTTAAAAGATTATCTGCCCACGGGGTCGTTACCGACCCACGAAAATGTATCGATTGATTGCAATTATAAAATATATTTTATATGCAATATTTATATCTATATCTCTAAAACACATATTCAGCTTACTAAAAAAACTATTTTGGTACTAAAACGGTATAATAGACACAAAATACTTACATTTTTATGCGCTTGGTTGCAAACTTTTTCCAGAAATGAAATTGTACGCTCTTGCACTAGCACTTGTCATTTGAAATGATTGTAGACACTACATTGACCCGTGCCTCAAAATACCTAGTTCTTTTGACTATCGAAAGACGGCGCTATAATATGAATTCATTCATAAGTTCGCAATCAGGGTGCATTCTAAGTAAACAAGTACTTTTGGGTCGTTATCGACCCCCCTGGGCATATATGGGTAATACCAATTTCCGAGTTAATCAAGCCACGCAGTAAAATCCTCCCCTGTAAAATTGACTACCTCTCGTTTTTCTTTATTTTTAGGGTTCCGTAGCCAAATGGCAAGAAACGGAACCCTTATGGATTCGTCATGTCTGTCTGTCTGTCCGTCCGTATGTCACAGCCACTTTTTTCCGTAACTATAAGAACTATACTGTTGAAACTTGGTAAGTAGATGTATTCTGTAAACCGCATTAAAATTTTCACACAAAAATAGAAAAAGAACTATAAAGTCAAAAGTCAAAGTCAAATAATTTATTTCAAATAGGCACGAAGATGCACTTTTGAACGTCAAAAATTACATGAATAGTTAATTGATTCTAGTTGCGCCTTCCAAAATGTAGTTATGTATGGAGAAGAATGGGCAAGAAACTCCATACTTACTCTTTTAAAATGTTAACAATAGTATGTATACATTAATTAATATTTATAGGTGAAGACTATGTACCTAGAATAAAAAAATAAAAAATATAAAAAAAATCATCAAAATTACTTACCACTATTGGTAAAAAGAATGAAAAGTGAAGTAATAACAGAAAAATTAATAAATGCGATAGGTACATGGTGCTCACATATTTACAAATATTGTATATGATTTCCCAAAAAAAAAAAAAAACATATAATAAGTCAGTGTGTGAGTTAAAATATTAATCACAGAAAATAAAATTAATATCATAAAAATTATAAATTATACAGTTAAATTAGCAACCAGTTTGATTTTGTCTAGACTCTAAATTGTCCTATGGAGCAGGACCAGCATGTTTCCAAGCATTCTTATCTTGGATATAATCCTCTAATTTGTAATATGCTTGTTTACAAAGTGTACTTTTAATATGAGTTTTAAATTTTCTTTCATTTAATTGTAATATATCAGAAGGTATTTTATTGTAACATTTAACACAGTACCCCATAAAAGATGTATGTACCTTAGATAATCTGAAAAATGGTTGATCTATTTTATCTTTATTTCTAGTATTAAAATTATGCCTATCACTGATTTTATTAAAAATATGTAGATTTTTTCTTACATACATAATATTTTCATAAATGAATTGGCAAGGTACCGTCATTATATTAATCGTTTTAAATAGTTCTCTAAGAGATTCGCGGCGATGTAGATTATAAATGGCTCTGACAGCCCTCTTTTGTAAAATAAAAATGGATTCAATGTCGGCATATACACATATACATTTTGGGGGTTCCTCATACTTAGAACTAAAACTCAAAAAAAAAAAAAAAATCATCAAACCCATACGTGTGGATCTTGCGTGCATCTTCAAAAATGATATTGAGGTTTCAAATTTTTTTTTTTTAAACTGAATAGTTTACTCGAGAGACACTTCCAAAGTGGTAAAATGTGTCCCCCCCCCCCCCTGTAACTTCTAAAATAAGAGAATGATAAAACAAAAAAAATGTATGATGTACATTACCATGTAAACTTCCATCGAAAATTGGTTTGAACGAGATCTAGTAAGAAGTTTTTTTTTAATACGTCATAAATCGTACACCGCAATTTACCTTTAATTCAATCAAATCAAATATAATTAATTTTTTTAAACCGGCCAAGTGTGTGTCAGATCACGCACAATGAAGGGTTCCGTAGTTGGGATGAATTTATCCCAAGAATAAACTTCACTAACTAAGGTTTCTGATACGGAACCCTTCGTGCGGGAGTCCGACTCGCACTTGGCCGGTTTTTTTGTTTTAAGTCATACTTAAAATGATATGATACTGAGTTTCGTGTTAATTGGACCATGCGTTAAAATTCTTCCATACAGTTTGACACCCCCTAAACCTTTTGGGGGTAGTTTAGAAAAACAAAAAATGACAAACTTTATAATTTACTTAGAAAAGTATTCGTGATAAGTTTCAAGTTTAATAACTAAAGGAATATGAATAGAATAGAAAGAATTGTAGAATTTCCAAAAACCCCTTCTTAGTGCTCCCCTGCTTATAACATAAAAGGAAGCTATGTGCAAAATTTCACATTCCTAGTCCCAGTAGTTTCGGCTGTGCGTTGATGAGTCACCAAGTCAGTCAGTTTCTCCTTTTATATTTATATATACCTTTTAGTTTTATTTAGTTTAGGTTATTATATTTTTATCAACTCTTACCAATTAATATTGATAAATAAACCTTTTTACTATTTCATAAAAAAAATAAGTAACAAAACGTGAAACGAAACGCATAATTTAAAAAAAGAAGTTCCAAATTGATCCGTAAGTGTATCTTGGCTTGGCAGCACTGTAGCCAGTGACCCGCCCGCCATTTCAATCGACGCGGATTGGATGAGCCGTGCATGATGAGAGTTGTTTGTTTTCTACGTCACTTCCGCTTACGTACAATTGGCTGCCCTGATTGGATTGCTACGAACAGTACGGCGGAGCTGCCATCTTGTATCTAGCGTTTTGGCTTGGCGCCCTTCCTGTGTTGGTTGTTCACTGTCTGTAGTGCTCATAGTGTGTTACACGTTTCAAAATGGTGAGTTTTGCAAGATTTTGTGAAATGTAGTCGTGTTTGTCGTGATTTTATTGTGTAATACGGTGAACAATGGTGTTATTAACTTACTGGCGAAGTTTCAACTCTGCACGAGAAAAATTAATGGGATTTTTCATCAATTTTAGGCTGGCGGTAAAGCGGGTAAAGATTCTGGTAAAGCCAAGGCCAAAGCAGTATCCAGATCAGCAAGGGCTGGGCTTCAGGTAAGTTAATTTGTAATCTTAATTTAAAATAGGATTTTTCATGATCTCAACATACTTAAATTCGTTCTCTAACTTCAATTCATTTAATTGAATAATATAAATGACCACTTCAGTATGGCGGCGTCCATTACTCCGTAGGAAAATAATCAATAGATTGGAGCTACAGAAAAAGTGTATTTTTTCAGTTTCCCGTGGGGAGGATTCACAGGCATCTCAAAAATAGGACTACGAGTCATGGACGCGTCGGTGCGACAGCAGCCGTGTATTCTGCAGCTATTCTGGAATATCTCACAGCCGAGGTAAGCTTTGCGCGACGCCCTGTCAATATGGCGGCACACATAGCGTAATAATATTAACGTAATTGCATGACTGTGTATTCTAGAAAGTAGGTAATACCCACATACTTTTCTTAATAAAACCTAATTTGCTGTAGTTATTGTAAGTATTTTATTTAATTACCCTGTTTAACTCTTTTAAGTGGTCTTATTTTGGCGGGAAACTATTTCAGAATACCTGGGTAAACTGATGAATTTAATGATAAAACATCAAGTAGCTTGAAACAGGTAGCTAGGTCCCTACAATATAAAATAATGGAATGACAGTGTCCTAACAAATAAACTGTTTTATTGTAGGTATTGGAGTTGGCGGGAAATGCATCTAAAGATCTCAAGGTGAAGCGTATCACTCCGCGCCACTTGCAGCTGGCTATCAGAGGTGACGAGGAACTCGACAGCTTGATTAAAGCTACCATCGCGGGCGGCGGTGTTATCCCTCACATACACAAGTCGCTCATCGGGAAGAAAGGCGGCCCTGGTGCTCCCGTTTAAATATAGGTAACTAATAAATATTTATGCAACTTCTATGCCAAAACATGTATGTCCAATTTCTATTTGAGTTAGAGTACACCTAATGTTTAGTTATCACTCAGTTAGATAAATATCTATAAACTAGCACCTTATCTGAGTTGAATGTATACTTGGAGTGATTTTTCTAGCTGTATTGCACAGATTACAGCCAACTTATCCATTTCTGCCCCTATTGATGAAAAATGCATCATGTACAGAATAGGCACTAATAAGAAGAATTCTTTTTTTTACTAATATCATTGTGCATTTATAGATATATTACTGATGTATACAATTATATTTTGGAAGTGAATGTAATTTATAGTGATTTGGTAGTTGGAATGGTATATATCATTTATCATCTACCTTCACCCTCCTCCCCTGTTTATTAAAGGTTGGCCTACCAATTCGTCTTCAATACAATACATCTCTTTATGAGCCATTACCTCAGTATTCATTCCCGTTCCATTGTTTCATTGGTCTTCCCCTACTCTTAAAGTTGTCCATAAAGAATATGGACAGTGTTACAAGTAGGGGAAACCTGAAACTTTTCTCACATCAGAATATCGTCACATCCACGGCAAACTTATGAATATGCAGTAAATGCATTTTACAGGGGAGCGTTTTGAAAGCAAACATCATTGATAACTTTTTTGTAATGGGTATATAGGTGACATGGTATATTTGGTTTTGAAAATTGTCCTTTTTTTTAGATTATTATCAACAGATTGTCAATATTTTACAAGAATCAGAAATAAATACACATTCGCTACGAGCATGTATTGTCTAGTTGTTTGCTATCAACTATAGCAACGTGTAAGAAAAGTTTAAAAAAAATATGCTAGCCTCCGCAATTATTAGACATCATACTGACATGACTTATATCTTGCTTGCTTGAAATATATTTATAAACACAAGTCGCGATCTCAATACTTCCTCGTTTGCCTTCAGTTTCATCCCAAGTATAACAGTCGACATCTTGATCCACAAATTTATAAAATGTCAAATTGTAAACAGCTAGTTTTCGAACATAAAATAATGGCCCAGAAGCGCCTTTAGAGGTTGGAAGGACCACTTCTAGGTCAAAGTTGAACACAGAAAGTTTTCGTGTCATTCTTTGCTGCTGCTTTATCAGCGTCTAGTAGCAGATGAGCATCGTCCCGTCGCTTACATGTTGGGAATGACTGTCGGCGGCTACCAATATAAATTCACGAATATGCCAGATTCGTTTGTTTACTGTGGGTTACTTACTTGAATATTGTTTGCTAAATGTAAATTCACGAATATAATACACCGTTTTTGAAGTTGACAGTGGCGTATTTTACTCGAACTTAAATTCTACTACACTAAAACATCATAAATTCAATTGGTAAGTTTACTATGGGTGGGTGTATTAGAATAAAATGCAGAATCAAACAATTTGAATTTTGTAATTGTCAGAGATAAAAATTCGTAAATTTTCCATGGTGTGTAGTACCACATTAGGTACAGTTTTTCAACAAAATATCGATATCACTTAAACTGCAGATGCGTAAGTTGTCCGTGGATGTGACGATATTATGTCTGATATATGTAAGTGGTACACCACTAAATACCTGCAGTATTGTCTCTCCTTCTACTGTTTGATCCATCCAAAGGTTGTCTGTAAAAGATCGCTTTTAGCGATAAGACCGCCCATTGTGACACCCTATGTAACAGTTCTACATTTATATCTGTAATTTTTATGGTGTACATAATAAAGAGTATTCTATCTATCTATGTCTGATTTCTTTCATCTCTTGTGGCCAACATTTACCATTTGCCACTATTTGTTTGTTGATTGAATAATATCTCTGATAAAATATTTAAATTCCAATACTTTATTGTCTGCAGGTTATCTCCAATACCACCACATTTGCTGCATTTGACTCCGGGCATGTTTTCTATGAAACTTATCAGCTGATAGTTTGCAAAAAAGTTAGTGATGTGAACAGTGGAGTGTTTCGAGGGAACTGTTGGGTCCGGACTAAATCGTTTAGTAGTTCATAAGTACTAGAAATATTTTAGTGATAAGAAGATTTAATATGATTGTATAAGTTTAATTTTCTTGTTTGTTCTTAAGACAATATTTTTCTATAGCATTGATTATTACAATGACTTAAACATGTTAAAATTATTTTGCTACCAGTTTCAGTTAAGCTATAGGTGTCTGCAATTGTCTCAGAGGCTGGTGCATCTTAATTTTTTAGTTTGAATAAACATGCAACCTTAATTAATTAATAATTTGTTTGAAGCTATAAGCTGTTGTAATTTTTTTGCAGCATTGTATTTTTAAGTGACAAACACATAAAAATGATGTTCTAAATTGTATTTGGTATGATTGAACTGTTACAAGTTGTAAGAAATGTATTTTGATCTTTGAAATATATTGAGAAAGCATTGATGTCTCTTCATTCTTTAAGTCCTTTAACTTTGTTCACATTAGCAAATTCCTGAAGACCTGACAGATGACTACAGGTCATTGAGTTATTATGTGTGACTACCTATAAACAATTTTATTTTGGTTTATGTTGGGCCATCTCTAGCTTGTTGCTAATGTACTGAGCCTAACTTACACCATGATGGAAGTAATAGTTCGTGTACGGTCTTGCATCCGTAACTTATAGTTTTTTCAAAGGTAACATCTGACACTCCACACCTCAAAAGGAAAAGCGGCCAAGTGCGAGTCGGACTCGCCCATGAAGAGTTCCGTAACAAAAAGAAGAAGTTATAAAAGTTCTTGTAGTTCGTTGTAACTTTGAAATGTTTTTATTTTATTTTTATATTTGAGTTGATTGAATGTAAGGTAAATTGCGGTTTACGATTTATTACGTATTAAAAAAAAAACTACTTACTAGATCTCGTTCAAACCAATTTTCGGTGGAAGTTTACATGGTAATGTACAGACGCTAGCACATCGAGCTACTACAATCTGTCAAATTTCTTTAATAGATTTTCAACTTTATCACTACAGTATAAGGTTCAAGGTTGATTGCGAAAATTTGACAGTTTCGGGTGGGTTGACCATCACAATATTTTGGTTTGGCCGTTGACCCCCAAACTAAGCAGGGTTTGTATCTTGGGGCTCGGAGTACAATTGAGCAGAAAGAATATGTCTGTTTAGAGGCTAGTTTGTGTACGTTACCCCAGCAGGAAAGTGTCTCCTAGTGATATGAGTGGATCGTATAAACATGGCTATTTTTGATTTTATAAATAACTTCATGAGTAATGTGGATAAAAGGACGCCGGTATGTTCCATTTACTGCGATATGACCCAGGCTTTCGATTATGTTAATCATGACATTCTCCGTAAACTGGAAGCTTATGGCGTCAGAGGCAATATACTAAATCTCATAGAATCTTATCTGAAAAATCGTAAACAATATACAGAAATTTCTAAAATAAACATTAACACCAAAAAAGAAGAAACCTATGCATCAAAAAAACGTATAGTTAAATATGGAGTACCACAAGGGAGTGTATTGGGTCCTTTATTATTCATAATTTATATAAATGACTTGCCATTAGTAACTAATTATCCTGTATCTCTTTTTGCCGATGATAGCACAGTCACTATTAATTCTATAAATAAAGATAGGTATGAACATGAAATTAATAATACAATCAATTCAATAATTAACTGGTTAGATAACAATAATCTAAAAATCAATCTTGAAAAAACAAAAATTATGTTCTTTAGTCAACGTTTAGAAGCACCAAATATTAATGTTCAACACAAATCAACTGTTATAAAAAAGGTAGATACAGCAAAATTTTTAGGTGTAACTATTGACAAACGTCTGAACTGGAAAGCACACACAGAAGAATTAAGTAAAAAAATATGTTCTTCTGCCTATGCCCTCTATAAACTAAAACCTATTCTGAGTGCCAATGCGCTTATAACTGCCTACCATGGAATTGTCGGCTCCATATTGAGGTTTGGAGTTATATTTTGGGGTAACTCTACTAATAAAGAAATCATTTTTAAATCACAAAAAAGGTGTATTAGGGCTATGTTTGGATTGAAAATAACTGATAGTTGCAAACAGTATTTTATTAAATATAACATTTTAAGTCTGCCTTCCTTATTTATTTATGAAATGGCTAATTTTATACAAACCAATCCTAAACTATTCAAGAAACTATCAGACGTTTCTATTCGTAATCGACGGGATAATAATAAATTATGCGTACCAAGATCAGCCACGGCATTGATGCGTAAAAGTATTTTCTGTTTAGCACTAATCATCTATAATAATATCCCAAAACCTATTAAACAAATGCCTACTGCTCTGTTTAAAATACATTTAAAAAAATATCTCATAGCCAAATGCTATTATAGCATATCGGAATTTTTAAATGACCGCAATTAATTAAATGGATTCCTAAATTACGACATTTTCCCAATTTCACCCTCAAATCTTTTCTTCTCCTTTTTAATTAACATTAGGAATAAGTTATCAATCTCCTAGTTTGTTGTATAGACTCAATTTTTTTATGGTTTATTCTAAACCAGAAATATGTTGCTTTGTACGCCATAAATGGCAAAACATGCAGATCTACCTGTTATTTTAAGACCTCGCACATATTATTTGATGTATACTCATGTTTTTACAATAAAATTAAAAAAAAAAAAGTATAATTAGTGCGTAATCTGCTGTAAATGTGAGCCAAATAAAAAAATTGTGCGTTTTGTCGTTTTGGAATAAAACAAAAGCGATTCCTGCTGGGGTAAAGTTTTTCCAGCAGGAAAATTCTAAACGAAAGGTCGGAGAGAGAAATATTTTGCATGGACAGAAAGCTTATATTTGTGCAAAAATGTGCGCCGAAAATATAATTTGTGCGTCTTCAGGTTTTCGAGATATTGCATTTCCTGCTGGAGTAACGTTTTGCAGAATCGTGTATCTCTAAAACCATTATATGTGCGCCTGTCATTGAGATATATATTACTGCGTATTTATATCAATGGCGCCTGTAGAATAAACATAAACGAGTACCTCTTTGTTTGTGCGTATTTGTGACAGAATTAGATTTAAGAAAATATTTATAATTTTCAAGTAATCGCGCTTTTTTGAAAACCCGAAAAAATATCGTAGCGCCTAAACGAGAAAACGTATAAGCTCGCTGAAAACTGTATTCGGTACTTCGTGGTGCTTTTAATAACCATAACAAGTTTCAAGAGGGTACATGCATGCGTTATTGAATAATATTGCTAAAAGTCAAAACGACGGTGTCATAACTTTGACGGCAAAATACAAGAAACTGGCTCAACCCAAGATGTGTGGGTCTAAACCAGGAATTAGTGCGTTTAGTCAAAAATATATACTGAAAATATTCAGCTTGGAAATGTTCGCATTAAGTAGATATAAACAAAAAACAAAACATGTACACAACGGCTGGTTATCCGACCAAGTTCGAATGACTAGAAAAAATCGACGATTTCATACTTAAAGATAACCATCTTTATTGGACGTATTAAATCTAAGATGTCCGTACAGTCGCGTTCAAACGTTTATTGGCAATTATATTTATATGGCCTAATTTTGGGGGCTAATTAAAAAGATTAACATGGTACTTAAACATAACTGGCGAAATGTGGGTTTATTATAGGTACACCTCGGCCCAACCCTTCAGGGAAAGGAAGCGTGATATGATAAAAAAAATGAGTATTGATGACGAAAAACTTAATTATTTTATCTAACCTACGGCTTAAGTCAATAAATGTAGATACTCTGTCTTTTTTTACTGTTATGTTAACTGGCTTTTTATTTTCAATCTATAAACTGTAGGCTCTTTTTCACACATTTCTTGAACTACTTATTTTTATTTTTAAACAACCGCATATCATGTTTTTGGTCATTCGATTTTCATTCTTTTTACCAATTGTGGTAAGTAATTTTTATTTTTATTCTAGGTACATCGTCTCAACCTATAATTATTAATTAATGTATACAAACTATTGTTAACATTTTAAAAGAGTAAGTATAGAGTTTCTTGCCCATTCTTCTCCATACATAACTACCTTTTGGAAGGGGCAACTAGAATCAACTAACTATTTATGTAATTTTTGACGTTCAAAAGTGCATCTTACGTGCCTATTTGAAATAAATGATTTGACTTTGGTCTTTATGGTACTTTTTTTCTACTATAATTATAAATGCAAATGTCTGGATATACCTACCTATGTCCTTCGTTCACACACAAAACACTGAATGTATTTCAATGTTTGGAAATAAGAAGCTATCATATACCTTGGAATAGCACTTACGCTACTTTTTATAATGTACTTAATCATGTGCAAAAGTCACGGAAACAGATAATGAAATATAATCTAATAACAAGTTTATTTTTTTACTTCTTTTCTACTTCAGTGTACTCAGGCACAACACGTGTCAACCGGTTCGTGAGTAAAGTTAAGAAGGTCATCGTTAAGTATGAAATCGTCGAATTTTTCTAGTCATTCGAATTTGGTGGGATAACCAGCCGTTGTGTACATGTTTTGTTTATTGTTTATATCTGCTTAATGCGAACATTTCCAAGCTGAATATTTTCACTATATATTTTTGCCTAAACGCACTAATTCTTGGTTCAGACCCACACATCTTGGGTTGATCCGGTTTCTTGTATTTTGCCGTCAAAGTTATGACACCGTCGTTTTGACTTTTAGCAATATTATTCAATAACGCATGCATGTGCACTTTTGAAACTTTTAATGGTTATTAAAAGCGCCAAGAAGGATCGAATACAGTTTTAAGCGAGCTTATACGTTTTCTCATTTAGGCGCTACGATATTTTTTCGGGTTTTCAAAAAAGCGCGATTACTTGAAAATTATAAATATTTTCTTAAATCTAATTCTGTCACAAACACGCACAAATAAAGAGGTACTCGTATATGTTTATTCTACAGGCGCACATATAATGGTTTTAGAGATACACGATTCAGCAAAACGTTACTCCAGCAGGAAATGCAATATCTCGAAAACCTGAAGACGCACAAATTATATTTTTCGCGCACATTTTTGCACAAATATAAGCTTTCTGCCCATGCAAAATATTTCTCTCTCCGCCCTTTCGTTTAGAATGTTCTAAAAGCTATATTTTCATGTACTTGGTGTACATGAAAAGATAGCTTTTGATGAGTTATAAATGTATACCAATAGCAAATTTTTGTCATCTTATAGTTTTTGAGATATTCAAGATTTTGCTGGGGTAACGTTAACGGATTTTCTAAATCTCGAAAACTGTTCATCGCAGAAGTTTGAAAATAAAAAACTGTTATGAGGCCTTAATTTGTTAAAATATAAGTATTTCGACTTTTAGAAAAGGTACAGACGCCAGCAGGTCAAGCTATCCGCAACTGTCAAATTTTCGCAATCAACTTTGAACCTTATCCTGTAGTGATAAAGTTGAAAATCTATTAAAGAAATTTGACAGATTGTAGTAGCTTGATGTGCTGGCGTCTGTACAAAAGGCTTATCTTAGGTATCTATATAAACGTTTTAATGGATATTATCCGTTTATGTACCCTTCGAACTTTCTTTTAGGCTGTTTAGGGTACAATTCTCTCGAGGTTAGAAGAAAAAATGACCAAAGTATTAATATGTGCAAGATCCTTCATGGAAAAATAGATGCTCCTGAACTACACGACGAACTGTGCCATCTTTTTGCTCCAATAAACTATAACCGTAACAGGAGGCACACATTTGTTCGCCGTGCCTTGGAGTCGAACCGTCGCTCGAGCCCAGTCTCCTGTCCCTCGCACACTGTCTGCGCTCAACGCTCTCTTGGACGCTAAGCCTGACTGTGATGTGCTCGCGGATGGATGGATGAAGATCTTGTCAGTATGTCTGGAGTATTGTGAGATGAGCGTATGACTGTCGATAAGTTGTATACTTTGTTATTATCCTTAAATAATGTGTTTAAGTGTCTTTGTTAACTAATGTAATTGACCTTGGCCGTTTTATGTTAAATAAATAAAAAAATAAAAAAAAGACGATATAATTGTTTTTAAGAATCAGAAAAAATCGTTTTCCTCGTAAATTTGTACATCTACTAACAAATAAAAAGCAGTAAAATATACCTATCATATAGGTACCATTTTAAGGTGTACAAATCTAGATTAAAAAACGTTAAGCGATATGAAGATATAAAGAGATTTTATCAAATTTCAAGCGGTGTTTCTTCGGCGATCGAATACACAGCTCCCTCTGATTACAAAACGATGGACTATAGAGAACAAAATTTGTTCATTTAGTAATAAAAAATCCCTGAAAGTTTCAGGTCTTTTATCCTGAATAGAATAAAAGTTATTTAAAAAACATGAAAGTGTCAGCAATTCTCTTATAAACCGACTTAATTACGGAGGCTACGAAAAGGCGACGATTTCATACTTGCGGGTGTCCTACCCAAATTAGCAGCCTACTAACCGATATTGAGTACAGTCGGGCAGAAAAATATTCATGTACAGACGCCAGCAGGTCAAGCTACCCGAAACTGTCAAATTTACGCAATCAACCTTGAACCTTATACTGTAGTGATAAAATTGAAAATCTAGTAAAGAAATTTGACAGATTGTAGTAGCTTGATGTGCTGGCGTCTGTACTTAACCGAAATCTCAAATGTTTTAAGTATAGGTTATTAAATTTTGCTATAGATTTTTAAGTATTTTTAAATGTTAAGGTTGGGTGGTAATTATTTAAAATCATAGACATAATCATAATCACAAAAATATGCTAAAAAAGTCATCCTTTTCTATTTATTATGCTTAACAATATGTACTTATTAAATGTTATCATGTTGTATTTTTGACGTCTCAACTAAATAAAATAGCGTTTTAAAACTCAAACGAACAAAAAAAAAACCGACCACAATAATCCTTTTATATGCGACTGTACCACCTAAAAATGAATATTATACCGTTTTTTCGGATGGTTACGCTCAAGTATGAAATCGTCAAATTGTTCTTCTGGCTACAGTTGCTACCTAACCTAAGAAGAAATTTTTGGTGTATACACAGTGAAATACTCTAATATCGTTTTGAAATTGAGTGAGCATCGTGAGCGCGTTGACGAGTTGTTGACAGCACTCGGCTGTCATAATCGTAATATCCATAGACTTAGAAAACTATAGACCACTGCTTGGCGTGTCGCTGTAAGGGACAGAAAATCAAGGTACTTGCAACTTTAGGGTTACCCACTTTAAAGTGATTTTACCCCGAATGTTCTTCAATGTTCAGATGTTTTTCAATCTCTATTATCTACTTTGTACAAACGCACAGGGTTTATAAATAGAAACAAAACATCTATACACAAAGTCTGAAATTCAGATCATTTATGTAAACAAAAGGGATAACTTAACAAAAAAAATATCTTCGTAATGGTTATTCATATAAAATGGCGAAAAAAAAAGGTGCCATTTTCTTTTAAGTACTGATTTTAAGAAATAATAACTATAAAATAATCATACCGTATTATTTTTATATTTTTTTTAACAAAGTATTAAAAAAAGGAGATTTTCTGGTATATTATAAAATATTTTATGGTACTGGTAACAATGCAGGAGATCCAAACATTTTCAAATTTTTTACATCTTCAACAACATTATTAATTACAACTCTCATTCATAGATTCATATCGTAAGTAGCATATCTTGCCACATTTTGGGTGAAAACTGTTTTGAGTGGAAATCGATTTTGGGAGGCCTACGTTTAGCAGTAGACTTAAAAGGGCTGATTATGGTGCTGATTCCCTTGTTCACAAACTAAACTAAATTTAAGTTCAGTGCATCTTTTTCTTTCTATTTCATTAAGAAAAGGACAGAAGATAAATTTTAGTTAAGTCCTGTCAAATTAATCAGCGCTTGACGTAAATTTACGAATTTTAGTCGGCAAGTTTTTAATCACGTCTAAACTTGTATGGAGTAGTGACAGGCGCTGATTAATTTGACAGGACTTAACTAAAATTTATCCTCTGTCCTTTTCTTAATGAAATAGAAAGAAAAAGATGCACTGAACTTAAATTTAGTTTAGTTTGTGAACAAGGGAATCGGCACGTATGACGAACATAATGCCGTGTCTCCGACAAACTACACAAAACATTGTTTGGCAATGGTATTTTGTTTGCATAGTTCTAAAAATTATTTCATTTTAATTTTATAGATGTTATTTACAAAAAAAAAAGATAAAATGCTTTGAACCACCGTCCTGTCATTTTGGCAGTGACATTTCTTGACATTACTTTGTTTACATAAATTATCTGAATTAGAGACTTTGGGTATAAGTCAAAATAGTTTATTAGGATAGGAGTTCTTTCACCTGCGGGAAAATGAACATTTAAAGAAAACCTGAGATACAGCATAAAAAATATTTTATCTCCACTTTCATTCATAATCCCCGTGATTTTGGTTTGGCGGGAAATCTGAAAGTTTTTAACACTTTAATACCTACTACAAATACAATATTTTAAACTATAAATAGATACTAAAAGGTTAAGATGTAATATTACGTCCAGTGAAAAGTGGAACAAATTTGCTGCCAGCGCTATACATACACTCTAATAAAGCATTCATCTGAAATGATTGATGAAGGTAATTTATTTTATTGGCGTACAATTTTCCCCTGAAATGGGGAAGTATTCGAGTAAAAAGTAGGCAGCACTGAGCTTGGAGGTTATGTGAAGAATAATAAATAATAAAAACATAATTCAGCTCTCATTTTATCTTGAAACAGCTGTATATTTATTTTAAGAGTTTAAAAACCATATTAGTTGAAAACTTTCACTGTCTTTCACCGAATAAACTAAAATATTTAGCTACTTACGAATGAAAGGACAATCCGGCAATTTTCTTCTCACTATCGCTTTTGCAACCAAAAACACTGCACCTTACTATTTTGCAGCAATAGCTAAAGTCAATCCTCAACAAAAAACACAAAATAATTAGTATTTTTCGAAATAACAAATTAAATAACTTAAAATTTCGTCGCAACCAGTTTTCGAACGCGTATCAAACGTCAAACTTTGTTTAGCAACTGAAGTGCTGTCCTTAAAAACCCGACACGCGATAAGGGACAGAAAATGTTAGGCTCTGTCTCTTTTCTTTACAAGCATCTTGTATATATTTTTCTTTTTCTTGTGTAAGTAAGATAGAAGATGACCAACGATCTATTGTTTTCTCTATCTACGGTAATATCTAATTCGGAACGCACGTAGATAGAGAAAACAATAACAAGAAAATTGCTTGAGACATTTTGCAAAAAAAATCGCGGTGACGCCGAACGGTGCGGTGGGGTGGCGGCACGAGCGCGGTGAATTTTGATAATTAAAATCATCATATCAAGTAATTTTAAATTATTTAATTTTTTAAATAATATACTCTGAATAAAAAAGAAAATCATTTCCATGGCTTCTTTACCACCTATAGGTGTATCACTTAAAATTATCCCTATTTTTTTTTTTTCTTTTCTTTTGCTTATATCTCCAAAATGGTGCGTCCTATCGCAAAAATAATGAAAATTTCAACCCCCCCTTTTAGAAACCCCAAACCCCTAAAATTCAACATGTTAGTATTTTTTATTTTATTTTTTTCCACACCAAAAGTGAAAAATTCTATATAAAGCACGTTGAGGCTGCCCAGCTCCTACTCTCAGCTCCGGCTCTAAAAAAAATCATAGGCAAACAAGTACAAATTTGCGAAGCCAAAAAAAAAAAATACCACCTGGAGTCACGATTGTCAAATTCGATTTAGTTGTGTCAAACTTATTTTTAAATTTAGAGAATTTTGTTTGCAGAATAGCTTTAAGATTCTCATAGCCAAAAGTAAGGAATTTTAGTGATAGTTTAGTTAGTTTAGTTCGGTGTACAAGAGAATCGGCACCATTATCGCAACTCGGAACGCAGGGTAATAAAATTATGCCAATTTACGTCAAGCGCTAATTAATTTGACAGGACTAAACAAAAATTTATCTTCTGTCCTTTTTGAAATGGAAAGAAAAAGATGCACTGAACTTAAATTTTGTTTAGTTTGTGAACAAGGGAATCGGCACCATTTCCAAGAAACTACAGTTGTACAAGGATCTTGCGCGTGACCAAAATCAGAATCGGCTGCCGCCTGCGGTTTCACCCGCGTGTCATTTTCTAAAATAAAAAGTAGCAGTTACTCCATTTAACATCAGAGTGAAAGTCCCGTCAGAATCCAGCTGTTTCGAAGATTAACCGCGCTCAAGCTAAATCTAAATTAATAAGTAACAAAATTAGTATTTCTAATAATAAAATAAAAGCTGTGTGGCAGGTAATTAACAAAGAAACTGGAAACACAATACAGCGAGATCAGAATGAACTGTCTTTAAACATTCACAATGAAACCATTTCAGATAAGTTAGAAGTTGCTGAGACACTAGAAAATTTATTTACCAACATCCCAATAGAGGTTACGAAATCTCTTCCCTCGTCATCTATACTAGCTGAATCTCTTCTCAAAGAAAACTTCAGTAAGGATATTCCAAGTTTTGAATTCAAGCGCATTTCTATTGTCACAATTAAAAAAGCATTCAAAAGTTTTAACATGAAAAACACTGAAGACTTATGGGGGATTTCCGTTAAAGTTCTTGGAGATATTATTGACACAATTGCCCCTGTCCTAACAGGATTATTTAATCAATGTTTGGACAGCGGTACGTTTCCAGACTTAATGAAGCATAGTAAAGTAGTACCAATTTTTAAATCGGGTATTAGGAGTGATCCTTCTAATTATAGACCTATATCTGTGCTACCAGCATTGAGTAAAATATATGAAAAAATCATGCTAGACCAGATGTTGGCACATTTTAACTCAAATGGGATTTTACATAGTCGCCAGTTTGGTTTCACGAAGGTTAGGTCAACGACTGACGCAGGAGTAAAACTCATCAGTCACATTTTGGAATCCTGGGAGAAGTCCCAGGATGTAATTGGCATTTTTTGTGACCTCTCAGAAGCGTTTGACTGCGTTGACCACAACACACTGATCTGTAAATTACGCCACTACGGAATTCGTGGACAAGCTGCCGATCTTGTTCTTTCCTATCTATCGAATAGGCAGCAAAAAGTACACGTTAACGGGGCGACTTCCTCGGGGTCTCTAGTTAAGATGGGCGTGCCTCAAGGTTCAATTCTTGGCCCTTTTCTATTTCTAGTTTATATTAATGACCTTCCTTACATGATGGCTAACTTATCGGATATAATTCTATTTGCTGATGACACATCTCAAATTTTTTAAATAGATAGTCTCGCTGTTCTTTCAAAATGGTTCGCAGCTAATAATCTTTTACTTAATGCGAATAAAACGAAATGTCTTAAGTTCTCATTACCAAATGTACCCCAAGTGGGTCTAAATTTAAAACTTGATGGCAAGAAACTAGATGCTATTACGGAAACTGTATTTCTAGGAATTACTTTAGATTCGAAATTGCAATGGGGCGCCCACATTAGAGCTCTTTCAGGTAGATTAAATTCAGCTGCATATGCAGTAAGAAAATTATGGCAGTTAACTGATATAGCCACAGCTAGGTTAGTATACTTTGCTTATTTCCACAGTATTATGTCTTATGGCGTTCTGCTGTGGGGATCGGCAGCTGACGTAGATTCCATTTTCATTCTACAAAAGAGAGCAATCCGCGCGATCTATAAAATGGGTCCTCGTGAGTCCCTTAGAAATAAATTCAAAGTAATTGATATACTAACTTTGCCTTCTCTTTATATCTTAGAAAGTATTTTGTATGTTCGCAAAATCTTAGGACTTTTCAAAATAAGAAGCGATTTCCATAATATAAATACACGTAGTAAACATGAAATTGTGATACCCAAATTCAGATTAACTAAAACTAGCAAGTCATTTCTTATAAACAGTATCCGCTTTTATAACAAGTTGCCAAAGTCGGTTACAGAACTTAGCGACGGAAAGTTCAAAACCCACATCAAACGTGTCCTTATTAAAAAAGCATATTATAAGATAAAAGACTACGTTGAAGACAAGGAAGTTTGGCAATAATTCCTTCTGCACATGTGGCTTCCCTGGTACCTCATAAGCAACATAACTATGTCAATGTCTATTAACTGCTCCCAAATAACGATGTTTATTTAGAATTTTTATTTTTTTTATTTTACATACTTCCTTGACATAATCTTTTCAATATTTGACATTATTTACCTACATATCGAATTCCAATTCATTGTTAGTGGCTTTTGTGGACATGATATTTATTCAGATATGTTACTGTAGTTGTAATTGCAATCATGTCATTAATATTTTATATACTTAGATTATTTTATATTTTGTGAATGTGAGAACGTTGTAGGCCTAGTAGAGTGTAGATTTGTTGGCGGTTTTCTATTTTGTTAAGTACCTGGTAATTGTTGAAAGGCCTACACTGTCCTCCCATACCTATTATGACTGTTATTTAATAATATTGTAAAGCCAATTATTTTTAAAAGAGTAACCGTGGAGTTTCTTGCCGGCTCTTCTCCATAGGAAACGACTAATTCGAACCGTGCACCTAGCTTCTGACGTTTCATAAGTGCCCATGTAGGTTTATGTGAAATAAAATATTTTGATTTTGAACCGGAACAGATATATTTTTTTTTTGCTTTAAGTACAGACGCCAGCACATCAAGCTACTACAATCTGTCAAAATTCTTTAATAGCTTTTTAATTTCTTTAAGAGCTAACGTAACCGTGGTAAGCTGTAAGTAAAGTAGTCTGATTCGCTATTTTCCCCAATCTGTGAAGTGCATATGAAAACTGTCCCAACTTTTTGCATTCATGGTCAATATGTAATTTTCAGTTAAGTTTGTTGTCAATATGTAAACCTAGAAATTTTGTTACTTCAGTTTCTTCAGTGTCGCTATCTAGGTAATGAAGTACCCGTACGACGAGTTCGTATTTAAAAATTCATTATTTTTGTTATAAGCATTAAATTATTCAATTTTAGCCAGTCTATAATTAATAATATTGTTTAGTTAATGTCAGATTCTAGATCAATTGTATTATCATTAACGAATAAAACCGTGCTATCATCAGCAAATAGTGTAATGTCATGATTGGTTACCGAAGGCATGTCATTTATATTAACAAGGAAGAATAATATATAAGGACCCACGATAGTCCCTTGAGGAATGCCGAATTTAGCAGTTCCAGATTCAGAAGCATATATTTCTTCTGTTTTAGTAGTGGGATTTAACCTCCCTACTTCTGTGAATTGTTGTCTGTTGTTAAGGTTTGATTCTATAAGTTTGTACACATTTCCTCTCACACCATATGCATACATCTTTCTTAAAAGGATCTTGTGGTCGACACGGTCGAAAGCCTTTGACATTTCATGTATAGCGTGACAGCCGGTAGCCCTTTGACCTAGTTAGTCATTACCTTATTTAAAAAGTTTTATATTGCCACATTTATGGATTTGTTTTTCCTGAAACCATATTGACTGGACGTTAGAATGTTGTGTGTTTCAAAGAAAGTATAAAGACAGTTAAACATCACCTTTTCAACTATTTTTCCAAAAATAGGTATCAATGCTATGGGCCTATAGTTGCTCATGTTAGTTTTGTCCCCTTTTTTAAATACTGGCTTTTTATAACAGATATTTTTAGTTTGTCTGGGAAGGTGCCTTCTTCTATACATAAATTAACAATGAAGCTTAGTGGTTCAGATCTAATATGAGCTACATCTTTAACAACATTTGTCATAATGCTGTCATAGACGACACTGGTTTTATTTTATAAAGCAATTATTATTTTATTAATGTCATCAGGGATAGTCGGTGTCATAAAAATTGAATTAGAATTATATGTCAGTTTATTGGAAGATTTTTGGGGTACACTAGTATTATTATCATTGATGTCAAGAAAAAAGACATTAAATGAATTCGCAATGTCTTGAGGATTATTTATGATTTCGTCATTCGTAATTAATTGATTTACGCCTTCAATTGGATATTTAGATTTGATCTCATTTATTACATTTATCAACTAAGGGTTAACTAACAAAAATTAAAACACAGCCTACCAGCCTGATATCAGACTAATATCTTTGTTGATGTGAACAAAACAAACACTCACAAACACTCCGCAGCCGCAGGTGCACAAATGAATAACAAAATGGCGGGCGGGCCAGGCCCGTTGCATTAGCAGTAATTGGCCCTACAAAAATCTCCCAACAGTAGGAATAGAAGCAGCAGGCCCGCGTTAGTTGGCCCAATGTTGTCATTATACCTTAAATCCCTACAAAAATCTCCCAACAGTAGGAGTAGAAGCAGCAGGCCCGCGTTAGTTGGCCCAATGTTGTTATTATACCTTAAATCCCTATAAAAATCACCCAACAGTAGGAATAGTAACAGTAGGCCCGACGTTGGCTATCCGTTGGGCAAATAGTGCATGTTTATGACAATGGGCCTATTTTAAGTTTAGGTTGGCGGAATAACTAACCGTCTGCCAATACATTCCCAACTGTTGGCGTATGGAAGCCAACGGTAATTGCTACTAGGGTTGGTTGTGGCAGCGCCTTTGTTAAAATATCTGCTTCCATATTTTCTGTCCTTGCAGAATCGTTTCTAATTTCTTTTGGACACAATCTCTTATAAAATGTTCCTTTATGCTAATATTTTTTGACCTTTTTCCTCTAATCATATTGTTTGCAAATTTTTACGCAGCCATATAATCTATAACACCCTCTCTGCCCACACACTGCTCTACTCGCGGAATTAATCGCGATGCTCGTCAGCGAACGCGCGATTATGTGGCCAGCCACTCGCGCTCGTATTGCCGGTCCTTTGACTCGCGCGCCAAAAACCGACAAAATAGGGAGAGGTGGGCACGACGAGGAGCATGACGTGCGGCATGACGAGTATTGTTGCCACACTACGTCTCTGCCTCCTTTCCTCGCTACTTCCCATGCCACTCGACGAGTGTGTGGCAGGCCCATTACATTACATAGTATTTTGTTTGAAAAAAAGCTGTTCTATCAACTGTCTAAATAATGAAAAAAATTAAGAAAATTTATTTTACACACCAAAAGGTTACTTTTTTATTCATGTCAGGTAAAGGCTCGTACAGACTAGTGCGATATCACGGGCGCGACGCGACACTAGTAGCACAATTTCTTTGTCGGTGCCTGTCGCGGCCGCGATATTGCGCGAGTCTGTACGAGCCTTAACTTATACTAAAAGTACTCTGTGATGGGAGTATAGTATATACTCTTTGGTATAGTGCAGTGATGCCAGAACGTCCCAAAAGGGACGATTTTTGTCCGTTTAGACATCTTTACGTCCCTTCGATGTCCGTTCATATATTCAGTCCCTTTTCCGTCCCTTTTCAAATAGCCAACTACAATCATTTATTTTCTTATTACAAAAATGCGTTTAAAATGCAAATAATAAAACGCAGTTTTAAAAATTACAAAAATGCACGCAGTGATCCGTATCGCTTGCCTGAACCTTCCATGCACACAAACAACCACAATCATTCGGTTATTCAGATGAATTCATTACGTACGAGAGTTACTACGATGCTCGTCGGTGTTTAATTTGAAATTGAGTTTTCATTTTGCGAGTTTCCGAGTTCAGGAATTAAGAATGTCGTGAAGATTGAGCCGACCAAAGACATGCAAAAAACAAAATTAAAATCTTGAAACTCAAAAAAAAAATTTTTTTTCACTTTTTATTTGTCCTAAAAATATAACAGTACTCACACAAATATTTCTCTAGCCGTCCTTTTTGTCCAAAAATCGTCCCATTTCAGATAGTGAATCGTCCGAAAGTCGATGCAGGTACTGGCAACACTGGTATAGTGTTCTCTGTGGTCGGCAGCGACGCCATTTTCCGTCGTCTGTTGCTCGTTGTACATTCAATACCTAATTATACATAATCATTCGACTCACTTGTACTAATTTTTATTTTATCAAAGAATCTGAAAGAATCTCTGGATCAATCAATCATAACCCTGTATGCAGTAATTGCATTTCGTATAGTACAGTATAAATTATTTATTGAAATCGCAATAGTGTCTTTTCTATTATATTTTTTTTAAGTGTATTTGTAAACGCCTGCTATGAGTTCAAGACATCGTGATAGGAGTCGATCAAGATCTCGCGACCGCGAGAGGGATAGGCACAAGGAGAGGGATCGTGAGAAGACCCGGGACCGAGACCGTGATAAAGATAGAGAGCGAGACCGTGATCGGGATCGAGACCGTGATCGCGATCGGGATAGAGACCGGGACCGCGACCGAGACCGTCACCGCTCCAAAAGGTACATGTGCGTGTATGCTTAGTGTCTATTTGCAAGGCACAAATGGTATTATAGCGGTGATGGTATGTTCCCCAGGGATAAGGAGCGTGAGCGCAGCCGTAGCCGCGACCGGCACAAGGAAAAGCGTCGCAGCCGCAGCCGCTCGCGCAGCAGGAGTCGCAGCCGCAGCCGCAAATCGAAAGACAGGCAAGATGATTGTGTGATTCTTAGTCTTGTGGTCTAAGGTCCATACTACAGAAGGAAACTCAAACATTGATCTCTGTTTAAAACTAGTTATACTGGTTTTATTTTAGAACGTTCCTCAAGCTTAGATTCATTTGTTACTAAGTTCGTGAGTTGAACCCAAGCAGTTATTGTATCTGTAATCACCCGAGTGTGGTTGAGACTGCACGTGAGCATAGATTGTTATGTCAATTTTTGTTCTGTTCAAGTTTTTGTCTATCTGTGTTGTCGAGTTTTTAAATATGGTGTTTTTTTAATTATTACTGGGTATATTTGGAGAAGTAGATCATTACAATAATAATTTATTCAACGATGATTCAAATAGAAGGTTGAACTTTAGCATTCCGCTCAGATATTTAAAACATACTCAGGACCCATATAATTGTGAAAACTTCAAAAAGAGATACAGATGTGGTAAAATATTAAATTCTGCCAAGGTATAATATACCACGATTTCAGAAAACCAAACCCATGGGCATCCCATAGCCCCAGAATTGCAAATTATTGTGTATGTACATTTTATGTTTATTTTTTATTAATCAGCAAAGCAAACAATGTTATAAACAATCTGATGTTTTCACTTTCACTTATTTGACATGCTGACATTTCAAGTTTTTTAAGCTTGACAATTTTGCTTACAAAATTACTACATTTTACTTTGAAGAGTTTTAGTTCATGGGGGATTGTACTATTCAGAATGAAAACAATAACACAGATTTCCTAAAAAATTGCAGTCCTATTTTAATAATTCTAACCCAGTGAAGATCAGAACAAACTTGGTAAATAAAATAAATCTTAAACGAAAACAAGCTGATGCATAGTCAATACACATCTTTGCTTGAGGCTCAATTTGAGTCTTGATCCAGCCGAGTATAGATTTATTGCCATTCTGGAATAAGAACTATGCTCAAGTACTAATTCTATACTTAAACAGTGATCAACTGATTGAAAATCAAATTGGACTTGAGGAACGTTCTGTAATGCGGACCTTAGTGCAAAGTGGTTAGCATAGGAACTGGGTTCGAAACCCAGGTCAAATTGTTTTCTGTTTGTGAGCATTTCATGCCATGTTACTATTATGCTTATGTTAACATAAATGACATTGGTGCCGATTCCTTTGTTCACAAACTAAACTAAATTTAAAGTTCAGTGCATCTTTTTCTTTCTATTTCATTAAGAAAAGGACAGAAGAAAAATTTTAGTTTAGTCCTGTCAAATTAATCAGCGCTTGACGTAAATTGACGTAATTTTAGGCCGCCTTCCGAATTGGCTATAATCACTCACAGCGCTAACATCGTCTCACATGCGTTCCGATTTAGTTATTACGATTATGACAGCCGAGGGCAACAACTCTGAACGCTCGTGAACGCGCTCACGGTGCTCACTCAATTTCAATACGATTATAGAGTATTTCTCTGTGTATATGTTACGGGTAATGCTAGAAGATGGAGTAAACCTAGGTTTACCCAGGTTGACTTAGTATTACCCAAGCTTTTTGGGTAAAGTCCGAATAATAAGTAAAATTAATTTTAATTCGGGGTTTACCCATACTCACCTAGGTCTACCCAACTCTGGCTGGGTAATGTTAAAAATGTATCTAATTAATTAGTAAAATGAAAATCCAAGGGCATTTTTAACTTTTATTATTAAAAAAAAATATATATACAAAGGCGAATGTAATCGCATGAAGAGCATAAACTAGTTTTAATAGCATATACTAATAGTGGGCTGAAACATGATATCTTTAAAGCACAAAGATATTAAAAGTTTGTGTAACAATAAGTTCACAAAATCAAGTTATCATTTTCAAATACTGTTCGTTACTAAAGTAAAAAGAATTAAACGCTTTCGCTGATAATAACTCTTGAAATTTTGTATCAAAACGCTCTCGGTGCAAGCGGTGCGGGGGAGGTGGGCCGCATTAGTGCCACGAGTTCGAAAATTACGCAACATCTAACATTACCCAGCCAGAGTTGGGTAGACCTAGGTGAGTATGGGTAAACGCCGAATTAAAATTAATTTTACTTATTATTCGGACTTTACCCAAAAAGCTTGGGTAATACTAAGTCAACCCGGGTAAACCTAGGTTTACTCCATCTTCTAGCGTTACCCGTAACATATACACCAAAAATTTCTTCTTCTTAGGTTAGGTAGGAACTCCCAGCGAGCACAAACATTCTGACTAAGTTTTGTTTAACAGCAGTCATAGAAACTAATTGCTGAATAAGACTACTGTAATTAGCTGATTTGGCGCTTACTCAGACGTTATTCAAGCAGTTTGGGCACAAAATTATACTGCTAATAGCTGTGTAATAGCAACGTAACAAATGAATAAGTTTTGAATAATTGTACGACCAGCTGAGTATCTTCTGCATACAAGCATTTTGTGTTTTAATACAAGTATTACAGCTCTGTTAGCCAGATGATGAATGAATGATGAATGAACTATGGTTAAATCCTTCAAAGCTCAGATATTCAGATGATACACAGTGTTTAGCTTATTTCAGTATATTTAATCAAGAAGTTAATCAAATTAAATTGGAATTGACAAATCTGAACAGCGTAGTATGAATTATGGCCAAATTTACCTAAGTAAATTTTACCCTTATTTATGCTTAAAGAAAGAAATTGTTGTTGCGCATGCAACTTTACTGTGTATTTATATAAATACATTTCGTGTAAAATTTTCACACGCTACCTGATAAGTCGGGTTTTGGAGAAATAAACAACATTTAGTCTATTGATATGTTTTTATGTGTGAAATATTTTTTTATGTTTTATGAAGATTAAAGGTTCAAAAATAACCTTGTAATACTTTTATAAGAATATTTATTTATTTATTTAATACTTCAAGCACAGAAATGTACAGAGGCAGACTTAATGCCATAGGCATTTTCTACCAGTCAACCTTTGGGTGATGCAGAGACAAACAGTGGTAGGTGCAATTACTAAAAATCTTGGAATAACTATAAAGATAAGTACAAACTATAAATATAATATATATACCAAATTTCCAATTTCTATATAAATACAAGCACAAATAAACATACATAAATACACGAATATACTAAAACAAATAAGACAAACAATGGGAAAACATTAACGTTGTGATGATACTGCCAGCTTCTTACGAATGTCCTCGCGAACTTTCACCGGTTGGTTGTCATCCTGATTTCCAGAGGGAGCGCATTCCACAGAGAGATAGACTGAACGAAGAAGGAAGAGTGAATAAAGTCTGTGCGGTGAGTGGGACATTGAAGAAGGCGATTATTTGATGATCGTAGATTTTTATTGTGGTTGACACAAATGTACTGAAAGTGGAGATAACTAGGGAAAGTGGGAGAGTCAAGAAATGAAAACAAAGTAGTCAGCGCCCTTTGCTCTCTGCGCTGGCGTATGGGCAACCACTTTAGAAGCGACCGATACGCAGAGACATGATCATATTTACGCAGATTGTAAACGAATCGAATGCAGTAATTGAGAAGACGGTCAAAATTGTCGAGGAGATCTGCATTCAGGTCATAGTAGCATACATCACCATAATCGATGATAGGGAAAATTAAAGACTGCACAAGCATTGTCTTCGTACTCGTTGGTAGTAAGTTTTTCAGTCGGTACAGAGCCCGCAGCGTTCCAGTAACCTTCTGGCTGACCCTAGCAACTTGAGTACGCCAGTTCAGGGTACGATCAATGTGCAAGCCTAGGTCTTTCACATCAGTACTGAATGGAACGATCGTATCATTGAAGATTACTGGTGGCAAGGTAATACCATCCACCTTACTCATACTCCGAGAACTACCGATGATGATCGCCTGACACTTATTTGGATTAACTGCTACACCAAACCTATCAGACCAGGTTTTGATGGCTATCAAGTCCCTATTTAATTTCTCGATAGCTTCAGCTATTTTCTCAACCCTCCCTTGACAGTACAGCTGCAAGTCATCTGCATACAGATGATACACACACTGAAGTTCGGAAGTTATAAGATTAATAAAAATAGAAAACAGAAGAGGAGAAAGAATACCGCCTTGAGGAACGCCAGTCTCCAAATCACACCAGCATGATGAAGAATCCCCAACATGAACGGGCTGCTGACGTTCCTGAAGGTAAGAGGAGAACCATTCCAGTGACATAGGACAGAATGGCTAACAGGATATCGTGACTGACGGTATTAAAGGCATTCGAGAAATCGACCAACACCAGAGCAGTAACTTTGGTGTCTTCCAGTCCTGTCCTTATATCGCCAGTGACTTTAAGGAGGGCGGAAACAGTGCTGTGCCCAGGCCTGAACCCAGATTGAAAAGGGCTTATGAGTGAATTACGATGAACAAAATTGGAAAATTGAACAAAATTGTTTATGAATATTATACCGATTTCGTTATTAAACTTGAGTATTTATCACATCATTATAATAGGTTATGTTATTCGATATGGCGACGTTCATTCTGAACAAAATCTGATTGCACAGCGGCTTATCGTCTTATATCTGCATAACAGACCTGTCCACTTATTAAGTTGTGCTCTGGTTAAAAGTGGTCTGGACTCAACATTTTTCGATAACTGTTCTATAATCATACACATTCGTACTGTAAATCAAACAATTAGGATTCAGTCGTATAGTAATAAAAACCCACCGTTAAGTATTTATTTGTTCTTTTTAGCTCTTATCAAATTTAGATAATTATTAAATATTCAATATAAAAAAGGCCGTTTGTGGAGTGTAGCGGATAGTTGTTGTAAATATTAATAAATCAGTTAGAGATATACAAGTTAAAAAGTTGATAAATGACAGAAATTGGTAGTTTGAGCCGTTGCGCTAATAATGTGTGTAGTTATATCGTAAGTTGTGCCCTGCACAAAATATTTAGGTTATTTCAAGTGGACAAATGTACTTACGTACCTATTAAGTTTTTTGATATTTTTCAGAAAACATGCCGTTTAAAATTGTGTCAACTCGTCAAATAGGCAAGGTACAACTATGTACTGTGCCGGACACATATGGGAAGTCAAAGGAATATTGCGTAGGCTTAAGATGTACGGTGATATACTCGTAAACAATGATAATACCCAGCCCCAGTCAGATTGGTTGACCTATAAATGTCTACTGAAAAGAAGAAACTACCGTACATACGAAGAAGCAGAGGATGAATTAACAAAAATAAAAACACGTTTGCAATGATTCATAATCTTCATACAATGTAGATTCATAATTATTTCTTACGGAACCCATTTCTATCGATTGTTGTCACACTTGACTTTTACTTGGATTAGATAAACTGGAATAACTTGTTTCAGCCGTTTGTGTTTTGGCACAAATAGAGTTTTTATCTTTTCATACTCTCGCAAGCACTTTATTCGTATGCTTCCCGTTCTTTTTCTATTTTTCCATGAATTGGAGTGATAAAAAAAAAAATTGTAATGAGGCATTTTTACACAACCATTACAAAACAAATCGCAGTTAGCCGCTTAAATGCTGACTAACTTTCCAGAACAGTTCTTCTAGCTTAAAAAATGTCTACTTTTCGTGAATACCTAGGAAACTTCTGCATAAGAATCTGTTACTATTGCTTTAACCACAGTTAGCTGCACATGACGGTAATTACGTACTTAAAGCGGCATAAAGTAGTTATGACAGCTATCTTAATTTTTGTTAAGTTACTATAGGCTTCATAACAGAAATAACGCCTATTTTATACAGCAGCTGAATAACTGGCAAGATCTGTTGTGTAATACATCTAAAAGAAAACTGAATATAACTTATCCAGTATCATGCTTGATAATGGAATTTTATACCCATGTTATACAAAAGGTTACACAAACTATTGAGTAACAGGTCTATTTATGATGATTATTCAATTTTAAGAAATAAAATCCGCAAATTACTAAACTAACGCAGCTAATAGCATTATTATAGCAAAAAAAAAAACTTTAATACAGAACTTCGTAATACAACACAGCTTTTCTATACATATATAATAAAGCTTAACTCATAAGGTTAAATTGTTGGCCAGTTATCTGACTTGTGTGTTGCCTGGGCTGTAGCCAGAAGAATAATTTTGAAAATGCCACGATTGATATGATGCGACTCAAAACAAAACAGCACAACTGTCATTTTTGACAGCGCTCACGGCGATATTAGTAAAAGGCGTGGTCGGCGCTATCGCAAGATGGCGAATGTCATGACGTCATCTATGACGTTTCACGGGACATCGTTATCGCGCTCACGCTAATTCGGAACGGGTTTTAGCACGCGAATATCGATATTATCGCAACTCGGAACACAGGGTTAGTCGGCAAGTTTTTAATCACGTCTAAACTTGTATGGAGTAGTGACAGGCGCTGATTAATTTGACAGGACTAAACTAAAATTTATCTTCTGTCCTTTTCTTAATGAAATAGAAAGAAAAAGATGCACTGAACTTAAATTTAGTTTAGTTTGTGGGCAAGGGAATCGGCACCATTGTGGAAGTTAAATTAATTCATTTGAATGTTTCATACAAAATTCTCAGGAAATCATAGTTTAAAGACTCATGCAGGACTGTGTGGGTCTTAGAATGAACATGGACAAGGCAAAAGTTATCAAAAGCCCATGTAAAACCCATTCTCTTGAATATCGGAGATGCTACACTCGAAGTTGTGGACGAGTATGTTTAGCTAGGACAAACTGTCCAGTTAGGTAGGTCCAACTTCTAGAAAGAGGTCGATCGATCCTTATTAGAAGGTTAAAAGTCACCCAAACAGCAAGAGAGGAAAATGCTTGGGAGTTTCCCTACGTGATTGAATCAGAAATGAAGAGGAAAACCGAGGCAACCGACATAGCCCAAAGTATTGCCAAACTTCAGTTGCAGTACAAATGGCCGATAGGGCCGAAAGGTTTTGGAGTGGCGACCGTGTACCGGGAGACGTAGCGTTGGAAGGACTCCCACAAGGCATCCGTTGGATGCGGGAAGCATAGAACCGGTCGAAGTGGCGATGCTTGGGGGAGGCCTATGTCCAGAAGTGGGTGTCATGACTGAGGGACAAGAGTGTTTTGTACGCGCCTCCTGGTCCAGGGATCCAAATTATAAGTATACAGGGTGGCACAATGGGCAGACAAGCCGAAATTCATTGTTCTTTTGGGTGAAGTGCAGTTTTATCAGATGCATCTGATTTAGTGTATTGTACTAGCTTTTGCCCGCAGTTTCGCCCGCGTGGATGTCGGAAAATTTCCCACTGGAAAGTATTACCTGGGTTAAAAGTATCCTGTGTGTTAATCCAGGTAAACAATGTATTAATTTTGTAATACGTTGTTTTTATATAACTATTGGTTTACGCGGCGAACGCCAGTAGTCGGCATGATTTTCTCCGACATTTCAAAATCACCGTCATATTTCAGCCAATTTACACACAATCTGAATGAATTAAAAACCTTCCTCATGAATCACTCCATCCATTGGTGAAAGCCGTATGAAAATCTGTTCCGGTAGTTTGATCGCGTTCAGAGAGACGGGGTGGGGGACTTTATTTTTATAATAAGTAATGTAGTGATGTAACAAGCAGTAGTGTCCACAGAGACGGGACGATCGCCCTGCTCGACCAGATGGTGGGCACGACGACGAAGGCCACGGCGCGGCAGGTGAGCAACAACGGAGCCATCAACCCGGCCACGCAGGCCGCCATCCTCGCCGCCGCTGCCGTCGCGCAGGTGACATGCTACAACTTAAATACCTTATAGGCTAACAACATACAGTTTTATCATAAAAACTACAAAAAACACACTAAATTTGCACTTGAGAGCTTGGTTGTGCGCCCACAGCACTGTAGAAACGCCTATGTGTGAAACAGGTGTTTCATCATACACGTGTACAGTACACGCTGTGGATCTTTGAGTTAGCTGCATATTGGATTTTCATATTTAAAATGGATTTCAAAAACCGGCCAAGTGAGTGTCGAACACTCACAGTGAAGGGGGCTCCATAGTTGTCATAGTTGAGATTAATATTTACTTCTCTTCAACCTGTATATGAACCAATTGATCGAGGAGCTCAGCAGCACCTAAGGTCGGTTGTTCCGTTGATGGGGTGTGTTTAAACAACATAGGTTACGCGGATGACATGGTGTTGCTGAGCCCGTCTCTGCGATGCGCAGGCTTTTGAACATTTGTGAGACCTACGTGGAGGCCCATGGGCTCAGATATAACCCAAAGAAGAGTGACTACATGATCTTCAAAGCTGGTACTGAAAGTTACTTAACTGGACCACCTGTCACTCTCTGCGGGTCACATTTGAATAAAATAGATCGATTCAAGTATCTGGGTCACTGGGTCTCTGATGATCTGTCTGACAATGCGGACATCGAGAGTTAGCGAAGGGCGTTGTCTGTCCGGTGCAATATGTTGGCTCGCAGGTTTGCACGTTGTTCTTCACAGGTAAAAATAACCTTGTTCAAGGCATACTGCCAGACTTTACACGTGCAGCCTGTGGACCAACTTCACTCTGCGGGCGTACAATGCGCTTCGTGTCCAGTACAACAACGCGTTCAGGATTCTGTTGGGGCGGCTCCAGTTTTGTAGCGCATCGGCGATGTTCGCTGATGCTACTACCGATGACTTCTACGGAATAATCCGGAAAAGGAGTGCATCGCTTCTGCGTCGCTGTAGGGGCAGCTCGCACGGGATCCTGAGCGTGATGAAAAAAAAAAACAGTCCATTTAAGGATGGGGTAATTTTTGATCCCATTATTAAAAAAATGTATCTCAATGATTTTTTTATTAAAGTCAAATATGCGCTTCTAAAGGAACAAAAAATTAACTAGATGGTGATAAGTCTATATAAATAAATATTAGTTAGTAGAACTTAAAAAAACCGTTTTTATGTTTTTTTTAAGTTCTACTAACTAAACACGTTGTGAAAATGATACGTCGTGCAGTAGACACTTTTTCGGTAACAACTGCAGAAATAACTTTGTTTTTCAGTTTCTATGAGAAATATAAACTTATGTTTGCTGTCGATAAAAATGCGTTGTTTCCGTTTCGGCAGAATTTTATTTCGGCGGATTTTCGTTTCGCCAGAAAATCTATACTAATATTATAAAGACGTAAAGTTTGTTTGTAAGTATGTATGTATGTAGGGGGTAATCTCCGGAACTAATGATCCAATTCTAAAATTAAAAAAATCTAGCAAGTCGGAAAGAAACACCTTAAAATATAATTATTTGCCTAAACAATTATATGTACCTAATTGAAAACAATGTATGGCAACCTGGTCCGTCTTCAATAGTTCTACAAAAAAGTCCGCGACACCATATTTCTATCTTTCATATTTTAGCTTTTATATTATCTTTTAAGTTTAAAAAAAGTATTTTTTCGACATACATACGTTTGGACGATTATTTAAAGAACAAAATATTAATCCTTATCAAAATAAATTATTTTATGATCATAAGGACATCATAGATATACGATTTGCCCTTTACAGGATGTTAATTGGTCATATAGTTTCGGAGATAATATAAAATTACTAAAACGCAACATTCACAAAACATTAATTCATCGTGCTCAAGCTAGAACATGCGTTGTGCGGAAATTTATCCATGTACCATAATATCCATAGATGGCGTTGTACAAATACGTAATTTTTCTGATTTTCCGTAGACTGATGACCCTCTCGATTTATTATTTAAATATTGTCGGTAGTTGGGTGTCGAAAATTGTTAAAATTGTTGAATGTTGATATTATTTCTGTCGTTCGATGGTAAAAATAAAAAAAACATCGTTTCGTTCTCCACTTCGTAAAAATAATATTCTCTCTTTGGTGATTGGTCCTTTGTCTCTTTCTATGTTGTTAAAAACAAGAGATATTATAATTTTTTTGATGAATTGATGGTTTGTATTATTATAGAGAATTTATATTACTATCCGTGTTGTGACGGATTTAAAATACATCGTCGTGAAAGGCAACTAAGGGACTAACCTTGAGCAGAAAAGATCACTTCGGTAATCTACTACTACTGATCCAGTCCGAAAAATTATTTCACTAATGGAAAGCCTCAGTATTTCCGAGTGTCATAATACAGTGTCAGTGGTGATTTTATGTTAAAACTAGACATTTTCCGCGGACGAAGTCGCGGGCAGAAGCTAGTTATTAATAAAGTATATTGATGGTATTACGGTAGTGAAAACAAAAACGTAAAATTATAAGTCATGCAAACCCCAATGGCAGTCTACCGACGAAAAACATTATCTAGCATTTTTAAGCATTGTATTGTAGTAATAAAATTTAGTTTTAAGTCATGGATTATGCGTTCAATCTTCATGTCCTCTGCAATAACAGATTTATTTAAAATTTCAGTCAAATTGTGATATTTAGCACTTCCTAGTTTTTTTTTTTTGTTTTCTTGAAAAACTGCTTCCCTTTTTTAGCAATAAAAGAGATGTTTTTTTAGTAAATCTGTTATGCATTCATCGGAGAAAAAATCTACATCTTTTTAGTAAAATCAGTGATAGGCATAATTTTAATACTAGAAATAAAGACAAAATAGATCAACCATTTTTCAGATTATCTAAGGTACATACATCTTTTATGGGGTACTGTGTTAAATGTTACAATAAAATACCTTCTGATATATTACAATTACTTAAATGAAAGAAAATTTAAAACTCATATAAAAAGTAAACTTTGTAAACAAGCATATTACAAATTAGAGGATTATATCCAAGATAAGAATGCTTGGAAACATGCTGGTCCTGCTCCATTTAAAGTCTAGACAAAATCAAACTGGTTGCTAATTTAACTGTATAATTTATAATTTTTATGATATTAATTTTATTTTCTGTGATTAATATAAATTTAACTCACACACTGACTTATTATATGTTAAATTTTTTTTTTTTTTGGGAAATCATATACAATGTTTGTAAATATGTGAGCACCATGTACCTATCGCATTTATAAATTTTTCTGTTATTACTTCACTTTTCATTCTTTTTACCAATTGTGGTATTTTTTTTTTATTTTTTTTATTCTAGTTACATCGTCTTCACCTATAAATATTAATTAATGTATACAAACTATTGTTAGCATTTTAAAAGAGTAAGTATGGAGTTTCTTGCCCATTCTTCTCCATACATAACTACATTTTGGAAGGCGCAACTAGAATCAATTAACAGCATTTTAAAAGAGTAAGTATGGAGTTTCTTGCCCATTCTTCTCCATACATAACTACATTTTGGAAGGCGCAACTAGAATCAATTAACTATTCATGTAATTTTTGACGTTCAAAAGTGCATCTTCGTGCCTATTTGAAATAAATGATTTGACTTTGACTTTGACTTCGGGGCCAGCCTTCCACATTATTTGTTGTACGAAAAGATTATTTGTAACAAAAAAAAAAAAAAAAAACTTTTTTAAACTTGTGTATGCGGATCCTATTAAAATAGTTACAAAGTTACCGCTGTAATATACGAGTATTGTGTTGAATTAAAAAAAATAAAAGCTTGTGATACTTAAATAGATTACTTTAACTAAATCTATCACTCCATATGATTGTACTTTTAATGTCGAAACAAAAATCTGGCGAAACGAAAATCCGACGGAAAAAGATATGCCGAAACGAAAGTCTGTCTAACAGGAAACAACCTATAAAAAATGTACATGCATAAGTATTCATCTCGACTGCGGAACCCTTCACTGTTCATGGTCAGACTCGCACATGGCCGGTTTTATGTCTGACACTGTCTTTCCGATATTTCTGAAATTTCTTTCAGCTTTCAATGAAATTAATACAATAAATAAACTACAACTAAGTGCAGCTAACTTTACAGAGACAAGAATCCGCGGCGCGTACTGTACTTCTGTACTCCTCATTCAAAACGTGCCATACAAGACCAACTCCTCTGAAAAAAAAAAAAAAACATTTTTAGAGGTTTTCAACAAGGGTCATCATAATTTATAGCCGGTGGTTAAACGAGGGACATATTGATTTTTGAAGGAATGTATTCAGCATTAATTCTGGTTGTAAACAATAGGATCATCAGCTATGATTGTCTTTGCAATATAAAATGGGCTTTGGTATTTTTCAGCATAATGCTATTGAGCAAGAGGTAACTCATGTTTGCATATTACAATAATTATTATTATAAAATTGATGAATTACTAGGTATGTTGACATGTGGCTGGCATGATGTCCAGCCTAACATACACTGCCGGTCCAAAGTTTGATACCACTAATAAAAAACTTTTGTTATTAGTAAATATTTTCAAAATATTGGTGATAAAAAGTAATCAGCACACCTGCATATTCTATTGTTTATAAAGACTGCCTAAAAGCTTATTCTTTTATATATTAGCCAAGGAAAGGGCAATAAACAAGCATTGTTTCCATACAATGTGAACCGAGGAAGATTCGAGCTAGTCCGATAATCGTTTGTAAAATTTTTATTACCTCGTTACCGCAGCTGACACTTCTTTTATTTTACATCAACTTACAATGCAATTGTTCTAAATTCTTAAAATAGTTTCAAAGTTTGTTCTAACCCGATATTTTCATGGTTATCTACGAATATCCGCAGTTAGTCTGATTTTGTGATTCCTACAGTCAAGACGTCTCTAAAATGGGAAAAGTTTGCGAAATTAGTATTGAAACACGATCTGCCATCGTTGTTCTCCATAATGAAGGCAAATCTGAACGTGAGATTGCATCTCAACTCAAGTTATCGAAGATTTGTGTTCATCGTTCTATTGTGCGGTACAAACAAACTGGCTGTAATCGAGATCGTCCGCGCTCCGGGAGACCAAGAGCTACGACTTCTAGTGAAGACAAATTTATTGTGGTAACCAGCAAGCGAAATAGATGCTTAACAGCCGCAGAAATACGTGTTGAAGTCAACAAATCTCGGGAAAAACTTGTGTCAGTGTCTACAGTGAAAAGACGATTGCGAGAAGCCAAGTTGTTTGGTCGCGTTGCTGTTCGAAAACCTCTTCTAAAACCGCAGAATAAGAAAAAAACGGTTGCAATGGGCCCTAGCCCATCGAGACTGGACCGAAGAAGATTTCAAAAAAGTACTTTGGAGTGACGAATCTAAATTTGAAATATTCGGTTCAAAAAGAAGAATTTTCGTTCGACGTTCCGCCGAAGAAAAGTTGATGCCACAGTGTGTAGTCCCGACTGTCAAGCATGGTGGCGGATCTGTTATGGGACTGGAAATCTGGTCCAAATTAAAGGAATTATGAAAAAGGAGCAGTATAAAGTAATTTTGGAGAAAAATGCTATTCCCTCCGGACTAAAGTTAATCGGCCAAGGATTTATTTTCCAACAAGATAATGATCCAAAGCACAGTCCAAAATTATGTAGGGGCTATTTAGACGAGAAACAGTCGGAAAAAGTGTTGGAAAACATGACATGGCCACCCCAAAGCCCCGATCTTAACCCTATAGAGCTTTTGTGGGAAGAGCTTGACCGAAACGTTCGGGAACAATGTCCTTCTTCACAGCAGGCCATGTGGAATGCATTAGAAGAAAGCTGGAGGAATATCTCGCAAGAGACTATAAATTAATTAATTGCCCGCATGCCAAGATTGGTAAAACAGGTCATAAAATGCAAAGGAGGATATTTTGATGAAAAATCTGTATCTCTTGTGTTTATTTTCTTTAGAATATTGTATTCGTCAAGACTTCATGTAATTTTGTTAATTTTAAATCTTGTGTAACATGAAAATAAAACCTGTTTTTCATAAAGTTTTAAATATGTTGAATTTTATTTGTTTTCTTAATTTTTTTATAGTGGTCTCAATGGTGTTCTTAATTTAAGTGGTTTTCTTAATTTTTTTATCATGGTCTAACTTTTGACCGGCAGTGTACAATTAAATTTATTTTAATTAGCTATCAGAGGCTCTACTGTCCTAAGTATGAACTAGTCCACCGATCCAGAACTACTGGATGAACTCTGGGGCAGCTAGCATAATTCTGGAGAATACTTGATGTTATCTGGCAAGGAATGAACTTGGCCGCAGATGTTCGTGGCCGCGCGATGCATGGCGGCGCCCGTGCAGCCGGCCGCGGCCGCCTACGCCGCGCTGTCGGCGGCCACGGCCATCTCGCCGCCCACGGCTGTGTAGCTTAGCATAATTCTGGAGAATAGTTGATGTTATCTGGCAAGGAATGAATTTGGCCGCAGACGTTCGTGGCCGCGCGACGCATGGCGGCGCCCGTGCAGCCGGCCGCGGCCGCCGCCGCCGCGCTGTCGGCGGCCACGGCCATCCCGCCGCCCACGGCTGTGTAGTTTAGCATAATTCTGGAGAATAGTTGATGTTATCTGGCAAGGAATGAATTTGGCCGCAGACGTTCGTGGCCGCGCGACGCATGGCGGCGCCCGTGCAGCCGGCCGCGGCCGCCGCCGCCGCGCTGTCGGCGGCCACGGCCATCCCGCCGCCCACGGCTGTGTAGTTTAGCATAATTCTGGAGAATAGTTGATGTTATCTGGCAAGGAATGAATTTGGCCGCAGACGTTCGTGGCCGCGCGACGCATGGCGGCGCCCGTGCAGCCGGCCGCGGCCGCCGCCGCCGCGCTGTCGGCGGCCACGGCCATCCCGCCGCCCACGGCTGTGTAGTTTAGCATAATTCTGGAGAATAGTTGATGTTATCTGGCAAGGAATGAATTTGGCCGCAGACGTTCGTGGCCGCGCGACGCATGGCGGCGCCCGTGCAGCCGGCCGCGGCCGCCGCCGCCGCGCTGTCGGCGGCCACGGCCATCCCGCCGCCCACGGCTGTGTAGTTTAGCATAATTCTGGAGAATAGTTGATGTTATCTGGCAAGGAATGAATTTGGCCGCAGACGTTCGTGGCCGCGCGACGCATGGCGGCGCCCGTGCAGCCGGCCGCGGCCGCCGCCGCCGCGCTGTCGGCGGCCACGGCCATCCCGCCGCCCACGGCTGTGTAGTTTAGCATAATTCTGGAGAATAGTTGATGTTATCTGGCAAGGAATGAATTTGGCCGCAGACGTTCGTGGCCGCGCGACGCATGGCGGCGCCCGTGCAGCCGGCCGCGGCCGCCGCCGCCGCGCTGTCGGCGGCCACGGCCATCCCGCCGCCCACGGCTGTGTAGTTTAGCATAATTCTGGAGAATAGTTGATGTTATCTGGCAAGGAATGAATTTGGCCGCAGACGTTCGTGGCCGCGCGACGCATGGCGGCGCCCGTGCAGCCGGCCGCGGCCGCCGCCGCCGCGCTGTCGGCGGCCACGGCCATCCCGCCGCCCACGGCTGTGTAGTTTAGCATAATTCTGGAGAATAGTTGATGTTATCTGGCAAGGAATGAATTTGGCCGCAGACGTTCGTGGCCGCGCGACGCATGGCGGCGCCCGTGCAGCCGGCCGCGGCCGCCGCCGCCGCGCTGTCGGCGGCCACGGCCATCCCGCCGCCCACGGCTGTGTAGTTTAGCATAATTCTGGAGAATAGTTGATGTTATCTGGCAAGGAATGAATTTGGCCGCAGACGTTCGTGGCCGCGCGACGCATGGCGGCGCCCGTGCAGCCGGCCGCGGCCGCCGCCGCCGCGCTGTCGGCGGCCACGGCCATCCCGCCGCCCACGGCTGTGTAGTTTAGCATAATTCTGGAGAATAGTTGATGTTATCTGGCAAGGAATGAATTTGGCCGCAGACGTTCGTGGCCGCGCGACGCATGGCGGCGCCCGTGCAGCCGGCCGCGGCCGCCGCCGCCGCGCTGTCGGCGGCCACGGCCATCCCGCCGCCCACGGCTGTGTAGTTTAGCATAATTCTGGAGAATAGTTGATGTTATCTGGCAAGGAATGAATTTGGCCGCAGACGTTCGTGGCCGCGCGACGCATGGCGGCGCCCGTGCAGCCGGCCGCGGCCGCCGCCGCCGCGCTGTCGGCGGCCACGGCCATCCCGCCGCCCACGGCTGTGTAGTTTAGCATAATTCTGGAGAATAGTTGATGTTATCTGGCAAGGAATGAATTTGGCCGCAGACGTTCGTGGCCGCGCGACGCATGGCGGCGCCCGTGCAGCCGGCCGCGGCCGCCGCCGCCGCGCTGTCGGCGGCCACGGCCATCCCGCCGCCCACGGCTGTGTAGTTTAGCATAATTCTGGAGAATAGTTGATGTTATCTGGCAAGGAATGAATTTGGCCGCAGACGTTCGTGGCCGCGCGACGCATGGCGGCGCCCGTGCAGCCGGCCGCGGCCGCCGCCGCCGCGCTGTCGGCGGCCACGGCCATCCCGCCGCCCACGGCTGTGTAGTTTAGCATAATTCTGGAGAATAGTTGATGTTATCTGGCAAGGAATGAATTTGGCCGCAGACGTTCGTGGCCGCGCGACGCATGGCGGCGCCCGTGCAGCCGGCCGCGGCCGCCGCCGCCGCGCTGTCGGCGGCCACGGCCATCCCGCCGCCCACGGCCGTGCAGCAGCGCCTGGAGCTGTTGCAGGCGCGCGCCGACGCGCGTTACCGGCCCGAGCGGCCCGAGCGCGCCGAGCGCCCCGAGCGCGCGCACGACTACCACGACGACGAGCCGGACGACGGGCTCGGTGAGTGCCGGGATGCCGCTGCCTTGGCCAACGTTTTGCACATCGCATCACACAGCTCGAATCGCGCTCCCGCAGACTGGTCGCCGCCGGGCCCGCTGGGCGAGACGCCGGCCGAGCGCCGCGCGCGCCGCCGCCGCACGCGCTGGATGGGCTCGGAGCACGACAAGACCTTCATCCCCGGCCTGCCCACCGTGCTGCCGTCCACGCTCACGCGCGACCAGGAGGAGCAGTACCTGCGTGAGTACCGCGCTGGCGCTGTGAGCGTCTCTTGAACACACCTGCATTGGAAACGACATCCTGATGCAGTCTGCTGAAAGCAATTAATGAAAGCTCCGCTGCTAAAATAATATATTACAGTATTTTAGCTTACTATGAATATAACGAGCACGTATTTTTACACGTCCGTTCAGCTAATTATTTTGAAGATCCCGCGAGGCTCTGTGTACCTATAAGTTGTAGGTACATTTCAATGAAACAGAAATTGAATGTTATAGTAGGCTTTCCAAGTGCGCCTCGGCGTCCACAACATGTTATTTTAGTTGCAGCGAAGCGCGCCTGTGCGCAAGCGCCGCCTCTGGGAGCGCGTATGTGTTCTGTATGACATGTGTATCTGTGTGCCCCTAGTATGTGCGGTGCTAGGCAAGCGGTCAGTATTCTAATGTGTGCGTCTGGCCGCGGTTGGCTAACCCGTTCCCTTGCAGTGCAGCTGCAGATCGAGGAGGTGTCGCGCAAGCTGCGCTCGGGCGACCTGGGCATCCCCGCCAACATCGAGGAGAGGTTTGTGCCAACGCTAGAGCCGCGCCGCCGCCCTGCCAATGAGTATACGAACTGATGTTTCCTTACTATATCTCTAGTTGCGAACGCTCCACGCCGCCCTGGCTGCTCCGATAGGCGCAGGTAGCCGCCTGTTGTACTCGTTGCCACACACCACTGTTCTTCATTATAACATTACAAAAAATACTTTACTAAAAAAAAAAACAAGCGACTTCCAAAAAACGATTTTTGTTTTTAAATTTTTAGTTGTGGTACCTACCCCACATCAGTAATACCACAACAGTGACAGGAAATTTTATAACATCACTAGCTGACCCGACAGACTTCGTTCTGTCAAAAGCTATAGTATAAACTCCACTACTGTACCCTACCCTACCCTACCCTACCCTACCCTAACTACCCCACCTACCTACCTACCCTGCTACCCTACCCTACCTACCTAAAACATTAAAAATAAAATTGATAAAAATCGATTCTCAGACCTACCAAATGTACATATACAATTTCATCAAAATCGGTTAAGCCGTTTCGGAGGAGTATGGCAACTAACACTTGACACAAAAATTTTATATAGGTATGTTTTGCGATTTTGCTTTATTATGCGATAGTAAAGTGCAAATTTACTCTTTGACGTTAGGAACACACCTAAATTGCTTAGACAACAGTGAGTACTCTACATTTTAGTTAGAAAACGTTTGTATGGGAAAAAGAAAAGGGCTGTTTTTAGGGTTTTCCCGGAAATTATTCGAATTTTTCTCGCCGTAAAAACCATCCTTGGACTTCAACGAACATTAAAAAAAAAAAAAGAATTGGTAAAATTGGTCCAGGCGTTGTTGAGTTATGCGCTTTTTTTTTTTTTTTTTTTTGGTGGGAAATTATCAAATAACTTCTCCCGCTCTGGGTGGAGCGGGAGGGCGTGTCAGACTTTTACTGACTAAAACCCACCCGTGTTCCTTCAGTTGCCTGTGTGCCAGGGCCACGGTATCCCTTTCGGACAAACCCGCAACCCTGGCAGGCACCGGTCCTAGCGGACCTCGTCAGTGCGTGCTGACATCTCTTTGAGGCGCGCGTGGAACACAACGCGCCATCGACCCGGGCCTGGTCCTTACCGGACGGCGAACTGCCCATAGCTCGCCGTCCGCAAGCCCGCGCCTACGGTGGCCGGGAATCGGCTACCGATTCCCGCCGCCCAGGGCGTCTCCTGCGGCGACTAGGGGCGTGAGGGCGCACAGACTGCCGCTCCCTCACGCGTTCCGCCTCCTTCTTCGCGAGCATTACTACTTCGCAGAAGGAGGTGACTGCTTCCCATGAACTCTCGCTCCGGATCATGGCCTGGACCAGGGCCGGACGCGAGAGATCGCCGCCGCCAATCGCCTCCGTGAGGACACGGCGGTGCTCTGCCCAAGCCGGGCAGACCTCCACCGTATGCTCCACCGTGTCCTCCGGGCGATCCACACAGTGGTAACACCCGGGCGTTTCCTCCCGCCTAATCCGAAACAGGAACCTCCCGAAACACCCGTGTCCAGTGAGGACCTGTGTCAGGCGAAAGGTGAGGACGCCGTGGCGCCTCTCTAGCCACTCCTCAAAGAGTGCCCAGCGCTGGGTTGCAACAATCGCACCCTCCATGGCGCCATGAGATCCCGCCGGAGCTCTGTCCGCTGTGCCGTGATTTCTCGCGGCAGCGGAGTTACGCCCCGGCGTTTCACCTCCTCGCGCCACTCCCATAAGTGCGCGAGAATTTTTGCCTCCAGATCCCATGGCGGCAATCCGGCAAGGAGGCTCGCTGCCTCACCGGAGACCGTGCGGTATCCCCGTACCAATCTGATGGCCATGACCCTTTGGGACGCGTTCAACCGGCGGGCAGGTCGCCGCTTTAAGGAACGCGCCCACACCGGTGCCCCGTAAAGGGCCATGGACCGCACGACCCCAGCATAGAGCCTCCGGCAAGAGGCGTTTGGACCCCCTAGATTGGGCAAGAGCCGCTTCAAGGCAGCCCCGGCCCGCTCCAGTCTGGGAGCCAAACGTCTGAAATGCTCCACGAAGTTACACCGGCTATCGAGGACGAGTCCCAGGTACTTCATCGTCGACTCGACTGCGATGTGAACCCCTCCTACCGTTACTTCAGAACCCGTCGGTGGCGCATTCCGAGGACCATGAAAACACATGGCCTCGGACTTGTGCAAGGCCACCTCGAGTCCCAGTTGCCGGATCCTCTCGACGATTGTCGCAACCCAACGTGTCGCTAATTCGGCCGCCGCCTGGTGCGACCTACCCAGCGCCAGGACCAGCGTGTCGTCAGCGTAGCAAACTACACTGACGCCACCTGGCAGGTCGGCGCGCAGCACCCAGTCGTAACCGATGTCCCACAAATGCGGCCCTAGGACCGATCCCTGTGGGACACCGCACGACATCTCTCGCCGGTTCCACTCTCCCTGGTGACCGGGGTATATTACAGCCCTGTCCTTCAAATAGGCTTCGACCACTCGACAGAGATAGGTCGGCATCCGGTGATACCGGAGTGCCTCCCTGATGCAACTCCAGGGCAGGGTATTGAAGGCATTGGCGATGTCAAGCGACACCGCCAAGACGACCCCACCCCGGACCACAGCATCCCCCGTCGTAAGGGCTCGCACGCGCATGATGGCATCCACCGTGGAGCGCCCCCTGAGTTAATGCGCTTACCAACACATTTTGCAATTCATTTTTATATTATAGACAAAAAAAAAAAAACAAGCGCCTTCCAAAAAAAGATTTTTGTTTTTCAATTTTTAGTTGTGGTACCTACCCCACATCAATTCGTAATACCACAACAGTGACAGGAAGTTTTATAACATCACTAGCTGACCCGACAGATTTCGTTCTGTCAAAAGCTATAGTATAAACTCCACTACTGTACCCTACCCTACCTTTTTTTTTTTTTTTGACGCTGAGAAACGTATTACGCATGCCCGCTCGTCGGGGGACGAGACGGGGTATGTGGGACTCCCTGCCAAAATGGCAGTATACCCACTAAAACTCAGCGGAGTTCCCTCATCGCCTTGATGGGAGGGTCATGGGAAACCGGCACAGCCTTTACGTCCACAACCCTCCCGGCGCATGCCCGCCTAGCTGGCGGGCCCCGCATGCCCCTCCGCCTGGGGGCGATATGGGAATGACCGGGAACACCTGGCCATTCCCGTCCGACACTGGTGGAGGCCTGTGCAATACAGGCAAGGGTGCCCCCGCACCTGTTGCCTGCTGGCCTCCACCTGGGACCCAGCGCCAGACGACCCCGCGTCCAGGCGCCCCTGGTCCCCCGCGACGTGTCAGGTCAGTGGCCCCGCCGCCTACCACTTTTCGGCCGCAGAGGATAGGGAGAGCGGCCAACGCAATACCGACACTCCTCTTCCTCTGCGGCCCCACCGCGTCCGCCATTCAACGGTGGCGACCCCGTCAAGGCCGCGGAAGGTAGGGAGAACGGCTCACCGCAATACCGGCACTCCTCTCCCACCGCGGCCTCCTACACTCAGCCGCGATGCCGCCCATTCGACATCGCGGCCCGCCTCAGTTGCGATGTCGCCAAAGCGGCACCGCAACCTACGGCCGCTACGTCGTCGGCTTAGCCGCAAAAGCCCTGACGAGCGGCCCCCTCCTCGGGTTCCTCTTAGCTTCACCGTGGCCCTCCAAGCCACGGCTACTGAGCCCCCCCGCCTCGACAATGCGGGAACCCACCGGGGGGGCCGGCATCCTAACCTAACCTAACCTAATCCTCCCCGGTCTACGCCCACTCACCTTCCTCTGTAAGCAGAGGGGGAGTAGGCGTGTATAGCCCGGTTCCCTTCACCGCCCATCAATGATGATCGGTGATTGGAACCATACCCCTTCCCCGTGTGTTGAAGATTAGCCGCCAGCCCCAAGTGTCCACCAAAACCTGGTGGGCAGTTGGAGCCGACGTTGTCCAGGGTGCGCCACGAGGAGGCTCTTCAACCTGCACCCCAACCCTACCCTACCTACCCTATCCTTTTTTTTTTTTTTTACGCTGAGAAATGCTTTACGCATGCCCGCTCGTCGGGGACGAGACGGGGTATGTGGGACTCCCTGCCAAAATGGCAGAATACCCACTAAAACTCAGCGGAGTTCCCTCATCGCCTTGATGGGAGGGTCATGGGAAACCGGCACAGCCTTTACGTCCACAACCCTCCCGGCGCATGCCCGCCTAACTGGCGGGCCCCGCATGCCCCTCAGCCTGGGGGCGATATGGGAATGACCGGGAACACCTGGCCATTCCCGTCCGACACTGGTAGAGGCCTGTGCAATACAGGCAAGGGTGCCCCCGCACCCGTTGCCTGCTGGCCTCCACCTGGGACCTCGCGCCAGACGATCTCGCGTCCAGGCGCCCCTGGTCCCCCCGCAACGGGTCAGGTTAGTGGCCCCGCCGCCTACCACTTTTCGGCCGCAGAGGATAGGGAGAGCGGCCAACGCAATACCGACACTCCTCTTCCTCTGCGGCCCCACCGCGTCCGCCATTCAACGGTGGCGACCCCGTCAAGGCCGCGGAAGGTAGGGAGAACGGCTCACCGCAATACCGGCACTCCTCTCCCGCCGCGGCCTCCCACACTCAGCCGCGATGCCGCCCATTCGACATCGCGGCCCGCCTCAGTTGCGATGTCGCCAAAGCGGCACCGCAACCTACGGCCGCTACGTCGTCGGCTTAGCCGCAAAAGCCCTGACGAGCGGCCCCCTCCTCGGGTTCCTCTTAGCTTCACCGTGGCCCTCCAAGCCACGGCTACTGAGCCCCCCCGCCTCGACAATGCGGGAACCCACCGGGGGGGACCTACCCTACCCTACCCTAACTACAGCCGTTTCGGAGGAGTATGGCAACTAACACTTGACACGAAAATTTTATATAGGTATGTTTTGCGATTTTGCTTTATTATGCGATAGTAAAGTGCAAATTTACTCTTTGACGTTAGGAACACACCTAAATTGCTTAGACAACAGTGAGTACTCTACATTTTAGTTAGAAAACGTTTGTATGGGAAAAAGAAAAGGGCTGTTTTTAGGGTTTTCCCGGAAATTATTCGAATTTTTCTCGCCGTAAAAACCATCCTTGGACTTCAACGAACATTTAAAAAAAAAAGAATTGGTAAAATTGGTCCAGGCGTTGTTGAGTTATGCGCTTACCAACACATTTTGCAATTCATTTTTATATTATAGATAAACCTACACCGAGTGGATTAAGTACTTATTATTGAAGCTATCTCAAATACTGCCACAGAAAACAATACATTTTCCTTGAATCAGTAAAGTCAAACTTTCTATAAATTAATAATTTACATTTTGCGGTATAAAAAACATTTATATATAAATTAAAAAATGAAAAAATCTAAAATCAATAATTTTTAGTTCCGTCTTTATTCTCGCAAACCAGCGATATTTATAGACGAATTGAGAACCTCCTCCTTTTTTTGAAGTCTGTTAAAAATCATTTGAAGCCAGAGTGCATCTCATGATAATTCCAATAAGCCCAAACACGGCTAGGATACAGTGTTTTATTACGGAGTTCCGTTGCCTACCTTCTGGATTCATCATCAGATCAGTTTGATGGTACCATTTTGATCAGAATTTATTTAAATTTGCTTCGTCATAGTCACTTAACTGTCTTAATCGAGATAGCTTATCGCTACCCGTGAAATACGTATCATTGACGAGTTCCGGTGGCCATCTGTGGTCTCCTTCATCAGTTCCACTTCGCCAAATGATACTTTCTGAATGCAAATGCTTGATTTGTTAATGACAATACAAAAATCAAACAATTTTAGGAGTCCCCTCAATTCCTCATGGATCCCATCATCAGAACTGGATTTTGAATCTGGAAGTATTTAACTTATCTCCAAATACCTACCATCTGCTGCAGAAGGCAGCGATACTAAACACATGCAGACTCGTGAGAAAGTTTCTGCAATGTGAATCAGAAAACCCAATCCAAACACAAATACGCTAACATCTTCTGTGCAATCTTCTGCACTTGACCGCACTTAATCCAACTGATAATCACTTGGCTTAGGCCCGTGTTATCAGCTCTTCCGGCTAGCCGAGAATATAAAATAATAATAATGAAGGAATGCAATCTCGATCTCGAGCGTATTCGAGATAGAGCGCACACTTAAACTTCGTGAGAAGCCATTTTCAAAATAATAGTTGTTTTATAGTGTGCGTGATGCGTGAGTACTGATTTGTTGTGTTATGTATGCGAAATGAAGATGATTACTACTTCAGTAACTGTAGATTATTGTTTCGAGATTCAATTAAAGTTGTTTTATTTACGAAATAATATATAATAAAACATACGCATTATTTTTTAAACTAAGCCGAAATTTCGAGGTCGAGATCTCGCCAGTTTGCAGGGCGAGATATGAGATATGGAATGGCTATTCTCGATCCCTTAGTGAGCACGCAAGATCTCGTGTTACCAATCTCGCCTCGAGATTGCATTCTCCTACCAGTAACGTGACGTTTGACCAGCTAATTGATAAGTATAACAGCGGCATAGGTAGAGCTGCTGATCTATCGGTGCAGCCAGGGCTACCGGCTACCGTTTACTTATAACGCGCGTCCACTGCTACTCGTCTGAAAATAGCCTAGTGATTGCTCAGCCAGCGATTACTACATTTTGTCGAAACTCGAATCGCAATCTACTTTACTACACGACATTTAAAAGTTTGGGAAAAAAGAATATCGAAGTAACTGCTGGTAAATTATAGACAAAAAATTAAAAAATAACTAGCTTTAGCCCGCGGCTCCGCCCGCGTGGATGTCGGTTACCGCGTAAACAAAGTAGCCTATGTCCTTCTCCATATCCCAGGCTATATCTCTGCCAAATTTCATGACCATCGGCTCAGTGCTTTAGGCGTGAAAACGTAACATACAGACAGACAGAGTTATTTTCACATTTATAATATTAGTATGGATAAAGCATGAGGACAATTAATGACATTATCATTCAATCACAATATAGATGATGAGGTAGTATGCTATCGAAGATAACTAACGCGTGTTTGTGGAGCGTGTCGTGTGCCGCCCCCGCGCCCCCCGGGGGGCCCGCCCTGCTACTAATGCGCCATTTTCTTCAGTTGCAGGTCGCATACAGACTGCTATAAACACTAATGATTCAATTAATTAACCAATCACATCTAATAATAATGATTATTGATAATTTTCAGCAACTACAGCTCAATAATGATTAATAACCAGATTATTTTCAGGGCTAATGAGCTTAATTAAAATTTCAGGATAAAATTAATTGAATTATTCTTCTTCCTCGGGCGTTAGGATCTAGGTGTTAGAGTAGGATATCAGTCAGTGCACATCATATATATTCCCTTTTGTTAATTTAAGTCGTGCGGTGCTCAATGAGATCCGGCCTAGCGACGACTGCGTCGACTTTCTATTTCACATCAATAATGGAACTTATAATGCTGTTGTGATATTGTTGAGCACCGTTCTTTGTCAATGACGCGACGCTCCGACACTCAACACAAAGCTTTCTGCTGCATCAAAAGATATGTAAAAATTATGTTTGCAACAAATTTTATGCGCGGTTACATTTAATTATCTGACGAAACTGCACAGACTTGATGGTTACTCATATCTAATTAAGATAAAACAAAAAGATGGTTTATAGAAATTTGTAATTTAAAGTAAGCAGTGTTGTCAGCCGCTGTAGTTTTATGAAATGATTGGTTAAGAAAATCATATTTTTGCTAAATCGTGATTCGATAATATGGACACCATCAGGTCTGTGAAGTTTCGGCAAGCAATGAAGTTAAACCCTATATTAAGTTCGTTAAAGATTATGTCGTTGAAATGAGAAACGAGAAAAGCAGGGCTATGTGTCGGAGCGTGCGTGTGCAGCCCGTGACGTGTGCGTGTGGCAGGTCGCCGTCGCCCGAGCCCATCTACTCCACGGACGGCAAGCGCCTCAACACGCGCGAGTACCGCACGCGCCGCAAGCTGGAGGAAGAGCGCCATCGGCTCGTCACGCGCATGCAGCAGATCAACCCCGAGTTCAAGCCGCCGCCCGACTACAAGTACGTGCACTGCGTAGTGCGTAGCCCATACAATATGTGACTCAAGATGGCTGGACAAGTCTTCAAAATAGCTCGCATTTAACTAGGTCAATAAGGCACTTTATGTGACGGCTAAACACCCTTATTTCAGAATTTGTGACGCTACAAAATCTTAGATAATCGATCGAAAGTCCAGCCAGCTTGAAAAACCACTTTTCGCTGGTCACTCAATCTCGGTAACGGAAGTGATTTGGCGACTTTTTGCATAATATCAACGGGCGTCACATACATTTGTGACAGGCATTACCCTTATTTCAGAATTTGTGACGCTACAGAATCTTAGATAATCGATCGAAAACGTGTCCAGCCAGCTTGAAAAACCACTTTTCGCTGGTCACTCAATCTCGGTAACGGAAGTGATTTTGACGACTTTTTGCATAATATCAACGGGCGTCACATACATTTGTGACAGGCATCGAGCTAAAAGTTTTGTGATACGTACAGCAGTTTAGTATAAAAATGCAAAAATCTGTGTCCAGCCAGCTTGAATTTACGTATAAAACTTTTGGCTGGCACTTCCGAATCTCAATAACGCGAGCGTTTTCGAATATGGTTCCTTTACTAACATTTAGTGACGCAGTGTATGACAGTAATAACGTTTGATTTATAGCGTCACATGTAAGGGTTTACGAGAAATAAATAAAAACTTTAAAGACCAGCCAGCCTGAGTTCTAGCTGGCTGGACACAATCATATATCTCCGCTGCCTGATGATCTCCGGCCTTCGAAATATTATGTTAAAAGTTTTGTGATGGGGACGATAATGATAACCTGAATTTGTGTCGGAGAAACTTTGCGTAGTTTCAAAGATATTGATCATTTAACGTTTCTCATACAAACACTGCAGTAGGGTTACCAATATTGTAGGTTTTATGTAGGATTAAGTATATTTTAAAGTGTTATCTTTACTGGACGAAAATCTGTGTATTGGTGATACTAATACGAACAACTAGGAAAGGGGGGGGGGGGGTAATTTTAAATGTTATTGATTATTTACGTGCAGTTAGGTACCTACTCTTTTTAGTAGGTAGGTATTGGTGTTTTTCATGGTAAGTACATAGGTAGATATTGTGTCAGGATAACTAATGCTCGAAGGTATTTAAATGAAAAAATAATGTTTGCTGTAAATAAAATCACATTTATTTATTTGTACTTGTCGGAGACGAGTTGTATCCGGTACGCCAGCGCCATCTCGTGGCATTCGATGGAGTTGGTGGAGTTCGCGCCATCGATTCTTGACTCATCGGTGGCGGTCAAGCAGTGAAGACGTCTAGGAACTGTTGCGCGTTCGGTATAAGTGTGTCGTGTACCACATTAATTACTTTGCATACCCATTACTGTATAGAATCAAGTTCTTCTAACTGAACAGACAGATGTGCTGCTGGGGAGTTTGTTCTGCTACTTCTTCTCAGCTAAAGCATTAGGAAGTGGTGAAGGGATGGGCGTTTTGGGGGAACTGTGTTATGTAATTTTGATTCTCAGATTCTCTCTTAGATTGAGTAAATGACTTTTGATTCTAATAACGGTTTTTCTATTGCGCAATAACCAACACTACCCACAGTAGTTAAAATATGGCTGATGATAACGAGAGAAATCTTCCGTTCTCCGACATACTTATACAGCGTTTAAAATGAAGAAAATAAAGACGATCAAATTTGCGCAAAAAACAAAACAATAAAAAAAAAAACTTAATAAAAATAAAATAATAATAATAAAAACCTCACCGCCGTATGTCTACGTTGACGTCGTGGTGGGGCTTGCGCGCTCCGAACTTTAGGTCTGTGCCGGTAGAGTTTACTTTCCCGGAACATGTCTAGGGTGAGAAGCCAGACCAAGAGAGATACAAAAACCCGCAGGACAGCATGTGGCGATCTGTTGGGCAGTTGCGATCCCACGGACCTATCTCCCGGGAGAAGTCATGTTCCTCATCTCTGGCTTGCCTTTATTGGCCGGCTTGAGTGGAGATTCGCAAGAGCAAACGTGCTCGGAGGAAGGAAGTTTTCCAGTAAGTGCTTGTAGGGATCTTGACCATCTTCCGGGCTCTGGGATTGTTCTGAGAGCCGTGGAATACCTCTCCACTCCTCGAGCACCTCAGGACATGTTGCCCCCTTGTCGCTACGTCACTATGCGCTAGCGACCGTTTTCGGGGGCCCATTATTGAGTGTGCAAGTCACCCCCTGCCATTTTATCCGTGTATAATAAAATATTGATCAGGCAGGGGCCATAGCCCTTCCATAGTTTTTGGCAACCAGTCCATTTTAACTACCCAAACCCATAGTCCAATATCTTTGGTTCCATATCCTGCAATAGTCCTACACCAACCGGGGGTTGTCCTTGGGTGCATTTGCATAGTGGGTACAGGGATAATCGTCGGTTGGTGCCTCATTTAATTAAAAAGCGTCTAACGGGCCTCTGCGAGTTGGCTTCGGCCCCTCGTACGCCTTCCAAAGGCCCGGGACCCCAGGGTCCCGAGATATGTAAATATATTAAAATAATAATAAAACAAAAAAACCTTTTATTCCCACGGAAAAATCAAATACAAAGCAGGCGTGGCTGCTACCGGCCGATTAGTCGATTAAAAAGAAATCCTTTATTTATGTAAAAATTACGGTCACCTCACAATATTAATGGATGTTTGTATGGGAAAATTTAAATCTTTGAAACTACGCAAAGTTTCTCCGTCACAAATTCGTCCTCGTCACAAAATTTTCAACATATTTTGAAGGCCGTAGATCATCAGGCAGCGGAGATACATGTGTCTAGCCAGCTATAACTCAGGCTGGCTGGAAATTAAGTTTTTATTGATTTCTCGTAAACCCTTACATGTGACGCCATAAATCAAACGTTATTACTGTCTCACATTGCGTCACTAAATGTTAGTAAAGGAACCATATTCGAAAACGCTCCCGTTACTGTTTAGAACAGTTGCTAATAAGATTAACGAGAAAGCATAAAAAAAATATTTTATGCGGGGATTGGAACTTGGACATTTTAAAGCCAAACAAAAGCTGTGAAAACTTGAAAAGCATTTTGAAAATTTTTAATATCGAATTGCATATTAAAACGCCCACATGACAGATGTCGTGCTTAGATCAGATAGCAAGCAACGTCAAGCAAGCTAAACCGGAGGTGCATCATCTTGCCTTGTCCGATCATGAAACGGGACAGACGCTTTCGATGAAGACTATTAAAATTTACGAAATATGCACTTGGTATGAGGAGAAAATTCTAGACCCTAAGGAAATAAGTGACACTTTTAATCAATTCTACATACAATCGACTAATAATTCTAATTTTAAATACAATGTTGACGAGATAAACAAGACTATCGATGGTAATAATGACCACACAATATTTCTTAAATCTACTGATGCTACGGAGGTATTTAGGATAATACAAAATCTTAAAAATACTAGTGCAGTAGGACTGGATGACAACAACAAAGGTAATTAAATTAGGCGCTTCATGCATTTGCCAACCATTAAGTTATTTAATAAACTTTTCTTTTGAAGAAGGTGCATTCCCAGAGATTTAAAAAAAATCAATAGTTAAGCCACTTTAAAAAAAAGGTAATACATCTGACATGAATAACTATAGGCCAGTGACTCTGATACCAATCATGTCAAAAATCTTGGAGAAAATCATGCTGAGAAGGCTCCAAGAATTTGCGATTAGTCATCGTATACTTAAAGACGAACAATTTGGGTGTAGGAAAAACAGTACCACGTCTTTGGCTTGTTTTAATTTGATGAAGAATGTCACCCAGGCGATAAATGAGGGCTTACCTGTAGCGGCAATCCTCTTGGATATGAGCAAGGCGTTCGATTTTGTAGATCACGAACTGCTCTAACACAAATTAGAAAAATACGGAATAAGAGGAAAAGCGAACGACTGGTTAAGAAACTACCTAAAAAACTGACAACAATGTGTAGAAATCTCCAGAATACATAATGGAAAAAAAGTGTCATATAGAAGCGACTATCAGGAAAATAATTTCGGAATGCCGCAGGGCAGTGTATTGGGGCCTTTTTTATTCCTTCTCTATATCAATGACCTTCCAAATATCACTCGCCATACAGTCATTTTATTTGCTGATGACACGACCCTTGTCGTGAAGTGTGATAGAGTCGACACCTACGAGTATGAGATTAATGAAGCCATCAAAAATATAAACACTGGTTGAACTCCAATAACCTACAAATTAATATGGAGAAAACGGAAATGATGCAATTTCAAACATACAGGAGAAACCCATTAACGCTGACTGTTACAATATAATGACACTACTATAGAACAAGTAGTAAGTGCTGCATTTCTGAGCATACAATTGGATCAAAATTGCGATTGGGAAAAGCATGTCGAATATGTTTGTGACAAACTGGACAGATTTATTTATGCACTAAGAAGATTAAGAGCCACGGTCTCAACTGAAGCGGCTCTTTGTGCATATCACGGATACGTTTCCTCCGTACTCTCATACGGTCTCTTGTTGTGGGGTAATTCGGCGGAAGTCAATAAAGCGTTTATGTTACAAAAAAAATGTGTGCGTGCAATCTGTGGAGCTGGGTACATGGATAGCTGTAAGCCACTGTTTAGAAAGTACAACATTTTACCGTTGGCATGCTTGTACACTGCCGGCCAAAAGTTTGAGACCACTATAAAAAAATTAAGAAAACAAATAAAAGTCAACATATTTAAAACTTTATGAAAAACAGGTTTTATTTTCATGTTACACAAGATTTAAAAGTAACAAAATTACATGAAGTCTTGACGAATACAATATTCTAAAGAAAATACACACAAGAGAGTTTATACAGATTTTTCATCAAAATATCCTCCTTTGCATTTTATGACCTGTTTTACCAATCTTTGCATGCGGGCAATTAATTTATTTATAGTCTCTTGCGAGATATTCCTCCAGCTTTCTTCTAATGCATTCCACATGGCCTGCTGTGAAGAAGGACATGTTCCCGAACGTTTCGGTCAAGCTCTTCCCACAAAAGCTCTATAGGGTTAAGATCGGGGCTTTGGGGTGGCCATGTCATGTTTTCCAACACTTTTTCCGACTGTTTCTCGTCTAAATAGCCCCTACATAATTTTGAACTGTGCTTTGGATCATTATCTTGTTGGAAAATAAATCCTTGGCCGCTTAACTTTAGTCCGGAGGGAATAGCATTTTTCTCCAAAATTACTTTATACTGCTCCTTTTTCATAATTCCTTTAATTTGGACCAGATTTCCAGTCCCATAACAGATCCGCCACCATGCTTGACAGTCGGGACTACACACTGTGGCATCAACTTTTCTTCGGCGGAACGTCGAACGAAAATTCTTCTTTTTGAACCGAATATTTCAAATTTAGATTCGTCACTCCAAAGTACTTTTTTGAAATCTTCTTCGGTCCAGTCTCGATGGGCTAGGGCCCATTGCAACCGTTTTTTTTCTTATTCTGCGGTTTTAGAAGAGGTTTTCGAACAGCAACGCGACCAAACAACTTGGCTTCTCGCAATCGTCTTTTCACTGTAGACACTGACACAAGTTTTTCCCGAGATTTGTTGTCTTCAACACGTATTTCTGGGGCTGTTAAGCGTCTATTTCGCTTGCTGGTTACCACAATAAATTTGTCTTCACTAGAAGTCGTAGCTCTTGGTCTCCCGGAGCGCGGACGATCTTGGTTACAGCAGATCGTGTTTCAATACTAGTTTCGCAAACTTTTCCCATTTTAGAGACGTCTTGACTGTAGGAATCACAAAATCAGACTAACTGCGGATATTCGTAGATAACCATGAAAATATCGGGTTAGAATAAACTTTGAAACTATTTTAAGAATTTAGAACAATTGCATTGTAAGTTGATGTAAAATAAAAGAAGTGTCAGCTGTGGTAATGAGGTAATAAAAAAAATTACAATCGATTATCGGACTCGAATCTTCCTTGGTTCACATTGAAGTATGGAAACAATGCTTGTTTATTGCCCTTTCCTTGGCTAATATATAAAAGAATAAGCTTTTAGGCAGTCTTTATAAACAATAGAATATGCAGGTGTGCAGATTACTTTTTATCACCAATATTTTGAAAATATTTACTAATAACAAAAGTTTTTTATTAGTGGTCTCAAACTTTTGACCGGCAGTGTATATTAAAGAATTGTGCCTATTAGTACAGTCAGCTGCAGAGAAATCTCACCCCCTAGCAATGTATTTATTCATTGCTAAGGGGTGAGATTTCTCTGCAGCTGACCGTACGACAACATCCTGAAATTTCTATTAAGCATAGATATGTAACCAAAAGGAATGTTGCCTCTAGAGATAAACAACGGCTCTGCTTGCCACAATGCAAGCTCGATATATATAAAAGAAATTCGTTTATAATGGCTATTAAGATATACAATAAATTACCAAACGCCTTTACAGAACTACCTTTGCTTATGTTTAAAAAAAAGCTGATTCAGTGGCTTCAAGAAAAATGTTTTTAGACTGTTAATGAATTTGTGTCACATGTCGAAGAAAGAAAGTAATGTCATTATACTTGGTTTATACTTGGGGGGTAAGGGGGCACACTTATCACCTTAGTGCCCCAAGTCAATCTCACCTGCTCGTGGTGCACACTGCTGAATAACAAACGAGGCTCTGACAACCGACAAATGGCGGTATAACCATTCTGAATAAAACTTCGCAGCTAAATGGCGCAGACTAGTGGCGGGCAGCAGTGTCACTAGTGCGAGAAGCTGCGATCTGCGATCGCCAACCCGCATGCCCAGCGTGGCGATTATGGGCAAACCCTCCAAATGGCAAGTCTAAATCAACCACGGCCTCCAGTTCCTGGCCGCCTTGCTATTCCGGATTCTGGCGGCGGTCACGGTAACGGCAAGGTAGGGGGTGCGAAGAATCCCCGGGTTACGAATAGCCGCCAAACCCAACTGACTTTGGCGACGTATAACGGACGCACGTTACGGCTCGACGAACACCTAGTGCAGCTAGAAGAAGAGCTCGGAAAGATAAAGTGGCACATTCTTGGGCTGAGTGAAGTCCTTAGAGAGGGGAGGACACAATAACCCTTGAATCGGGCCACCTTTTGTATTTCCGAGAGGGAAACCAGCTATCCCAAGGCAGAGTCGGGTTCCTGGTAAACAAATTCCTTTGTGACAACGTTGTGGAAGTCTCCAGTGTCTCGAACAGGGTAGCGTACCTAGTACTGAAGTTAACCGAGAGGTATAGCCTCAAGGTTGTTCAGGTTTACGCACCGACCTCGGCACACTCGGATGACGAAGTGGAAGAAATGTTCGAGGACATCTCCAAGGCCTTACATTGCACTACTAAGGCCCACTACAACGTTCTCATGGGGGATTTTAACGCAAAAGTGGGAGTACAGAATTGCAACGAATCGGTAGTAGGATCCTACGGGTCTGGCAGCAGAAATCATAGGGGGCAAATGCTTGTCAACTTCCTTGAGAAGGAGGGGCTTTTCTTGATGAACTCCTTCTTTAAGAAACAACCCCAAAGGAAGTGGACGTGGCGAAGCCCCGATACTATGACGAAAACTGAGATAGACTTCATCATAACTGATAAAAAGATGTCTCGGTGATCAACAGGTTCAACACCGGCAGTGATCACAGACTCGTCCGGGGCTCTCTGAATATCAACTTCAAGCTCGAGCGAACTCGTTTGATGAAGTCTAGGCTCCGTCCAAACATGCTCCAAACTATGTTAGGATCTGAAGCGTTCCAGTCAGACCTGGAGAACCGATTTGCTGCCGTGGAAACCACAAACGACGTTGACTGGGCGCTCGAACAAATGGCGGAAATTCTCAGGGAAGAAGGCACGCGTTTTTGTAAAATGCGGCGTACAGGCAAGAGGTCCAAACTTTCGGAAGAGACTCTAGAGCTTATGACGGAGCGACGTGAAAACCCACCTATCACTTCGTTGGAACAACGGGCACTCAACAAAAACATTAGAACGCTGGTACGACGCGACCTACGTCGCTTCAATACGCGCTCCATAGAGAAAGCGATTGAGCAAAATCGGGGGTCGAAAGTGTTCGTCCAGTCACTTGGGAGAAGCCACCTGACGAAGTTGACTAAATCCAGTGGGGATATCGTCGTTTCGAAGCCGGAGATCCTTTCGGAAGTAGAAAACTTTTACGGCCAATTATACGCATCGCACGCATCTCGACCTGATCCCGAAAATGAGGATTCCAGAGCCACCTTAGTCCGCCTTTTCACAGAAGACCTGCCAGAAGTCAGCCAAGATGAAATCGAGGCGGCTCTTAAACAACTTAAAAATGGAAAAGCCCCTGGTGAGGTCGGGATTACGACCGAGCTCCTGAAGGCTGGAGGAAGGCCTGTCCTGAAACAGCTTAGGGAGCTCTGTAACTCTGTCCTGTTCTCTGGGAGAACTCCAGAAGCGTGGCGAAGGAGTGTGGTCATTCTCTTCTTTAAAAGGGGTGATAAGACCCTTTTAAAGAATTACAGACCCATTTCGCTCCTCAGTCACGTATACAAGTTGTTTTCAAGAGTCGTTACGAATCGTCTAGCGCGAAGACTCGACGAGTTTCAGCCACCGGAGCAGGCCGGGTATCGAGGAGGATACAGCACCATTGACCACATCCACACAGTGCGGCAAATTGTACAGAAGTCCGAAGAGTATAATCGGCCCCTATGTCTTGCATTTGTGGACTATGAAAAAGCTTTTGACTCTATCAAGACCTGGTCTGTTTTGGAGTCTCTGCAGCGATGCCAAGTCGACTGGCGATACTTCCAAGTGCTGAGATGTCTGTATGACAACGCGATAATGACCGTCCAAACCCAGGATCAGCGAACTGAACATATCCCCCTGCGTCGAGGCGTGAGACAAGGGGACGTAATTTCCCCGAAATTGTTCCCTAACGCATTGGAGGATGTGTTCAAGATGCTGAACTGGGAAGGACGTAGCATCAACATCAACGGCGAGTAAATCTCACACTTGAGATTTGCAGATGACATCGTCATACTGGCTGAATCGCTACATGACTTGCAGCAGATGCTGGATGGCCTAGTTGATTCTTCTGTACGCATTGGTCTCCGGATAAACTTGGACAAACCCAAGTTATGTTCAATGAACACGTCACTCCGGGATCGATTGCAGTCAATGGCGGTGCTCTTGAGGTTGTTCGGGAATATGTTTACCTGGGGCAAACTCTGCAGTTTGGTAAGAACAACTTTGAGAGGGAGGCTAACAGAAGAATTCAGCTGGGCTGGGCAGCGTTTGGGAAACTTCGTCGAGTCTTCTTGTCGCGTATTCCACAGAGCCTAAAGACCAAGGTCTTCAATCAGTGCGTCCTGCCTGTTACGAGTATGACTTACGGAGCCGAAACGTGGACACTCACGGTACGGCTGGTCCATAAATTCAAGGTCGCTCAGCGAGCTATGGAACGGGCTATGCTTGGAGTTTCTCTGCGAGATCGAATCCGGAACGAGGTGATTCGGCAGAGAACCAAAGTTGTCGACATAGCTCACAGAATAAGCAAGCTGAAGTGGCAATGGGCCGGCCATATTAGCCGTAGAACCGATGACCGTTGGGGTAGATGTGTTCTTGAGTGGAGACCGCGAATCGGCAAACGTAAGATAGGACGCCCTCAGGCTAGGTGGAGCGACGATCTTCGCAGAGTGGCTGGTAGCAGCTGGATGAGAGTTGCCGAGAATCGAGCTGAATGGCGTGCAATTGGAGAGGCCTATGTCCAGCAGTGGACTGCTATAGGCTGATGATGGTGATACTTGGTTTATTTAAATTTTATTTGTTTTTTTCATTTGACACTTACTTACTATTATTATTTTTATTTTGACATTTTAACAATATTCATGGACATTATAAATAAATAAAAAATAAAATCATTTTATTTCGGATAACACAAGATCCATAAATTGTTAGTAACATGTTTGCATTATCATTTCAATTAATATATAAAATCTGACACTTTATAAAGATCATATTGGTAACTGATGTAACTGTCGGTTTTGGTGGTTAAAATGGACTGGTTACCTAAAACTATGGAAGGACTATGGCCCCTGCCTGATCAATGTTTTATTGTACACGGATAAAATGGCAGGGGGTGACTTGCACACTCATTAATGGGCCCCCGGAAACGGTCGCTAGCACATAGTGACGTAGCGACAAGGAGGCAACATAACCTGAGGTGCTCGAGGAGTGGAGAGGTATTCCACGGCTCTCAGAACAATCCCAGAGCCCGGAAGATGGTTAAGATCCCTACAAGCACTTACTGGAACACTTCCTTCCTCCGAGCACGTTTGCTCTTGCGAATCTCCACTCAAGCCGGCCAATAAAGGCTAGAATGAGGTGGGAGCTCAGTTCTTCGTCAGTGTTCACTCCAGCCGGCCAATAAAGGCAAGCCAGAGATGAGGAACATGACTTCTCCCGGGAGATAGGGTCCGTGGGGTCGCAACTGCCCAACAGCTCGCCACATGCTGCCCTGGTGGTTTCTGTATCTCTCTTGGTCTGGCTCCTTACCCTAGACATGTTCCGGTAAAGTAAACTCTACCGGCACAGACCCAGAGTTTGGAGCGCGCAAGCCCCACCACGACGTCAACGTAGAGATACGGCGGTGGGGTTATTATTATTATTATTGAGATTCGGAAGTGCCAGCTAAAAGTTTATTATACGTAAATTCAAGCTGGCTAGACATTTTTGCATTTTTCTACTAAACTGCTGTACGTATCAAAAACTTTTAGCTCGATTTCTGTCACAAATGTATGTGACGCCCGTTGATATGCAAAAAGTCGTCAAAATCACTTCCGTTACCGAGATTGAGAGACCAGGGAAAAGTGGTTTTTCAAGCTGGCTGGACACGTTTTGGATCGATTATCTAAGATTCTGTAGTGTCACAAATTCTGGAATAAGGGTGTTTAGCCGTCACATAAAGTGCCCTATTGACCTAGTTAAATGCGAGCTATTTTGAAGATTTATCCAGCCATCTTGAGTCACATCATACGATGGCGACGCCTTTCGTTTTGCCAGTTCAGCCGCGTTCTTTATTTTTCAAACCCATGAAGCAATGGATTAGGAATTACCGCATTGTGAGTGGTGTGTTACGCAATCAGGGTGCAGGCCTGCTACTGCTTCTGTGTGTTGCACGTTGCCGACACGCTGCGGCTCCGCTGCGACTGGCCGCGTCACGGCCGATGCGCAGTTTTTCAGCTGATGTGTCATTCTTAAGCAGTTCGTTCGTTGCTTGTTGTTCAAAATAAGATCCAAATCCAGATCTTCATGTGATACTAGAAGATTGCACAGATTTCCACGGTACCTATGTACTCGGGCCGTTTCGCAAAACATGACTGGCCTTCCCTGCATTCGCGCGCGTGTGCCGAGCAAAACTAACAACGCCGTGTTGTTGCAGGCCTCCCATCATCCGCGTGCACGACAAGGTGATGATCCCGCAGGAGGAGCACCCTGACATCAACTTCGTGGGCCTGCTCATCGGGCCGCGCGGCAACACGCTCAAAGGTCAGGACACTATTCTGGCATTCGGGCGAAAAACCAAACTAAACGACGAACATATTCTGGCGTCGAACAAGTGCCAAAAAATATTAAACACGTTTTTTTGAAAATAACGTCCTGAACAATTGTTACTAAGGGCCGGTTGTTTCAAACGGTTGGTTAACGTAACACACGTACGTCAAATAAAAATTAAGTAAAAAAAACGTGAAAACTGGACGTCCTATTTTCTATGGGATTTTTACATATGGACAGGACAACGTCTGTTGGGTCAGCTAGTAGTAAATAATGAAGGCCAGGGTATAGCACGTAACTTTACGATTACATTTACAAGTTACACATTTGTAAATCTTACCACATATACCCAAAGTCTCTAATTCAGATAATTTATGTAAACAAAGTAATGTCAAGAAATGTAAACTTGTATTTTTTTAAATCTTCGAATCGTACAATCATGTAGGGCGTCGTGACATACCCCTATGTAACGTACGTAAATTATTCATACATATTTGTAATTTCTGTTATTTTTTCTACAATTTAATAATTTAGTAGAATTGTACACTTTTTAAAGTTTTGTGGTATAGGGCTCAGGTCAGTATTTCCCTTATGAAACCAGTTTTTGTCTTTCTGGCCAGCACCTTCATTTTTGACTACGATATGGTTAATGTCCTTTCTTTAGAAATAAGAGTTACCTTTGTTCTTAATACTTCTTGTATAATGGTTTATTTTGTTCGTTGTGTGTAAATAATACAAACATGAAATGCTGGGACACAGCGATGGAGAAGGAGACGGGCGCTAAGATAATAATCCGCGGCAAGGGCTCGGTGAAGGAGGGCAAGGTGGGCCGCAAGGACGGCCAGCCGCTGCCGGGCGAGGACGAGCCGCTGCACGCCTACATCACGGCCACCAACGCCGACTGCGTCAAGAAGGCCGTCGAGAAGGTAACCTCGACCTATGACACGTTACAGCTATTTGATGACGGTTTTTGCAATTTGCAGCCAGTGTATTCTGTAAAAATCTCATCGTGAACACTTAGGGGAAGTGAGCTTAGAGGGAGCTGTCAATCCCTACCATCAGCTGAAAAGACAGCTCAGTTCAAGCTCACTCCACATAACTTTTCACTGTGAGATTTTTACAGAATACATACATCGGCAGGTCAATTTGTATGTTGATCAAATTACAATTCGCGATCGTAACCAATATTATTATGTGTTTACAGAACTATACAGGGTTATTGGTAAAACACTAACAACCTTCCAGGACTGTATTACTAACATCATAAACCACTTATCGACGGGGAAGTGCTGACAACTCCTAACTTACATTTTTTCCGAAAACGACTTATGAATGCAGTTCGATAATTACTCGCTCGCTAATTACTTATTCCAAGCAAATTTTGATTATTACCTGACATGCGGGACCATTTAAGTATAAAATTGCCATTTACACTTTCTTTTTTTTTATTCTGAGAAAATTAAAAAACGTTTTTTTTTGCCTCCTGTAAAATTTGATTTTTGTAAGTTAGGAGTTGTCAGCACTTCCCCGTCGTTATGTTCTTGACTTTTTACAAAACAATACATTCACCAAAAACAAACCTTCAAGATTTCGTTGTTCTATACACTTAGAGCGTTGAGATTAAATATTATTATTTTTGTATGAAAGTCTGATGAATTATTAAGTCATAAAATAATAAGAAAAATGTTTATTGCATCAACTTTAACTTATTCTAGTTACAATGCGGAGAATCCTTTTAAGCAAATAGTTTGCTTGTGTTAGGACGAAAAGTTGTTGAATATAGTCCTGATAGGTTGTTAGTGTTTTACCAATGACCCTGTATAATCATTATAGTCGCAATACAGCTCTTTTATACTCCATTTATAATAGCATTAGACAGAAGTTAAAAAAGGCTATTTTTGATGCACACTTTATAACAAAAGTACAATAAACTTGTTATAGTTACGATTGACGCCAAATCGATTTAAATGAATTTATATATCAGCTATCACACTTAATTGTAATCATTTAAAAAAACAACCATATGAAATTAAGTAGCTTTCATTTAGATATATTATTTCATTCCAATTTAAAATTACAGTGCCTATGCTAAAAACCTAAAAGAAGCAGGAGTCAACAATACTGCAACGCTTTTTGTTTCACTATAATCCTACCAAATCTAAAATGTTACTTAATCCCTTCATAAGCTGTGACAGCCGGGGATTTCTAATTTTACTGGTTTATGTCGTCTGTGAAATTGACTTGACAATATTCTAAGATTGTCATGTATGTCATTTACTTGTGAATACTTTGTTTGTTATTGTTTAATTTTCGTGATTTTGTTGTTATTTATTAAAATAATAAATAATATTTAGTTATTTCTTTATTATTGTATTGTTATCAGTGTTGTCATTGGGTTGTTTGTACAAAACGTTACTTTTTTTTTTGAGCTATGAGTGATCCCGGTGCGGGACCGAGTGGCTTACAACATATAAGTGCTGAGTCTGACCAAAGCCAACGGCGAAAAAAACGTGGTCCAAAAGTTGACTCCGACGAAATAATAATGTCTCCCAAAAAAAGAGAACGCTGCGTGCTGTAGAATAACAACCTGTGATAAATATTTTTAAGCAATTGGAGTCCTGGCCTGCAGATAATCCTCATTATAGGACTGAGATGATAAACAAAATCGCAGAAGTTGCCGGTAAGGATGATTCATAAAATTATTACTATAAAAATATTTGAAACTAACATGCATTGTGATAAAATGTATTATATTTTAGAAACTCCGCACATGATTTTATTATTTACAGGCGTATCTCGGGCTACTCTGTCCAATATTCTCAAAGAGTACAACATAAAAAGTCGCCTGCAATCTCCCCCTCCCCAACAGAAGCACATGAAACGTGATGATTTTGATGACATCACATTTAGTGGAATATGCAGGAAAATTCATTCCTTCTCCTGCCAGATTTAAAAAAAAGCAGTCTGTATAAAATAATTAAATAAACATTAAAGTTCACATAAATCAAACGGAGCAGAAAAAGTGCACTCATAGAAGTCATAGACAAGCAGGAGATCGTCCTTTGGAGACTAAAATATCTTCATGAAATAAAAAGGCTAAGGAATAAAGGAAGGAAAATATATTATTATTTAGATGACACTTGGCTAAATGAAGGTACAGTGCTTCTAAATTTCTTAACAGCTATTTATGCACTAAGCAGTGTATGACCTCTTGTATTCAATAACATTATAATTAATTATACAGTTAAACATAATTTCATAAAATTGGTTCGTGAAATGAATGGTATTTATATTAATAACCTTTTATCATACAAACAGGTCACACGAAAAGCCTAATATGGCATGACACTAATAATAAGTCTTCAAAAGAAGCACATTGGGAAGGTCTATCTGCTGGTTTAAAAAATCCAACTTATAATCGGTCATACTGGTATTTATTTTATGGAATGTCCTCGCCATAAAAAAAATGAACACCCCATTGTTATTGACTATTAATTAAGTAATACATATTATATTGTATTATGAATTAACGCATGCAAAGCTAACTTTTAAAGTTATAAATGCTGCATTAATATTTGATGCAAAGAAAGGTGATGAAGATGACCACTCCGAAATGGACGCCTTCAACTTTAATAATAATAATAATTTATTTATTTACACTTCAAGACACAATCATCTGTGTAGCCCTGACTCTTGTACTAGGATTTAATGTTTCATAAGAGCCCGACCTCTCAATTTACAGGGAATATGTTATAGAAGCGCGATAGACAAAAGTGAAAATGGTTCAAGTTAATTTTGTCAAAAATTGAGAGTGGCGCTGTAATTGTTATGGACAATGCACTATACCACTCAAGGACATTGGAGAAGCTGTCAACCACAGCTACACGAAAGGCAGATATACAGGAATGGTTTAAAAGCAAAAATATTCCTTTTGAGGAAAAAGATCTTAGGGCAACTTTATTAGAAAAAGCAAAAATACAAAGACATTTATACCAAAAGTTTGTTGTAGATGAGATGGCTAGAGAGAAGGGTATTTCAGTATTGCGCCTCCCACCCTACCACTGCGAGTTCAACCCTATAGAATTAATATGGGCTCAAATGATGGGGTATGTGGCTCAACATAACAAAACGTTCAAATTAGACAAGGAGAAACAATTACTCCCACAAGATCTGGATAGTATTACGCTAGAACGATGGCAGTCTTGCGTTGCTCATGCAATTAAAGAAGAGGAAAAGTTAAAGCATAATGGATGATGTGGTAGAAAGATTTATTATTAGGTAACGTCGGTGAAACTTCTTCATCTTTATTCTCTGATGATAGTGACTAAATTATATGATGAAGACGAAGAAGTTACACCAACTATTGTGTGTTGAAAGTTGTTGTTTTAAATAAAATATTGTAAAAAAAAAAGACTTTTATTTCCTTTAATCTTAATTAAATTTAAATCATCACGACGTAATCGTTTGTTTCATTCATTCGTTTTGTTGTAAGTAATGTGTGATGAAGATGTTATTACGACCTATTTATCAAAGTTATGTTAAAACATTTTTAGTTTAATTGTTTAAACTTTTAACTTTGAATAAAATGTTTCGCACTCCTGCTTCTACGAGCCTCTTTTTTCTAATGCTATAGTAAATGAAGTATAGTTAGAATTGGCCTCAATATGATTAAAGGCATAAGTGTTTGTTACGGTCGCAAATTATACAAAGGTTGTATGTTAAATAACATACAACCTTTGTTAATTATTTTGCATGCAATCGATACAGCATTCTGTATTCTGTGTGACATCGTATCAAAACCAGACTAACAACTTTATACCATGTTTAAGGCAAATAGAGACTTATGACTACCACCATTTGACCTGAAAATTTGTCCGCCTTAACGCCTATTACCCGTCGTCAGCCGCCCGAGTCGGCTTGTGTTGGCATATGGTGTAGCTCGTGGTCCGCTCCGCAGATCAAGGAGGTGATCCGTCAGGGCGTGGAGGTTCCGGAGGGGCAGAACGACCTGCGCCGAATGCAGCTGCGCGAGCTTGCGCAGCTCAACGGCACGCTGCGCGAGAACGACGCCGTGCGCTGCGCCAACTGCTCGGCCACGGACCACAAGACCTGGCTCGTACGTACCGCCTCACTGTGGGCTATTGTTCATACATGCAGCTGCGCGAGAACGACGCCGTGCGCTGCGCCAACTGCTCGGCCACGGACCACAAGACCTGGCTCGTACGTACCGCCTCACTGTGGGCTATTGTTCATACATGCAGCTGCGCGAGAACGACGCCGTGCGCTGCGCCAACTGCTCGGCCACGGACCACAAGACCTGGCTCGTACGTACCGCCTCACTGTGGGCTATTGTTCATACATGCAGCTGCGCGAGAACGACGCCGTGCGCTGCGCCAACTGCTCGGCCACGGACCACAAGACCTGGCTCGTACGTACCGCCTCACTGTGGGCTATTGTTCATACATGCAGCTGCGCGAGAACGACGCCGTGCGCTGCGCCAACTGCTCGGCCACGGACCACAAGAAGCTAATTGATATAACAGTCCTTTTAAGACCTCATCTATAACAATTGCAAAATCATATATTTGAGATGAAATAATGCATTTCTATGGTCTCTATGGAGTTTTCTCGAGTTTAAAAATAACTTCAAAACTAAACAAAAAAAATATGATTCCTTCCCAGAAGTTTAAGTTCTTCGCTGGATCTAAAGGATGAAGGGATACAATATAGATGAACGCAATTGAAGCAAAACTCCACAGTGTACGTCGCCACGCGCCTTCCGCGTGGATTGACGAGTGATGTTTTGCTTCACCTCCCCGACAGTGTACAACCGTGCGACCTTCCGTTGCAGTGCCCGGACAAGCCGAACGTGACCAACAGCATCGTGTGCTCGTCGTGCGGCGGCGCGGGCCACATCGCGCGCGACTGCCGCGCCAAGCGGCCCGGCCAGGGCACGCTGCACAACACGCCCAACAAGGTACGACACGTCTCATTCTCAACACTTTATTTTATGCGAAAATTATAGCGGCTTGCAACACTGTAAGCTTACTGAAAAAAAAACTCACTTATGAAGCCCTTTTGACCTATGTAAATGTTCGGGGTTGGAGTGAGATTAAGATAAACTAAACATTAATGATTATAAAGATAACTAAAACTAATGAGGTGAATGAATGGGATTGAGTCGCGCCCGATATACTCCGAAAACGTACTGACTATTTTACTAAGGTGCCTAATACATAAAATATTCAAGGCATAGCGCGGTGTCGCAATTACGCTGACATAATTATTATTATTCGGTTATTGACCTGAACAGTAATTTTAAATTTTTACATAGACGTATTTTTTCCTTCGCCACAATATATAAACGGACAGTAGAGAAACTACGAAGAAACGTTCGAAATGGGAAACTCACACAGATGACGCGTGGCAGTGCTATCAGTCGCGGGTGCCGTGTCGAGACGAGTGGTCGTATTATACTTTTAATCTCTTTCGCTGAGGACCGCCCGCGATCTTTTAAAAAATGCCACTAATGTATTGCGTAGTATACGGCTGTTTGAACTCAACTTCTTCAAAACCGGAGCTTTCGTTTTTTAAACTATGATAATGAATAATGATATTGTTATAATCAGAAAATTATGGTCCATGTGATCGATCATAAGAAATTCGTAAATTTATTTGTAATTCCAAGATGGCGGTTGCGAAAATTTTCAAATGTTTCGTCATGAGTGTCGTTTTAATAGTTTTCAAGAGTGTTAAAGACGACAGTGACGTAAAAATGCAAATCCAAGATGGCGGCTGCGAAAATTTTGATATTTTTCATCTTGGGTGTCGTTTTCATGCTTTAGTACCCTCGAAAACCATGAAAACGACACCCATGACGAAACATTTGAAAATTTTCGCAACCGTCATCTTGGGAGTTACAAATAAATTCACGAATTTCTTATGATCGACCACATAGACCATAAATTTCTGATTTGCTGATGCCGCCATCTTGGATTTACACTTTGACTAGTGATGCAACGAATACTGCTTTTACGAATACGAATATCAAACCTACTATTCGGCGAATACGAATATCTCGCCATGGTAATAAAATACTATACTAATTTATTTGATGAATTTCTATTCTTCTAATAATTAAAATTTACAATAGGCAAATTATTATTTCAAAAACATAAAATTTGTAGATTTTCTGGTTTTAGACGATTTATTTTTTTAGTCTGGATGTTCCCAGCCGGTGAAATAAGTCTTTCCGAGGCGACTGAAATGAAATGAAATCGTTTATTCTGTAAATAGGATATCGGAATCACTTTTACACGTCATATAAAAAATATAAAAACAAGCTTGAGGAAGTCGACATTTCCTATCTGACTATCCCTGAGAAGAAATGGCGAAACAAACTCAGGGGTCAAAGTCTCTTTTAAAGTCCAGACATAATCTTGGTCAGATATGTGAGGACCATGTAGATCCGTGTCTGAAATGGTCTTTTGAGGAAAGAACCACACAATTTTGAGTGGACCTGTCCAGTCAGTGCAAGCATTTGTCAGTAAACGTGTAGCTCAACTCAGGATTTAAGGAGCTCAACGACTCGACGAACAATACCAAAGAAAGGACATTTGGGTAGGCCGCATAAAGTACTCAAAAAACCAGACCATCATTAAAACTACTTGAGAAAGAGGAAAAAAGAGATAATCTTAAAGAAAACAAATGACCCACATAGTGCTCACATTCACAATAATTAAAGTAATATATGTAATACTTTTCAAAGTAAATATTCATGTCATTTTGTATATAATATTTAGAAGTCTTGCTTGACTGTACATGGCTTCAGTGAAAAATATTTTTGGGCGAGTTTTTTCAGACTTGGAAAATGGACGCCATCTTCTCGCCAAAAGGCCAGTGGATCAGCAGTCGGCGATAAATTTGGGAGCTTTAGATAAGGATCTCTCTCGTTTTTAGTTTGCGAATCCCCTGTAAAAAAAACATTTTGAAATTAAACTTAACTTTAGCCATTACTAATGTAATCTATTTAAATACTCAGATCAATAATAACTGAAACAACTTTAATTCACATAATATAATATTTTCCACACGATACAAGACGACTGCCTCTTACAAAGAGTTTCGGTCAAAAGTGCCCTATAAAGTCTTAATATAACAATGGTCGCAACGCTGCTCTTGTTTAGGTTTCCATACTGAAGTTTGACCCTATCTTATCGATGTTTACGTCCGGCGGCTCGGGATACAGCAGCGCACGCATCTCGCCTCGCCGTGAGCCACCATACCGCTCCGGTGAGGTCACTCTTAACTTTGTAAAGAGAGCACGGCGATCGCCAACACTAACGTTCGCCCAAGTTACTTAGGACTTACTATCCTACCTTTTGTTGATACAAAAGAAATACAGACCATATAACTACTAATTTGGTAATTTATCGAAGTGTTTCCATATGTCACTTTGATCTCGTTTACGAGAAGACATTTTCTAATCAACTTCAACTTCTTTCACTTCGCAGCAGCCTCAGAAAATAAATAAAACAATACTCTCTTGCTTGACTTGTGCTTTCGACTGACAAATGAAATGAAAGGAATGAATAAATGAATCAATCCATGGTTCGTAATGATAGGGAAACTCCCGGCCCGCGGCACTGTATAAACTATGGCCGGGGAGTCCCCCGTCGCGTCGTCGTTGCGGTTAAGACCCTTGCACACGTCGTATTTTTACGTGCCGACGACGCGCGTTTTCCAAGTCTGCCAGTAATTAGATACGCGTACAAACATATTAATTTTTAAATATTCGTATTAGTATTCGCCGAATACGAATATTCGGTAAATGTCTACTGTTCGGCGAATACGAATATTCGTACTCGTTGCATCACTAATTTTGACCTCACTATCGGCTTTAGCACCCTCGAAAATCAAGAAAACTACACCCTTGATGAAAAATATGAAAATTATCGCTGCTGCCATCCTAGATTTATATTCTGACTACAGAAGAAAGTCTCACGGAGGGCGGTGTCGCATAACATGTAAGAACGCTTTTTCGCGTGACGATTTCTACCTGTCAACTCCTACCGCAAGCCGCGTTAAAAGAACTTGGTTCCAATAAAACACTTTATTTCATTACTCAATATCTTTATTGCTTTTCCATAATGTGTACTTAGGTGGTAACTATATAATCTAGATCATTATGGACCCTGTAGGGCACAGCAAAACATGCAGTACATGGGGGACTTACAGCTAATGGAAACAAACAAAAAACGAAAGCATAGTCACCAGAGAGCCAATTACAAATCCTCACTTATAGATATAGAATAATAATTTATGATGTGAGCACAAAAACAAAAAATACGCCTAAATTAAAATAACAATAAATATAAATATTTGGTTTGCAATTTATGTGACTGAATTAACAGAGAAAATAATAAAAACAAAAACAAATAATATAACTTACCGCTATTTGAAAAATTTGAGGCTTAACACCTGGCTGAGTTCACACTAATTTTGAATGGATCAAAATCGTATTCCTTGCATATATTATTGAAATTCCTGCTTGCGCGCACAATATAACTTCACTAACACTTTTCAAATTTACAAACATCAAGAGTGCCAATCCTAACGCTCCAATGGAGTGTAGGTAATTATTTCTACAAATAGGCCTAGTTTCTATATTGTCCATATTTATAGTGTGCACAGGTCTTTAGTTTTTATTGTTTTGTTTATTCGAAAAAATGATGCCAATTTTGATAGTATTAAATGCTCCTTTTTTGTTTTTTGTATTTCCTGTGCGTGTCTCAAATAAAATATTTTTCTTTCTTTCATTAGGGCCGATTTTTCAATCCTCAGATAAAGAATCGAATAGCGTTTATTTCCTCGATAGCATGATTCTGTATTTTTCAATAGCCAGATATCCAGTATCTGACAAGTTAAACCTGTAACTGAGGAATAAAGTTAACTGTCCCTTCAAGCATCAGTTAGTAGCCTATTCTAGGGAATAAACAATGTTTTGACGTTTTTTTTTTGTTTGGTTTTTAGGCTATAGTAGGTACTTTAATTTTAATGTTTTGGCCATACATACTACAGATTCACTCGATGAGTCGATGCAGCATTGAAAGTGTTTACAATTTTATTCCAAGTATCATCGTTTTCTCCGTTGTTCACAGCGTTAACGGTTTATTTATTTTAAATTACTGACCGATATTTGTTCATTAATTCTGACGGTAAGCACAAAAGAACAAAAAACAAGTGTCAAATTTATTCTTCAGGCAAAATTAATCAAAATCTCGTCAAAATGACAACAATAAATGTTTTGTTTCTATTCTTGTCTAACACATTGAATACTGTATCTGTGCATCTCGCTTGCACATTGATAGTGTGAAGTTGGTTAGCAAAGACCTCAGATAACTTTTCTTCAGCTATATACGATTGAAAAATTTTAAATATTTATTTGCCTGATAAACAGCCAGATAATTTTATACGCTAAGTAGCTATTCGACGATTTAACTGAGGATTGAAAAATCGGCCCTAAGAAGTACATAATAAATATTTTAGGAGTTAGCGCATGTTTATTGATTTCGCAAAACAATTACGGCTGACCAGCGATCGTTCTAAAGACTGGTTAGTACAGTTTGGTTCGGAACATAAATTGTGTAAGCCCGACTCGCTCTACACCGATTTTTTTCAATACAATTTCTGTGACACTTTCACAAATGTTTCCCAACAACGCGCCGTCAATGTCATTGAGGCGCCAACAGATCCTTCAAATCAAATCAAATCGTTTATTTGTGATACATGGGTTTAAATGCAGGTGTTCATTACATAATTACAAACTAATAATGTTCATTCCATGATCAGCCACTTGGGCATACAAATTATAAAATAACATAATAAAAATATAAGTCTAAAATTACAAATCGGATTACAGAAATTACAGATCGGATAATGGGCAGGGGCGCAGCTACCGCCGTATCAGCCGTATCAATCAATGATACGGGGCCCCCATATTCTCTTATTAAAATCACAATGACAGCTTAACATAGTATCCCCGTCAGGATGCTCTAACTTTCGAGCTCAAGTACAAATCAAATCAAAAATGTTTATTTGTTAGGTTATGGTACAATAGATGTTATAAATATTGGTTCCAGCATACCCTGCCATAGTATGGCGTACAAATATTTCCAAAAACAAAACCTTTTATTACCAATCTACTAATAATTATGAATAATAATGAATTAGAGAATAAAATATGAATGCATAATAGTTAATTAATTGTATTGTATTGATTGTATTGTAGTAATAATATTAATTATTAATGAAATTATGTCGTTTTTGCATATAGCGGAATTAAAGGTTATTTTTACTTTTCATAAACCGTGATAATATTCATCAAAACTACATTATAATAGACTTAGGCACTTATTAAATCATCATTATTCATTAAAAATTAGGTATCATTACAATTCAGCAAGCATATTTTTAGATAAAATTAAAATGTCAAAGTAGTCATTAAATAAATTAGTTAATAAAATATGAATTACAGTCATTAAAATTTCAATTCCAAATTACAATCATTCCACAAAATACAATAGTTCACAATAACATGTCAATAAAATAAAATATAACATCGTCATCTCAAAAACGAGGAAAAATTGTCCTCTTTCATAAACTCTCCTATACTGTAATATGCTCTGTCAGTTAGTAAACTCTTCAGTTTACTTTTAAGAGCCGATATATGTAACGTTCTCCATGATTTGGGTAATTTATTAAAGATGGTCGGACCCATGCAAAAGATGCTCTTACGCATAAGAGTGGTTTTAGCGCTGTGACCACAGAGTTTGAAGTTATCACGTCTATTCCTAGGGACAGCATCAGACAAAAGTTGAAATAAATGAGTATTTGATTTAATGAACATTACTGTTTCCAGGATATATAATGAGGGTAATGTCAATATCTTACGTTCTATAAAATAAGATTTACAGCTGTCCGTTGTTTGTAGTCTAAACATCGATCTAATGCACCTTTTCTGTGCCCGAAACGCTATTTCATTGTCCGTGCTATTCCCCCAGAAGATGACTCCATATCTAAGAATTGATTCGGCTAAACCATGGTAAGCAGTAATTAGTGCATCTGTGTTGAGAACCACAGCAAGCTGTTTCAGAGCGTAGGCTGCACTACTCAACTTTTTACTAAGTGCCTCTATTTGAGGTTTCCAATTCAATCTAGAATCTATTATTAGTCCCAGAAATTTTGTTGTGTCAGCTTCATTGATATGTATATTATCAAATTGAATATTAAGATTGTTGATTTTTTGTGTACGTTGTCTAAAGTGCATTAAATTAGTCTTTTTTAAATTAATTATTAAATTATTATCATTTAACCAATTTATAATAGATATTAGTGAATTATTAATGTCATTTTCATTTATGTGTTTATGTCATTACAAGCTATTGTCATAGTACAATCGTCAGCAAAAAGTGTCATCGGGTTTTCGGTTACTTTAGGCAAGTCATTTATATACAAGATGAACAACGGAGGCCCCAATACACGGCCTTGTGGTACTCCGTACATAACTTCGCGTTCCTCTGATCTTGAACTTTTTTCATGTTTACTGTTTTTATTTATTGCACTGATTTCTGTTACTTGTTGACGATTATAAAGATATGATTTAATTAAATCTAAAACGTTGCCTCTAATACCATAGGCTTCAAGTTTTCCTGCCAGGGAATTAAAGTGGACGCAGTCAAAGGCCTGTGTCATGTCGCAGAATATGGCACAGACTGGTGTTCTCTTATCTACATTTAGCATGACATTATGTAAAAACTCATAAATAGCCAAATTTATACTTTTATTTTTACGAAATCTCTTTTGTTCGTCACTTAATATATTATATTTTTCTAAATAGGTATTCATTTCACCACATATATATTTTCCCTTTCTTTGTAGTACTTGTACATTTTAAGAGGCTATGTATGTGAGTGTAGCTTAAACGAGTGTCTACTGAAATTAAAATTCAATCATCACATTGACCGCGTAAGGTAAATAATGTGGTATGTCCGCAGGCTAAGATCGACGAAGAGTACATGTCGCTGATGGCGGAGCTGGGCGAGGCCGCGCCGGGCGGGGGCGCGGGGGGCGCGCGCCGCTTCACGCCCGCGCTGTTCGCGCCACACGCGCCCCCGCGCGCGCTCATGCCGCCCCCGCACATCGCAGCACGTACGTACACACACCGCACTACACACTCGTGTCGCTATGGCGAAGCTGGGCGAGGCCGCGCCGCTTCACGCCCGCGCTGTTCGCGCCACACGCGCCCCCGCGCGCGCTCATGCCGCCCCCGCACATCGCAGCACGTACGTACACACACCGCACTACACACTCGTGTCGCTATGGCGAAGCTGGGCGAGGCCGCGCCGCTTCACGCCCGCGCTGTTCGCGCCACACGCGCCCCCGCGCGCGCTCATGCCGCCCCCGCACATCGCAGCACGTACGTACACACACCGCACTACACACTCGTGTCGCTATGGCGAAGCTGGGCGAGGCCGCGCCGCTTCACGCCCGCGCTGTTCGCGCCACACGCGCCCCCGCGCGCGCTCATGCCGCCCCCGCACATCGCAGCACGTACGTACACACACCGCACTACACACTCGTGTCGCTATGGCGAAGCTGGGCGAGGCCGCGCCGCTTCACGCCCGCGCTGTTCGCGCCACACGCGCCCCCGCGCGCGCTCATGCCGCCCCCGCACATCGCAGCACGTACGTACACACACCGCACTACACACTCGTGTCGCTATGGCGAAGCTGGGCGAGGCCGCGCCGCTTCACGCCCGCGCTGTTCGCGCCACACGCGCCCCCGCGCGCGCTCATGCCGCCCCCGCACATCGCAGCACGTACGTACACACACCGCACTACACACTCGTGTCGCTATGGCGAAGCTGGGCGAGGCCGCGCCGCTTCACGCCCGCGCTGTTCGCGCCACACGCGCCCCCGCGCGCGCTCATGCCGCCCCCGCACATCGCAGCACGTACGTACACACACCGCACTACACACTCGTGTCGCTATGGCGAAGCTGGGCGAGGCCGCGCCGCTTCACGCCCGCGCTGTTCGCGCCACACGCGCCCCCGCGCGCGCTCATGCCGCCCCCGCACATCGCAGCACGTACGTACACACACCGCACTACACACTCGTGTCGCTATGGCGAAGCTGGGCGAGGCCGCGCCGCTTCACGCCCGCGCTGTTCGCGCCACACGCGCCCCCGCGCGCGCTCATGCCGCCCCCGCACATCGCAGCACGTACGTACACACACCGCACTACACACTCGTGTCGCTATGGCGAAGCTGGGCGAGGCCGCGCCGCTTCACGCCCGCGCTGTTCGCGCCACACGCGCCCCCGCGCGCGCTCATGCCGCCCCCGCACATCGCAGCACGTACGTACACACACCGCACTACACACTCGTGTCGCTATGGCGAAGCTGGGCGAGGCCGCGCCGCTTCACGCCCGCGCTGTTCGCGCCACACGCGCCCCCGCGCGCGCTCATGCCGCCCCCGCACATCGCAGCACGTACGTACACACACCGCACTACACACTCGTGTCGCTATGGCGAAGCTGGGCGAGGCCGCGCCGCTTCACGCCCGCGCTGTTCGCGCCACACGCGCCCCCGCGCGCGCTCATGCCGCCCCCGCACATCGCAGCACGTACGTACACACACCGCACTACACACTCGTGTCGCTATGGCGAAGCTGGGCGAGGCCGCGCCGCTTCACGCCCGCGCTGTTCGCGCCACACGCGCCCCCGCGCGCGCTCATGCCGCCCCCGCACATCGCAGCACGTACGTACACACACCGCACTACACACTCGTGTCGCTATGGCGAAGCTGGGCGAGGCCGCGCCGCTTCACGCCCGCGCTGTTCGCGCCACACGCGCCCCCGCGCGCGCTCATGCCGCCCCCGCACATCGCAGCACGTACGTACACACACCGCACTACACACTCGTGTCGCTATGGCGAAGCTGGGCGAGGCCGCGCCGCTTCACGCCCGCGCTGTGCGCGCCACACGCGCCCCCGCACATGGCAGCACGTACGCACACTCCGCACTGCACACGCATGTCGCCATGTGGCCTTGAAGCCTAACGGCCGTCCGCTGTCCGCAGGCGAGCTGCCCGCGCTGCCGCCGCCGCCCGGCGCCTTCCCGCCGCCGCCGCCGCCGCCCAGCTCGCAGCCCGCGCCGTGGCTCGGTACGTATTTTGTTTGTCTATAGCGACTACAATATTCATTATGAATAATTGCAATAATGTCACTGAATTACCATCATTTTATTTGGTTCATGTAAGAGGTTGAATCTCACGAAGCCGCGTGAGCTATATTACTTGTAGTTGTGCTGTTTATAAGACACGCACTTGTTAGAAGAGGTAGTAAAATCTATAAGTATATATACAGATTGTGGTGTCTTGGTTTAGGTTAGATTAGATATGTACAGTCAACAAATTTGAATCATGACCCATTTTGATGATAAATCGTTTAAAACCGTCAAAATAACAAAGATTTCCTTCCTTTGCAGTGCACGCCGCACTTAGGACGTTTTAAATATTAAGCAAGCTATGTCAATACGGGGCGGAGATATATGCAATTTCAATCTTTGCCATCGCTGCAATAGATAATATTTTAGACTAGCTTTTGCCCGCGGCTCCGCCCGCGTGGATGTCGGCTATCGCGTAAAAAACCGGCCAAGTGCATGTCGGACCACGCACAATGAAGGGTTTCGTACTTGGAAAGAATTTATCCTAAGAACAAACTTAACATTGTAGTTGGTAAACATAATCTCCCATACATTCCAACTGCAAATTTAAGTTTGTACGCATAATATCGAGTGACCGAGTGAGTTACCATGTTATTTTAAGACTATAGACTTCTTATAGTTTTTCCTGTAATCTATAAGTATAGAACTATTTTCTGTATTTTTTTATTCAAAATTTTGGGTTCTGTAGTTTCGGAGATAAGGGGGGGAATGATCAATTTTCGTCTGTTTTCACTTTTGATAACTTTAAAACGATTTATTTTAAAATTATTAAAAAAATATATATTTGAAATCCTCACAGTAAGCCCTTTCATTTGATATGTCACACGGTACAGTTTGCAAAACTTTTTTTTTTTTAATTTTCTTGTTTGCCCCCCCAAAACTGACCCCAATATTCTAAATTCATTTATTTACGGTTCACGTCCGTGTTTGGGTCACTCAAATTGATATGTATACCAAATTTCAACTTAATCGGTCCATTGCATTCGGAGCAAATTGGCTGTGACAGACAGACACACGAGTGATCCTATAAGGGTTCCGTTTTTCCTTTTGAGGTACGGAACCCTAAAAAGTAGCCATGTCCTTCTCCATATCCCAGGCTATACCTCTGCCAAATTTCATGACGATCGGTTCAGCGGTTTAGGCGTGAAAACGTAACATACACACAGACAATCATAGTTACTTTCACATTTATAATATTAGTATGGATAAAGCATTAATAATCATATTTTGAATCCAAACTCTTTGGAATTAACTATAACTCAGAACAAATGTATTTTTATTAAACCATGTTCTGAACTCGTTCTATTATAAAATGACAAAGAGTCAAAAAGTCACTAAGAAATTGGTGTCACATAATAATTTATATGAGAATAAAAAATAATTCGTTTATATACGGTATACGAGAAATATCTCGAGAGTTAAATATATCTCGAAACACAGTGAGGACCTGGATCAGGCGATATGAAGAAGAGGGTAGGTACCCTGGAAGATAGACGACGATATAATCATGGCGTTCGTCAAATCACGAATCAACAGAAAACCGACATGCGTCATTATTACGAAGAACATCCGTTTAATCCCACTCGGTATTTTGCGGCACTTTACGACGTTTCTCTACAAACGATAAGAAATCATTTGCACTCTACTGGGCTGCACTATAGACATCAAGCTAAGAAAGTTGACTTAAGGGTCGGATACACTGCGAGCGCGAGACAAAATTAGGTTCAATACCTAATTTTGTCTCGCGCTCGCAGTGTATGCGCTACTGCGCTACTCACACAGCGATATACGCGCGCGCCCCGCTCACGCACACATAGATGTTTACATAGTGGTCCGAGCGGTAAGAAGTGTGAAGACAATATTAAAAATAGAAGTGGATGTATGTTGTTCTTTTTATTACATTTATACTTAGTAAGGAAGGATGGGAGAGGTGGTGGTTTATTGCAGTTTTGTATGTAGGCATCAATCAGCTTTTTTTTTGTTTTTTTTTTTTCATCAGGCTGCACCGTCGGCTCGATCTGGACTGGCCATACTAGATTCTGTAAAAAAAAAAATACACTACATTCCTTATAGTTCTGAATGCAGACAAAATCCACTCTCCGATTGATCGCTGACAGACTCATTTCTTTCTCCTATTTATTTCCCCATTCACTTGTATCACTCGCTCAAGCATTCGTCCACTTACTCGCCTTGCGATTCACTCACTGTTTCAAACTAAACGTAAATAGGTACTAACTTCTGTATTACAATTATTATCAAAATTTTGGATTTTGCCAAATGCAGCCCTGAAACAAATAAATAGATATAATTATATTCCCCTTACTGACCAAAAATATAAGTAGGAATGTAGTATGTACAGATGCCAGCAGGTCAAGCTACCCGAAACTGTCAAATTTTCGCAATCAAACTTGAACCTTGTAGTGATAAAGTTGAAAATCGATTAAAGAAATTTGACAGATTGTAGTAGCTTGATGTGCTGGCGTCTGTACAATAGTTAATAATTAATAAAAAAAACAGACCGACAGCTCTGTAAATTTAATGGGACCGCTCTTCGTTAGTCAAAGACTGTATTTTGGAAAAATTTAGGTAGGTTCTCACACTCCTCACCTTTTTCGTTTTTTACTCCAATGCACGCGTTTATGGCTGGCAAAAAAGCCCTGGTATTTTTTGCTTTTGGCCGTACTCATATTTTTCCGTAAAAAAGTCCAATGTTACTTCACTATTACAGAAACAATAATTATTTTTATAAGGTAGATACTTGTTTACGATTACGAGCACAACACGCATGCACCTAATAAAAAAACCTGTGCGGTCGGGAGACCCGTTAGGGACGAAGTTCCTTCTCACGTATGGTTTAAAACCCAAAAACAAAATTCTATCAGTCGACATATTGGATTTTCATTTTGACCTCACTATCGGCTTTAGCACCCTCGAAAACTATGAAAACGACACCCGTGGCGAAAAATTTGAACATTTTCGCAGCCGCTGTCTTGCGTTTTCATTTTGACCAAATTCACACTTTCAGAGGTAGAGTGTGTAAAGAAGAAAGTCGCATGGTGGAGGCATAGAAGTATGAACGCTTTTTCGCGTGACGATTGCTACTAGTCAACTCCTACCGTAAGCCGCAGAAGGCCGTTCCAATAAACGTTAAAATCTTTAAACATGCGTTTCGACTTCGGGGTGGCCTATGGCTATCTTTCGACTTTATCGTCAGACCCTGGACACAATCTAGATCTGTAGTACTTGATAAGACAAATCTAACGAGGCCAAATACGAAGAGGTCATGTTGTATACTTAAAGAGTTCCTATGGCCACCGGATGGCTTCATCATCAGTCCCTGGACCTTATTCTAGATCTATAGTACTTGTCGAAACAAATATTACGAGCCCAAACACGACGAGGTTATGTAATATACTTAAAGAGTTTCTATGGCCACCTTCCGACTTCATCATCAGACCCTGGACACCAACTAGATCTGTAGTAATTGTCAAGACAAATCTAATGAGCCCAAACACGACGAGGTTATGTTGTATACTTAAAGAGTTTCTATGGCCACCTTCCGACTTCATCATCAGACCCTGGACACCATCTAGATCTATAGTACTTGTCAAGACAAATCTAACGAGCCCAAACACGACGAGGTCATGTTGTATACTTAAAGAGTTCCTATGGCCACCTTCTGACTTCATCATCAGACCCTGGACACCATCTAGGTCTGTAGTACTTGTCAAGACAAATCTAACGAGCCTAAACACGACGGGGCTATGTTGTGTAGTTAAAGAGAACAATTATGTAGTTAGAACAAATTATATCACACGCAAGTACTTGAAAATATGATTACAATTATGAAACGGGAAGACGTAAAAATAATAACAAACAAATAAGAAATGACACAATATACAAAATACGTGCAGAAAGAATCGAGCGTAAAAATCTTAAATTTTAGTACTTACCTTGTATAAATTATTGTTTTGACTCCGGGAGTTCCGACCACTGTGCGGGGGATCTCGTGTACGCACAGGCCGCTATTTGCCGCGTATTTTTTTACTAAGAGCGACGTGCTCCCACTTTGAAGACGTGCGGTCGACTGAGCTCCGTGGCTCGGAGTCTCGGACACTGCCATATAGCGGGTAATACGCGTCGCCATAGTAAATTGTATGGAGATTTCGGGCGTCAAAATTGGGAAAGTTTGCGATTTTTTTACGCAAAACAGAAATAACATTATGGAAAACTAAAAAATGCATTGGGTTCACTGTTCTTTATTGTTTTTATTTATGTATAAAAAATAAATTAAATAGGTGCCTTCTTGTTTTAAGCCTTAAGTTATCAAAATACGGCAGTGCTTTTTACACGTTTTTGGTGATTTTCAATATTTTTTAACAATCATCTTCAAGGTTTATCCCCAACCCGATTTTTTCATGGACTAGTAAAACTCTTGAGCTAGCCAGATGTACTCGTATTTTTTCGTAGCAATTACTTTAAGTTTTCTATATAAACTTATCGAAATCCCATAACACGATTTCCTAGTGCTGACTCTTAACAGATGCACACAAACTTGCTAGATTAAATTTTGCACGTGAATATTTAAACTTTGACTGGACTAACGTTATCTTTTCAGACGAGAAATCTTTTAGATCTTCTCAGCATGGTCGCATAACCTTGTGGCGCTACAATAATACACGATACGCCGAGGATCACGTAGTGCCGAATCAATTATCTGGCCGAATTTCAGCTAACATGTGGGGCTGGATGGGAACCGAAGGTGTAGGCGAGCTGGCTCAGATTTCTTCTCATGCGAATGCAATGGGTTATGTGGATTTGTTAGACGAATCTATGTTACCGACAGTGCGAACGGTTTACCCGCGAGAAGAAGTTCCAAGCTTTTATTATGTTCACGATAACTGTAGAGTGCATACGGCCAGAGTTGTCTAACTGGTTTAGCCAGCATCCAGAAGTTACACTAATTCCCTAGCCGTCTAAATCCCCGGACTTAAATCCAATTGAAAATGTATGGGGTCTGATGGTCCAAATGTGGGATAACAGAAACGAGAGAACAAAGATAAAGATAAATTTATTTGTTGAAACATGTGTAACATGATGGTGTCCCCTTATTTCGCAGACAGAAATTTCATAGAATTTCGTTTCCCAGAAAATGTTTCATATGATATTTGGTTCTTGTATTTTTAGTTCGAATATTATTGTTTCAAAGACTATTTACTTGAATGAAAAATATTTCACAGAAACAATTAAATGAATTTTTAATCACATATTTTTGTTTAACAAACTTATCAAACAGTAGAATTATTTTTTAACGAATATTGTTTGTTCGGTATAAGTTAGTGTGTGTGTGGTCTTCATTGTGAGTTTTTGACAGATTTGCCATACAAACACTGTCAAATAATCACAATGGCGAGACCATTCTGACACTATTGTAATAGCAGACTTGAGGCCCTGGTGGTTTTAACGCTCGCCGCCGCGGCTGAGGCGCGGCTGAGCCGAAGCTGCGGTGGTGAGCGTGAATACCATCTGCGACGATAAGATCGCGTGGGACCGCCGGAGCCGTGACAGAAACCATGCTTGCTTGCACGATGCATGTTGCATGCTTGCTTGCATGCTGCAAAATGCAAAAAAATGCTGTTTGAAAAATTTAAAAGGACAAAATGTTATTCTTGGTAATAAGTTTTATATTAAACTAGCTTCTGCCCGCGACTTCGTCCACGTTAAATTTCTTGTTCCCCCGACCCACACCGTCGCAACGCATTGCCTGCCCGTGCTTTTACTTCATTTTCGCATAAACTTTCATTAAAAAAAAAATGGTGTTCTAGTTAATAGGAATGTAATTCTTCCTCAATAATTGGGCTGTAAAATGCAGAAAGATTTTTTCAAATCCAACTCGCAGTTCCAGAGATTAGCGCGTTCAAAAAACAAAAAACCGGCCAAGTGCGAGTCGGACTCGCGCACGAAGGGTTCCGTACCATCCATACAAATCCTTAAATTCAATTCAAATCCTTATCCTTACTAATATTATAAATGTGAAAGTAACTCTGTCTGTCTGTTTGTCTGTCTGTATGTTACGTTTTGAGGCCTAAACCGCTGAACCGATCGTCATGAAATTTGGCAAAGATATAGCCTGGGATATGGAGAAGGACTTAGGCTACTTTTTTACGCGATAACCGACATCCACGCGGGCGGAGCCGCGGGCAAAAGCTATCCATACTAATATTATAAATGTGAAAGTAGCTCTGTCTGTATGTCTGTCTGTCTGTATGTTACGTTTTCACGTCTAAACCGCTGAACCGATCGACCTGGGATATAGAGAAGGACATAGGCTACTTTTTTACGCGATAACCGACATCAACGCGGGCGGAGCAAAAAAAACGGCAAAAAAATCATGTCCGTTGTATGGGAGGCCCCTTAAATATTTTTTTTTTTTTCAGTTTTTTTTTTGTATTTGTTGTTATTGTGCAACAGAAATACATCATATGTGAACATTTCAACTGTTTAACTGTCACGGTTCATGAGATACAGCCTGGTGACAGACGGACAGACAGACAGACGGACAGCGGAGTTTTAGTAATAGGGTCCCATTTTACCCTTTGGGTACGGAACCCTAAAAACTAACTCTTCAGCTTTAGAATAGACTACCTCGCAGAGTTGATCATTATTTTGCTGCGGAGTTATTATAAAACAGTTATATCTCCTAAGATATTCATTGAAATTAAATGATGTAAGGGCAACTTTGTTCAAAATTAAATACTTGTGATGAATAACGTATTTATTTGGATAAGGATTAATACCATGTTTAGGAAAACTCCTTCGCAAATAATGCATTAATTTCGAACAAGTTTGATCACAATAAAAAAGGTTATAGTGTGTATATGCTGTCGCGGCCTTTTTTTTAGAAAATTTAAAGAGGAACAATTCCATGATACATGATATTTGCGTAACTTAAACCTTTTACGCAGCGCACGCAACGGAAGCTCTCAAAAAGGAATAATTTTTCCCGTTTTTGCAACATTTTCTCATGTATGCTCCGCTCCTTTTGGTTGTAGCGTGATGTTATATAGCCTATAATATTCCTCAATAAATGGACTATCCAACACAAACAGAATTTTTCAATTCCAACCAGTTCCTGAGATTAGCGCGTTCAAACAAACAAACTCTTCAGCTTTATATATTAGTATAGAGTATAGATACAGATAAACAATATAAGGATAAAGAATATTTGATTTGTTATTCTATGATATGACTATTCTAACATTAAACTTTATGTGAAACAAAAATCAATGATTTAAAAATCTTCAAAGTATTCTGCGTATTGATTGTTCTATGAAAGGGAAATATGAGAAAAAAAATATGTGAAACGAAATTCTATAAAACTATTAGCTATGAAACAACGTGCAACCGTAACGTGGTACGGTCGACTGTAAAAATCCATGGACAGTACAGAAACAAAATCGTGTGAAGCGAAAAGCGAAAGCTAGTTCTATTTTCGAAAATTTGAACTCAAACGTTCACTGGAAAATAGACACTAAGGTATCCATGCAATTTTGCAAGTGAGTGTACATGAATATGCACATAAAGATGGAAAATAATTTTTACCGGACCAACATGTTTTGCTTCACTCGGCATACAAAATGTTTATATGCTATTAATTAAATTGGCAATTATAAATTCATTATTAATTAATGTCAGTTTCATACATAAAATTAGAGTTGGTGCAAAATATGGTCTGTAATATAAAATAAATCAACAATAACATTCAAAATGTAACATTTAAAAAGTCAACAATATTATAGTAACACTTAACAGTAAGCAGCTTATTAAGTGTATTCTTAAATAAATTAAAATTCAATTGCTTAATGTCATTCGGAATTTTATTGTATATTAATGGGACAATGCATACTACGTTTTAGCCGGGTGTGACTGCACCCAACGTCGATACTTCTCACGTCTATTTCTATCAGAATTATTTGACAAAAGAGGAAACCATTGAGGATTACTTTTACAAAAACAGCTATTTCCAATATGTACAGTGACGGAAGTGTTAAAATTCTGTGCTTTATGAACATGGTCTGCAACTGTCCATAGTTTGCAACCCAAACATAGTCCGTACACAACGATTTTGCGCTTTGAGCACTGTGTCTTTGTTCATTGAATTTCCCCAGAAAATTATCCCAAATCTCAATAAGGATTCAACAAGTCCGTAATAGGCCGTTAGTAAGGTGTTTGTATTTACAGTAGGAGCTAGTTTTTTAGAGGGCAAACGACGAGCTGCTGATTTTTTTACTAAGTACAGTAATCTTTCCAGTTTAATTGCGGATCAATGATTAATCCCAGAAATCGGGCTGTATCTGCTTCTTGTATATTATTGTTTTGTAAGATAAATTGAATTTTGATAAATTATATAATTTTTCCCGTTGTCTAAAATGCATTTTGGTAGTTTTATTACGATTAATTTTCAAATTATTGTTGCTAAGCCAGGTAATTATAGAATTTAATTAATTATTTTCGTCAAAATTATAGTCAGTTTTTTTTTTGGATGCTATAGTCACAGTACAGTCATCGGCGAATAATGTCATGGGTTCCTTAGTTGCATTTGGTAGGTCATTAACATATAATAAGAACAGGGGAGGACCCAATACACTTTCCCTGGGGCACCCCATGCGTAATAAGACGCTTTTGAGAGGAAAAGATCTGTGCCTTTTTAGCTTTAATATTGAATTTAGATATTTGAGTTATTTGTTGTCAGTCCGTGATATGATTTTAACAATTCCAAGACAATGGTGCCGATTCCCTTGTTCACAAACTAAACTAAATTTAGGTTCAGTACATCTTTTTCTTTCTATTTCATTAAGAAAAGGACAGAAGATAAATTTTAGTTTAGTCCTGTCAAATTAATCAGCGCTTGACGTAAATTGATGTAATTTTAGTCGGCAAGTTTTTAATCGCGTCTAAACTTGTATGGAGTAGTTACAGGCGCTGATTAATTTGACAGGATTAAACTAAAATTTATCTTCTGTCCTTTTCTTAATGAAATAGAAAGAAAAAGATGCACTGAACCTAAATTTAGTTTACTTTGTGAACAAGGGAATCGGCACCATTACCTCTTATACCGTAGGCTTCAAGTTTATCTAGCAGAATATTGTGGTCTCACAGAACAGAAAAAAACAGTAGAAGTCGCAAGTAGGCGGGGCCCGCGTACCCCGAGTTTTGCGAAGTTCCGCATATGTCTGCTTCCACGCCCACATTAAGCACATCAGTCAAGCTACAACTGTCACGGTAAAAATAACTGGAAAAAAAATATACAAAAATGCCATATTGTGCTGTTTTAGAATGCAAACACGATAGCAGAACCAAAAATTTATCAAATGGAGGAATATCATACCATCGGTTAGTCATAATTTATTTTATTTCGATATAAATTTGAAAAAACAATATTTTATTATACAAGACAAGTAAAAGTTGACTTTATGCTCTTTAATTTAAGGTCTACTTTCTTTTAAACTCAAACATATTTTTCGAGAAGATTCCAACTATGCACATGTTACAGTCAGCTACTCAATTAGAGATTACCTTTATCGATAATGAATTATCGATACTTTAAACTTACAATGTTCTATGTGTTCTATGATAAATATCGGGAAACATTTAACCGTGTTCGGTTTTCTTTGCGTATTAGTGAATGTTCAAACCTTTTTAGGGTTCCGTAGTCAATAAGGAACCCTTATAGTTTGTTGTTGTTTTTTCTAATTCTACCTTATCCGAGTTTAAAATAAGCAGAACATGAATAAACGTAATCTATTAGTAATATTCTAATCGAGAAAAGATTAATCGAACAAGTTAATTCACAGTCTCAAACCTATAAAAAAGTGGGTTTCGTATTATTTTGTAATTTTAGATTACCTCAGGATCCAGACAGGAAAGAGAAATGGATTGAAGGGATTGGAAGGCAAAGTTGGTTTCCCGCTAAAACTAGCACAATTTTTTTGTCTTTAGCTGTTTTTACTTAATTAATTAATTAAACTATTGTTTTATTTTATTTTGTATTAATTAATTCTCACTTTTATAAACTTTGATCATTTTTTTATAATAATATTTATCGACTCTAGCTGTTGACAGTATTTTGTCTGAAAATAAAACGGAATGTCGATAAATAAGTCAACGACAGTGGTATGTCCCTAGAGGAGGACGAATTGTAATGACCTCGTTACGCAAATATCAATCTTAACGGTAACGAAATACAGCTTTAAATTGAGTGCATTTATTATAGTGACATCTAGCGGCGAATAGCGTAACTTGCTCATTAAAGTATTCCGTGTGAAGTTCAAACGGAAAAGGTATTAAATACTTTAAAAAAGTAGACAATAAACAACTCTATCTTCATATAACTGTGGTTTATTTTCAAATAAGCGATGTCTGACTTAATTCATACTTTCATTCAGTATTAAACTACCAATCACACCAAGGATTTCTTAGTGTTACGAAATACAATTGACCTGTGTATGTGTGAGTTTGGGTACGCTGGTTCTGATACTAATGAAGCGCTATGCGACTTCTACTGTTTTTTTCTGTTCTGTGTGTGGTCTACATAATCGAGTTTTTGTGGCATGTCACAGTAAATAGAACAAACAGGTAAAGATTTGTCAACATGTGTTGCAACAGTGTATATAAAGTTTCCCATATTAATGTTTCTATTTTTTCTGAAACCTTTCTGTTCATCACATAGGATTTTATGTTGTCATCATACAGGACCCACCCCCGTATGCCACTGTTTCCGCAAAACAGCATTGTGCGAATCACTCCCCCGGTCTCCTATAGACTCTCTGTCGACAGTCGCTACCATGCAGGCACATCCTGGATTCGTTCGAGAACAGGACTCCCCTACATTGCTCGTATCCCAATCCTAAGTGATCGCGAGCAAACTGAATGAAGCCTGGCTTGTCGGTGGGCTGTAGACAATTTAGGTCCCGTGGCTGGCCTTTTCGGGGTCGATTTGCTTCTTTAAGTTTTCGCCTCACTGTCCACAGAAGAGGTGACAATAAATCTGTCATCTCTCACAGAAGTGCATCGCTGTCGTCCAGATCCTGGTCTCTGGACTAAGTTTCCAGTCTCCCTGAACCTCTTGTATACCTTCGAGACACAAGACTGGCTCAAATGAAGCTGTCGAGCGATAGTACGCTGAGACAATCCTTGCTGGATTAGGATGACGACTTGAGCGGCTTCTATAGAGTGTGGTTTCGATTTTTTAGCTTCAGTATTCCCAGTGACGTGAAATATTGGACTGATGATCAATTTTCATGAACGCCCCCTTTTTATAGGGTTTCAGGACTATCAAACAATATGGTGTTTTGTTTTAATAATGGATGTTTTTTTGTTTTACGTTCTTCTTTTATTAAAAACGTTCAATGACATAAGGAACCTCTTTCGAAAGAGGTTGAAAGCTAACAAAATTGCCTTTCAAATGATATGCATAGAAGTTATAAAAATTTATTAATTGCATAGAAGTTATAAAAAATTATTTCGAGCAGCGGACGATGAATTGATTCCAGTTTATTGCTCGCGAGTATAGTTCTATCCCTTGGATCCTTACTCAGAATAATAGCAAGGAAAAGAATATGAATATTCCATTATACAATTTAACACATTAGCAATATTGGTAATCATCCAACAAACAATATTATAATAAACTCAAATTGAATTATTTAACACGCTCTTGTGTACGTAACTGCAGGTAGAGTTAGAAAGTTCGTCTTCATTGAACAAAATAATATAAGTAGGCAGTTAGGTTTGTTTTGTTCAGTGATGAAATAAACATTTATTATTAATGTAAGTTTCTTTTTTTTTTGTTTCCCTTTTGGCAATTGAGCCGATGTGGACTATTCTGCCAGTATCGCGTTTAGACGGCAGCACAGCGGCGGCCGTCGACTTTGCACTTTGTGGTAGGTCTACAGGTTCTGTTAGTCGCTGTAGAAACGAGGACAGGGGTAATAAAAAAATATAAATATTCTACAGTAGGGTACAGCACAAAGACATAATAAACTACATATTATATTATTACTCACCAACTAAGTTACAATTTTATGTTATTTACTTTGAGAAAAGTTGTTAAAAAATTTATAATTTTGGGAGAGAAGTGGTATAAGAGGGAATGGAAGTTAGTTGGGAGAGGAATGTTACATTTCGAAATTTTGTTATAGAGGTCGAAGGATTTGGTGTTCAAGGAGCAGGAGAAAAATATATGGTCCAAAGTACCGTCCGCAAGACCGCATTCACAAAGGGAACTGTCCCTAACATGAATTTGATTGACGTGTAAAAGTGTTTGTAAAAACCTACTTACAGAAATAAAATCATTTATCATTTATCATTTATCATGGATCTTATTCAGAAACACTGGGCTACAACAGTGTCTAAGTCTGCAAAGCGAAGAAAAAGTTCTTTTAGCCAATTTTGGGTATTTAAAAAACCAAGGTTTCCGCTGGATGTTGGGCTATATAGCAGCATAGTAGACACCCTTGGTTTTTTAGGTCTCGTTCCACTTTTTGGTCCACGAGACAAACAATTTGGGTTTGGCGCCATTTCGCAAATCGTAGTTATGAGCTACGTAGTGCTTTTGATCAGCCGGGTTTGACGTGGCATACTTTTGCTTACGAATCAGCGCACTCATTGACAACAATACCCGAGTGACTAGGAATCCAGGGTATTTCGATGTCCAAGCCGTTTTGGGAACAGTCATATAACAAGCTTTTAATTTCTACAATGATTTTACTGTGGATTTTACTATGAAGTTGATTTTGTTTTATGGCCTGAATACTACTACGCGAATCTGAAAAAAATACTGCTTGAGCTATTTTATGTGATTTTATATTATATAATGTATGGCTTCTAAAATGCCAATACACTCTCCTGTAAAAACTTATGCTTCTGGTGGACATTGAAAAAGTAGGGCAATTTTGGAAATATACTGCTGCTCCTGTACATTCTGTTTGTGATAGTTTTAATGCATCAGTGAAGAAAAAGTTGCAACCTTCCCAGTATCGTTTGACGGTTAACTCTGTCTCGTCTTGCGTTTTGGGAATTCTTTGAAATACCTAGTCCCAAAACGGCTTTTGGTTCGAAGTGGATCGTTTCATATGCAGCGGAAAAGACGGGGATAGAGCATGCAATACCGCAATATATTTATAAAACCGCGGTATCGCGGTATGGGAACTTGTAATACCGCGAAATTTGCTAAATTGCGAAATTCACAACTTACATTGACTACAAGCCTTATATTTAAGATAAATCATTAATGGTAGTTAAAAATAAAATAATGTACACTGCCGGTCAAAAGTTTGAGACCACTATAAAAAAATTAAGAAAACAAGTGAAAGTCAACATATTTAAAACTTTATGAAAAACAGGTTTTATTTTCATGTTACACAAGATTTAAAAGTAACAAAATTACATGAAGTCTTGACGAATACAATATTCTAAAGAAAATACACACAAGAGAGTTTATACAGATTTTTCATCAAAATATCCTCCTTTGCATTTTATGACCTGTTTTACCAATCTTTGCATGCGGGCAATTAATTAATTTATAGTCTCTTGCGAGATATTCCTCCAGCTTTCTTCTAATGCATTCCACATGGCCTGCTGTGAAGAAGGACATTGTTCCCGAACGTTTCGGTCAAGCTCTTCCCACAAAAGCTCTATAGGGTTAAGATCGGGGCTTTGGGGTGGCCATGTCATGTTTTCCAACACTTTTTCCGACTGTTTCTCGTCTAAATAGCCCCTACATAATTTTGGACTGTGCTTTGGATCATTATCTTGTTGGAAAATAAATCCTTGGCCGATTAACTTTAGTCCGGAGGGAATAGCATTTTTCTCCAAAATTACTTTATACTGCTCCTTTTTCATAATTCCTTTAATTTGGACCAGATTTCCAGTCCCATAACAGATCCGCCACCATGCTTGACAGTCGGGACTACACACTGTGGCATCAACTTTTCTTCGGCGGAACGTCGAACGAAAATTCTTCTTTTTGAACCGAATATTTCAAATTTAGATTCGTCACTCCAAAGTACTTTTTTGAAATCTTCTTCGGTCCAGTCTCGATGGGCTAGGGCCCATTGCAACCGTTTTTTCTTATTCTGCGGTTTTAGAAGAGGTTTTCGAACAGCAACGCGACCAAACAACTTGGCTTCTCGCAATCGTCTTTTCACTGCAGACACTGACACAAGTTTTTCCCGAGATTTGTTGACTTCAACACGTATTTCTGGGGCTGTTAAGCGTCTATTTCGCTTGCTGGTTACCACAATAAATTTGTCTTCACTAGAAGTCGTAGCTCTTGGTCTCCCGGATATATGCAGGTGTGCAGATTACTTTTTGTCACCAATATTTTGAAAATATTTACTAATAACAAAAGTTTTTTATTAGTGGTCTCAAACTTTTGACCGGCAGTGTATATATATATATTAAAATGAAACCTATTTAAACCAAAAGACATGACATGATTGCAATCACAACTACAGTAACAAATCTGAATAATTATCATGTCCTCAAAAGCTACTAATAAAGAATTGGAATTCAATTTGTAGGTAAATAATGTCAAATAATGAAAAGATTATGTCAAGGACGTATGTATAAAAATAAAAAATCTAAATAAACATCGTTATTTGAGAGCAATTAATAGACATTTACATAGGTACATATGTCGTTTATGAGGTACCAGGGAAGCCACATGTACAGAAGGAATTATTGCCAAACTTCTTTGTCTTCAACGTAGTCTTTTATCTTATAATATGCTTTTTTGATAAGAACACGTTTGATGTGGGTTTTGAACTTTCCGTCGCTAAGTTCTGTAACCGACTTTGGCAACTTGTTATAAAAGCGGATACTGTTTATAAGAAATGATTGCTAGTTTTAGTTAATCTGAATTTGGGTATCACAATTTCATGTTTACTACGTGTATTTATATGTGTCGTTGTGATCGTTTCTTATTTTGAAAAGTCTTAAGTTTTTGTGAACATACAAAAAATCAATGTAGCCGAGCGCACCGCAGTTCGAGTGCAGCGCGGAGATGCGTAATCAATCACTAATCACTTACGAGGGCTGCACTAAAAGTATCGGGAATGGAATATTTCCACTGTTCCTGTCATATTAAAATCTTTTTAATTGAAAACTCCTTGGTTTTTTACTCCATTTATTTATTTAAAAAAAGATTCTCGGTCGTGTCACAAGGTTTTGTCAAACTTGTTTAGTCGATGAGAAAATGGAATTGACTCGAGAAAATTCAAGAGCGATGATTTATTATGACTTTCGAAGTGGTTTAACACAAAAACAGTGTGTTGACCGGATGATTTCTGCATTTGGTGATGAAGCCCCATCCAAAACCACAATTTATCGCTGGTTTGCTGAATTTCAACGTGGACGTGTCAAGCTCAGTGATGTACCCCGTCAAGGTCGTCCAAAAACTGCAGTCACCCAAGAAAACGTTGATGCTGTGCGTAAGCTGATTGAGGAAGATCGACATGTGACATACCGCGAAATTCAGGCAACTTTAGACATTGGCATGAGTCAAATACAAATAATCTTGCATGAACAATTAGGTGTAAAAAAGTTGTTTTCCCGATGGATACCGCATTCGCTATGTGAAGAGCAAAAAGCGGCTCGCGTTACTTGGTGCGTCAGAACTCTCGAAAGATTCCACGCAGGATCCTCAAATGCTGTATACAACATCGTATCAGGTGACGAATCCTGGATATATGCGTACGAACCCGAAACAAAAAACCAGTCACGAGTTTGGGTGTTCGAAAATGAGTTAAAGCCAACAAAAATTGTTCGTTCACGGAGTGTTGCAAAAAAAATGGTGGCCACGTTTGTCTCCAAAACCGGCCATGTTACGACTATCCCTCTTGAGGGACAAAGAACGGTTAATGCAGAATGGTATGCTAGCATTTGTTTGCCACAGGTCGTTTCTGAACTCCGTAAAGAGAACTGCAACCGCCGCATCATCCTCCATCACGACAATGCGAGTTCTCACACCGCGCACAGAACAAAAGAGTTTTTAGAGCAAGAAAACATAGAATTATTAGACCATCCGCCGTACAGCCCCGACCTAAGCCCTAATGATTTCTATACTTTCCCTAAAATAAAGAATAAATTGCGTGGACAGAATTATTAGACCATCCGCCGTACAGCCCCGACCTAAGCCCTAATGATTTCTATACTTTCCCTAAAATAAAGAATAAATTGCGTGGACAGAGATTTTCATCACCTGAAGAAGCTGTGGACGCCTACAAAACGGCCATTTTGGAGACCCCAACTTCCGAATGGAATGATTGCTTCAATGATTGGTTCCATCGTATGGAAAAATGTGTCAAATTTCGCGGAGAATACTTCGAAAAGCAATAAATACATTTTTAAATAGTAATGTTGTGTCTCTTCCTTGATTCCCGAAATTTTCAGTGCCGCCCTCGTATCATCCTCTCTTATCAGTTATTTACAAATCTATCACAAATCACTATCCCAATTAATCACAATTTTTATTGTTTTTACGGCACGTGCAAATGCCGAGCGCAATGGCGGAGGCTATACCCAAAGTCTCAAATTCAGATAATTTATGTAAACAAAGTAATGTCAAGAAATGTCTCTGTCAAAATGACAGGACAGTGGTGCAAAACATTTTATCATAATTTTTATTATATCTATAAAATTAAAGTGAATTTATTAAAAGAAATATGCAAACAAAATACCGTTGCCAAACAATGTTTTGTGTAGTGTCTGAGACACGGCATATGATCGTCATAATCAGCCCTTTTAAGTCCACTGCTAGACGTAGGCCTCCCAAAATCGATTTCCACTCGAAACAGTTTACATCCCTTTTCATCCAACATGTGGCTAGAGATATGCTACTTACAATATGAATCTATGAATGAGAGTTGTAACATTTGTTTTGTCGAAGATGTATAAAATTTAAAATGTTTGGATCTCCTGCATTGTTACCAGTATCATAAAATATTTTATACCAGAAAATCTCCCTTTTTTAATAACTTTGTTTAAAACCGAAAATTTATAAAAATCATTACGTTATGTTTATTTTTTAATTATTGTTTCTTAAATCAGTACTTAAAACAAAATCGAACCTTTTTTTTTTCGCCATTTTATGTGAATTACCATTACGAAGATATTTTTTTGATATGTTATCCCCTTTGTTTACATAAATTATCTGAATTTGAGACTTTGGGTATAGTATCGGCTGCTCTTCAAAATAATATACCACATTTTCATGCAATTGCGTTGCAATTTGCCATGTAGGCGTGTCACCCAGATCGACCGCCTAGTGACAGGTGGTCGATCTGGGTGTTGAGGTTGAGACCTAGGATCTCCCGAATGCGCTGAAGAGCTCCTACAATAGTGCGAGGATTAGTAGGACATTGTCTCGAATTGCCATGTCTCTCGCGATACATCCTTATCGCAAGGGCGGCATTTTGATGGGCTTCTCCGTAAATTAGGATCATGTCCGCATATTCGGCTGCCGTGTAGTTCGGATGTGTATTTGCCATCACGATCACAACTTTATACAAAGCACTAATAACACAAATCAAAATCAAAATATTTTATTTCACATAAACCTACATGGGCACTTATGAAACGTCAGAAGCTAGGTGCACGGTTCGAATTAGTCGTTTTCTATGGAGAAGAGCCGGCAAGAAACTCCACGGTTACTCTTTTAAAACTAATTGGCTTTACAATATTATTAAATAACAGTGATAATAGGTATGGGAGGACAGTGTAGGCCTTTCAACAATTACCAGGTACTTAACAAAATAGAAAACCGCCAACAAATCTACACTCTACTAGGCTTACAACGTTCTCACATTCACAAAATATAAAATAATCTAAGTACATAAAATATTAATGACATGATTGCAATTACAACTACAGTAACATATCTGAATAAATATCATGTCCACAAAAGCCACTAATAAAGAATTGGAATTCGATTTGTAGGTAAATAATGTCAAATAATGAAAAGATTATGTCAAGGAAGTATATAAAATAAAAAAATCTAAATAAACATCGTTATTTGGGAGCAGTTAATAGACATTGACATAGTTATGTTGTTTATGAGGTACCAGGGAAGCCACATGTGCAGAAGGAATTATTGACAAACTTCCTTGTCTTCAACGTAGTCTTTTATCTTATAATATGCTTTTTTGATAAGGACACGTTTGATGTGGGTTTTGAACTTTCCGTCGCTAAGTTCTGTAACCGACTTTGGCAACTTGTTATAAAAGCGGATACTGTTTATAAGAAATGACTTGCTAGGTTTAGTTAATCTGAATTTGGGTATCACAATTTCATGTTTACTACGTGTATTTATATTATGGAAATCGCTTCTTATTTTGAAAAGTCCTAAGTTTTTGCGAACATACAAAATACTTTCTAAGATATAAAGAGAAGGCAAAGTTAGTATATCAATTACTTTGAATTTATTTCTAAGGGACTCACGAGGACCCATTTTATAGATCGCGCGGATTGCTCTCTTTTGTAGAATGAAAATGGAATCTACGTCAGCTGCCGATCCCCACAGCAGAACGCCATAAGACATAATACTGTGGAAATAAGCAAAGTATACTAACCTAGCTGTGGCTATATCAGTTAACTGCCTTATTTTTCTTACTGCATATGCAGCTGAACTTAATCTACCTGAAAGAGCTCTAATGTGGGCGCCCCATTGCAATTTCGAATCTAAAGTAATTCCTAGAAATACAGTTTCCGTAATAGCATCTAGTTTCTTGCCATCAAGTTTTAAATTTAGACCCACTTGGGGTACATTTGGTAATGAGAACTTAAGACATTTCGTTTTATTCGCATTAAGTAAAAGATTATTAGCTGCGAACCATTTTGAAAGAACAGCGAGACTATCGTTGACATGTAAGAGATCCGTGTCTTTTCTATCTATTTTAAAAATTAGAGATGTGTCATCAGCAAATAGAATTATATCCGATAAGTTAGGCATCATGTAAGGAAGGTCATTAATATAAACTAGAAATAGAAAAGGGCCAAGAATTGAACCTTGAGGCACGCCCATCTTAACTAGAGACCCCGAGGAAGTCGCCCCGTTAACGTGTACTTTTTGCTGCCTATTTGATAGATAGGAAAGAACAAGATCGGCAGTTTGTCCACGAATTCCGTAGTGGCGTAATTTACAGCTCAGTGTGTTGTGGTCAACGCAGTCAAACGCTTTTGAGAGGTCACAAAAAATGCCAACTGCATCCTGGGACTTCTCCCAGGATTCCAAAATGTGACTGATGAGTTTTAGTCCTGCGTCAGTCGTCGACCTACCCTTCGTGAAACCAAACTGGCGACTATGTAAAATCCCATTTGAGTTAAAATCACACATCTGGTCTAGCATGATTTTTTCATATATTTTACTCAATGCTGGTAGCACAGATATAGGTCTATAATTAGAAGGATCACTCTTACTACCCGATTTAAAAATTGGTACTACTTTACTATGCTTCATTAAGTCTGGAAACGTACCGCTGTCCAAACATTGATTAAATAATCCTGTTAGGACAGGGGCAATTGTGTCAATAATATCTCCAAGAACTTTAACAGAAATCCCCCACAAGTCTTCAGTGTTTTTCATGTTAAGACTTTTGAATGCTTTTTTAATTGTGACAATAGAAATGGGCTTGAATTCAAAACTTGGAATATCCTTACTGAAGTTTTCTTTGAGAAGAGATTCAGCTAGTATAGATGATGAGGGGAGAGATTTCGTAACCTCTATTGGGATGTTGGTTTTGGTATTTTCTAGTGTCTCAGCAACTTCTAACTTATCTGAAATGGTTTCATTGTGAATTTTTAAAGACAGTTCATTCTGATCTCGCTGTATTGTGTTTCCAGTTTCTTTGTTAATTACCTGCCACACAGCTTTTATTTTATTATTAGAAATACTAATTTTGTTACTTATTAATTTAGATTTAGCTTGAGCGCAGACTCTTTTAAATATCTTAGAATAGTTCCTGACATAATTATGAAGGATTTGATCAGAAGTCAATGATTTTTCGTGGTACAAATGATTTAAAAAGTCTCTGCTTTTTCTAATACCAGCAGTGGCCCATTCACTAAATTTTGGTTTAGCATTTATTGTAACTTTTTTTACTGGACACGCTTTATTGAACTCATGGCATACTGTAGAAAATAATGTACCATAGTTGATATTGGGGTCTTGTGAATCAAAACTAGCTGTTGAAAGAGTGCTCAAAACATTATTATTAAACATTCTCAATTTATTTTTAGTGAGCGGTCTTAATTTAATAGTTTTATCTAAGTGTAACTTTTTATGTAAGTCAAATGATACAAGTTGACCAGTATGGTCAGACCTGACGCCAGTAATTAAGGACGATTCTTTTATTTTACCATTAGTAAATACATTGTCTATGCATGAAGCTGAGGTTGCTGTTATTCTAGTCGCTTCATTAAATATACATTTTAAATTGAATGATTTAAACAATGATATTAACTTACATTTATCTGGTGAATTAACTAATAGATCAATATTTAGGTCACCACAAACGAAAACTAATATATTATCTTTAAAAAGTTTAGCTAATATTTCTTCCATAATTATTAAAAATGATGACAAGTTTGAGGCTGGTGGTCTATAAACACATAAGAAAGTATGGCCTTCAACCTCTGCACATGCTACCTCACATATGCGATCAACAGAGCAAGCAGTGATATCCTTCCTTTCCTTATGTCTGAAACAACTATTGCATAATATCAATGTACCACCCCCTATTGAGGACCTGTTGTACGCACTGGCAACTGAAAAATTATTTACATTAAACAACATCCTATCCGGCCTTAACCAGGTTTCACAAAAACATAAGATATCCATATGATATTTATCTATTAACAATTCCACGTCTAGGATTTTGTCAGAAAAGCGATTTATATTTTGGTGATATAGTAAAATATTCTTGTTATGCTTCTCTTTTGTCGAGTCTAAAACTTTAAAGAATCTATTACAGTACTATTAGAAGTACTAGATAGTACTGTTTCGTCACTTAACCTAGTCTCAGTTAAAATATCAATAACTGCGTGTCTATTGTATGCTAACAAAGTAGCCAATACATGTTGACTTTTCTTGGGAAGAAATATATGTTCCCGAATTAAAACAAAATTGTTAGTATCAAAAAATAATAAACGGTCACTATGACGGCATGTCAAAATATGCATTAGATTAAACTAAAAATGTGATCGTTTTCTTCAGTATTCAAATTATCAGAATATGGTAATGCACATAATATTAATTTACCTAATTTTAATTTAAGTAGGGTGTCGACACCATTAACTATGTCCGTTTTAGATAAACTCAGACTGTTTCCAATTAAAAGAACTACAGTAGTCTGCTCATTCATTTGTGTATGTTTTATTTTATTAACAAGCTCATTAAAATGCAGGTTATGGTGACATTATTAACTATGGTATGTGTAGAGCGGTTATTTAACAATGATCCAAAACCTGTTCCTAATCTATCAGAATATACCAAAACATTACTTTGAGTGTTAATAGTTTCTACAGTATGAGTTTAAATGGGAGACGCGGCAGGAACAACATGCTGTGACATGAGAGCTGGCGGAGTGGGAGCACAACTACAAGTGAGATTGTTTGTCAGTGACTCGTACCTCTCTGCATTGTACTTCACCAAGTCCACCAACTCACAGGCCTCCTGCAAGCGCTCACTTAACACTTGTTGGCTAGACTCATACTTACAAGATATTTCCTTAAGTGTATTTTCCCTGCTCAGTAATTCCTTTTGAAGGTTTAGTATGTCAACATCATACAAATGTCTGCTAGTTTCCAACTTATTATTACATAAATTTAGTTGGCTTTGTAAGTTGTCACATTCTTTCCTAAGATTAATGTTAAACTTATAAACACTTTGTGACTTCAAGAGTTTCTTGTACTTTTTAATATTTTTATTAATTTTAATACATTTCTTAATTTTATTACGATTACTAGTTAGAATTGGACATCTAGTTAAGGTATCGTCCCCAGTCAGGTCTATAGCAACGGTGGGCTTCTCATGCTTCAGTCCGGATACACTACCAACCAGCTCGTCAAAAAGGTTATTGGTGTTGGCAACCTGTTCGCTGGCTTTCAGAGAGTTGATGGTGGAAATGGTGTTGTGTGCTTTGCATAATTCTGCTTCGAGGCCTGATATGCGTCTCAATGCCTGGTCAAGAGTGTCTCTGCATTGTTGGAAGTCTGACACTAATTGGCGGAGATGGTGATGCTGGTCAAGTATTTCCGTGTGCTGGGTCTGAAGTTCAACAAGCTGGCTTTTGAGTTGAGTGTTTTTGTCAATAATCCTCTTGACTTCAACCTCACTGTCCTCTCTTTCCTGCAGCAGCTGATTGCATTCGTTTTTTGATGCCTCCAGCTCCTTCAGTGTTGCTTTCAGTTGGTGATTCATGTCACGAACTGTGGCTCCACGGGTCATCATATTTAAACGTTTCCCCAAATGGCACCTGGAATGTGACAAGAAACAGTTGAGTTTATGAGGAATCTAAATGTGTTGAGAACTTGAGAAGGTAGGAGGGTAAGACAGTTAGCGAGAAATAAAAATAAAAAGAACAAAAGATGAAATTTTAGAAAAGATTATGAAAATATGAAGGTAAGTATAAAAAGTAGGAAGCTATTTAATTTATTCTGGGGCTTATTACAATTTTGACTGTATACAAGAATACTTATATTATCATTAAGATAATTAATGGGCTAGCTAGTTTACACTAAGAAGTTTAAGGACATGAGATTATATTAAAGTCATATATAGCAAAGTTTCATTTCAACAATGCAATTCTATTGATTTTAAACAATAGTATTAATTCAGGGATAAATATGTGTGAAGTAAGGTTTGTAGTGTATGTTTTATGTCTGGGGCAAGTGTTTTCGTCGTCGATTTTGCTTCCACAATTTGTCAAGCAAAAGGAGACATAAACGGTGCCGGTGTGTACGGGACGCAGCTCATAACTATGAGCAGTTTACAGGTGTTGTATAGTGTGTAAATATAACTACAATAATAAATTATATAAAACAAAATACTCCCCGGGTTCGATGAATTCAAATCCGCGTAATTCATACGTTGACAGCCGGTAGAAGATTTTTCGAATTATCGATTATTATGAATAATCACGACAGAAACACGACACGAACACTGCGTTATACACTTTATACTAGATTCTAAGATATGCAATAGATTTAACACAAAATAAACACAAATAAACATAAATCTAAAGTAATTTAACTAAGAAGTCGTTTTTGCAGAATAAAAATAGACTCGATGTCTGCAGCTCGTCCCCAAAGTAAAATACCGTAAGACATTAAAGTATGAAAGTAACTGAAATAGACTAGCCTCGCGGTATCTACATCAGTAAATTGACGGATTTTTTTGACAGCATATGCTGCTGAACTTAGCCGTCCTGCAAGAGATGTTAAATGAGGACCCCATTGTAGTCTTGAATCGAGCGTGATCCCCAGGAAAACAGTTTTATCGACGAATTCTAGTTTCTTTTGATTCAATACTATCTCACAATCACTTTTGACATTTGGTAAAGAAAATTTTATGCACGTGGTTTTTTTCTCATTTAATACTAAATTATTTGCAGTAAACGAATTTTAGACCTGCACTAGAGCGTTATTTACGTCGTAAAAATTTGTAGCACGTCTATCTACCTTAAAAATTAAGGAAGTATCGTCACCATTAATAACACCATTTGTGGTTGATTTTTTTAATAAATGGAGTAGGTCATTTATATGCACTAAAAAAAGGAAAGGATCCAATGTCGAGCCTTGTGGAACACCCATTTTTACTTTTAAACCGAGTGAATTGATACCATTTATTTGAACTTGCTGTTGTCTATCGTTTAAATAAGATTTTACTAAACTAAGCGCAAGTTTTCCAAGTCCGTAATGCTCAAGTTTCAAAAGTAAGGTTTCGTGATCGACACAATCAAATGCTTTGGAGAGGTCACAAAAGATTTCTATGGCATCATGGGCCTCTTCCCACGCGTTAAAATTGTGTCTTAATAATGTTACACCGGCGTCGGTCGTGCAACGTCCTTTGGTGAAACCATACTGTTGTTCGTGAAGGATTTTATTCGTTGTTTCATATAACCACAAGAATACAGGATAAAACGCGGAGTTTCGGACGAAACGCAAGTGAAAGAATGTGAGGGAAAGAGAGAGAGAGAAACACTTGCTGTGACATAACTTACTTGTTGACATACGTGACATTGACATTTTGTTGATTTCTTATTAGCGTTTTTAATTTGTCTAACAAACTTTTTTTGTCTTCAATACTCAAAATTATCGTACGTTACACATTCACTATCGTACATCATACCATCGCCCAAATTATCGCACGGGTTGGCAACACTGATGGCGCGTTCACTGCCAGATGACGTCATCGGCAGAAATACCGATCTCTGGCGCCGTTATAATAATAATAATAACCCCACCGCCGTATCTCTACGTTGTCGTCGTGGTGGGGCTTGCGCGCTCCGAACTCTAGGTCTGTGCCGGTAGAGTTTACTTTCCCGGAACAGGTCTAGGGTGAGGAGCTAGACCAAGAGAGATACAGAAACCCGCAGGGCAGCATGTGGCGACTGGCGAGCTGTTGGGCAGTTGCGACCCCACGGACCCTATCTCCCGGGAGAAGTCATGTTCCTCATCTCTGGCTTGCCTTCATTGGCCGCCGGCCGGCTGGAGTGAACACTGACGAGGAACTGAGCTCCCACCTCATTCTTGCCTTTATTGGCCGGCTTGAGTGGAGATTCGCAAGAGCAAACGTGCTCGGAGGAAGGATGTATTCTAGTAAGTGCTTGTAGGGATCTTGACCATCTTCCGGGCCCTGGGATTGTTCTGAGAGCCGTAGAATACCTCTCCACTCCTCGAGCACCTCAGGACATGTTGCCCCCTTGTCGCTACGTCACTATGTGCTAGCGACCGTTTTCGGGGGCCCATTATTGAGTGTGCAAGTCACCCGCTGCCATTTTATCCGTGTATAATAAAACATTGATCAGGCAGGGGCCATAGTCCTTCCATAGTTTTAGGTAACCATTCCATTTTAACCGCCCAAACCCATAGTCCAATATCTTTGTTTCCATATCCTGCAATAGTCCTACACCAATCGGGGGTTGTCCTTGGGTGCACTTGCATAGTTCGTACAGGGATAATCGTCGGTTGGTGCCTCCTTTCATTAAAAGCGTCTAACGGGCCTCTGCGAGTTGGCTTCGGCCCCTCGTACGCCTTCCAAAGGTCCGGGACCCCAGGGTCCCGAGATATGTAAACATTTCAAAATAATAATAATAACCCCACCGCCGTATCTCTACGTTGACGTCGTGGTGGGGCTTGCGCGCTCCGAACTCTAGGTCTGTACCGGTAGAGTTTACTTTGCCGGAACATATCTAGGGTGAGGAGCCAGACCAAGAGAGATACAGAAACCCGCAGGGCAGCATGTGGCGAGCTGTTGGGCAGTTGCGACCCCACGGACCCTATCTCCCGGGAGAAGTCATGTTCCCCATCTCTAGCTTGCCTTTATTGGCCGGCTGGAGTGAACATTGACGAGGAACTGAGCTCCCACCTCATTCTTGCCTTTATTGGCCGGCTTGAGTGGAGATTCGCAAGAGCAAACGTGCTCGGAGGAAGGAAGTATTCCAGTAAGTGCTTGTAGGGATCTTGACCATCTTCCGGGCTCTGGGATTGTTCTGAGAGCCTTGGAATACCTCTCCACTCCTCGAGCACCTCAGGACATGTTGCTCCCTTGTCACTACGTCACTATGTGCTAGCGACCGTTTTCGGGGGCCCATTATTGAGTGTGCAAGTCACCCCCTGCCATTTTATCCGTGTAAAAAAACATTGATCAGGCAGGGGCCATAGTCCTTCCATAGTTTTAGGTAACCAGTCCATTTTAACCACCCAAACCCATAGTCCAATATCTTTGTTTCCATATCTTGCAATAGTCCTACACCAACCGGGGGTTGTCCTTGGGTGCACTTGCGTAGTGCGTACAGGGATAATCGTCGGTTGGTGCCTCATTCAATTAAAAAGCGTCTAACGGGCCTCTGCGAGTTGGCTTCGGCCCCTCGTATGCCTTCCAAAGGTTCGGGACCCCAGGGTCCCGAGATATGTAAACATTTCAAAATAATAATAATAATAACCCCACCGCCGTATCTCTACGTTGACGTCGTGGTGGGGCTTGCGCGCTCCGAACTCTATGTCTGTACCGGTAGAGTTTACTTTGCCGGAACATATCTAGGGTGAGGAGCCAGACCAAGAGAGATACAGAAACCCGCAGGGCAGCATGTGGCGAGCTGTTGGGCAGTTGCGACCCCACGGACCCTATCTCCCGGGAGAAGTCATGTTCCTCATCTCTGGCTTGCCTTTATTGGCCGGCTGGAGTGAACACTGACGAGGAACTGAGCTCCCACCTCATTCTTGCCTTTATTGGCCGGCTTGAGTGGAGATTCGCAAGAGCAAACGTGCTCGGAGGAAGGAAGTATTCCAGTAAGTGCTTGTAGGGATCTTGACCATCTTCCGGGCTCTGGGATTGTTCTGAGAGCCTTGGAATACCTCTCCACTCCTCGAGCACCTCAGGACATGTTGCCCCCTTGTTGCTACGTCACTATGTGCTAGCGACCGTTTTCGGGGGCCCATTATTGAGTGTGCAAGTCACCCCCTGCCATTTTATCCGTGTATAATAAAACATTGATCAGGCAGGGGCCATAGTCCTTCCATAGTTTTTGGTAGCCAGTCCATTTTAACCACCCAAACCCATAGTCCAATATCTTTGTTTTCCATATCCTGCAATAGTCCTACACCAACCGGGGGTTGTCCTTGGGTGCACTTGCATAGTGCGTACAGGGATAATCGTCGGTTGGTGCCTCATTTAATTAAAAAGCTTCTAACGGGCCTCTGCGAGTTGGCTTCGGCCCCTCGTACGCCTTCCAAAGGTCCGGGACCCCAGGGTCCCGAGATATGTAGACATAAATAAAATAATAATAATAAAACTTTATTTCGAGCCAAGACTCATAAAGGATTAGTAACAATGTTCTTACAACTACATGTTAGCAAACAACACAATACGGTGACACGTGTAACTGACAACAGTGAACTATAAAAGGACAGTCCACTCTGTCCGCTATCATTTTCAGAACCCTGTTGGGGCTGGCCATGACTTGTGCCGATCAGTGAACGCTGTACCATAAGAGTCAATACAAAGCAACAAATCCGTCCGCCCCGTACGCGCCGATTCCGACGCGGTGGACGCTTAGCTCAAAGCGTCTTTATCGAAGTACCTTATTATAATTACTATCCTAATTACACAAAAAAAAAAAAACTTTACAAAACAGGTATGTGAGCGTCTTTTTTCGCGGAAGATTCACAAAACCTTTACACGGCGTAGTTAATTGATGCGCGTGAGTGATTAGTGTGTCAAGGACACAGGCCCGGCTTGCACTAAAGAACTTTACTTAGATTCTTAGAAATCGTGGAAGGAAGGGGGCGATTCACCGTTGCGCCGCGCCGGCGCCGCTCGCCGACAAAGGACTATCTCTTTCCTTTAATTCATTCAGGATTTGGATCGAGTCACCAAGTGGAGTCAGGAAAACAAGCTTTATTTCAACGTGGCCAAATGCTCTATCCTTTCATTCACCCGCGCCCGCTACCCACGTCACCATGAGTACCACATAGAAGGTAAACCGCTGCAGCGTGTCATGGAGGTCAAGGATCTGGGCTTTCATTTTACCACGGATTTGCACTTCCGCAAACATATCGTTGAGGTTTGCAAAAAGGCATACCGCAATCTAGGGTTTGTTTTGCGACAGGCAAATCAATTCACTAACATGAGTGCTTTAAGAGCTTTGTACGAAGCACTTGTAAAGAGCTACTTGGAATACAACGCGGCTATTTGGAGTCCTAGTGAAGCCAAATACAGTATGATGCTAGAGCGCGGATACAAAACAAATATGTTAGGTTTATGTATTTGAGGTTACCTGGCGTATATCCGGGATACCTATTGCTGTATCCAACCTTATTTGTTTTGGGAATGGTTGGTTATTATAAATTAAGAGATTAAGCGGGAATTAGGACTAGCCACACACTTGTTCCTTGTAATGAGGGGTAAAATTTCGAATTTAGCTATACTACAGTCAATTGCTGTGCGTACCAGATGAGTATGTGAGCAGGCGGCGGCGGCCGCGGCTGCTGGTGGTGCCGACCGCGCGCACCAATCTGCTTCAGCGAGCACCGCTGACGCGTGCGCTGAGCACGCTCAACAGGGTAGCGGATACAATTGACGTGTTTTCTTGTTCTCTGAACGACTTTACTTTGGCGATCTCTAGGGTGTTATGTTATAATTATGTAAGTTAAATTTAGGTGTTATATTTGTTTAGTTTATTGTGAATTTCGTTTAGACCAGTATTTATTTAATAATTAGAAATTATGGAGGATACATATTATGTAGGCTTAAATATCGCATTAGGGTAACCTGTCATGATAGATTTAAGGTGTTATCATAAATAAATAAATAGTATATCTTTTTCGTTTTAATTTCATTGATGCAATGTTATGAACCTCGACCCCGACAAATGAACTCTGCGCTACGTATAGGTTGCTCGAAGATATAAGATGGTATTTTAGAAAATAGTAAATAAGTAACAAAATATTGACGTTTAATAAAATTAAAATTTCGCCATTTTAATAAGGTTTAAAAAACGTATTGTTTTTTTTTTTCTGTACTTTATCTGCCTTATAAACGCGGAATAAAGTTATACTAGGTATAAACGTCAAAAATGTATGGTTATTCCGCGTTTCCGCGGAATAAAGTTATACTATGAATAACTTCGGTATAACCATACATTTTTGACGTTTATACCTAGTATAACTTTATTCCGCGTTTATTATAAGTAAGGCTGTAGATGTCTGTAAAAAAATGTCTAATGACACAGAAGCCCAAAACATGTTTTTCTGAATTGCTTACACATTACATTAATTAAATTTAAAAAATATATACACCGTGGCATTTTAACCGTCTTACAACGGCAGCCCACTTCATGTATCCAATGACTACTAATCATTCATAACAAAAAATAACAAAATAAAAACCATTTGAATAATTCAAAAAATTTAATAGTATTAAATAAGTATGACGCATGACGCAATTTGAAACACCCTGTTACGAGCGCGCGGTCAGAGCCATAACAAAAAAGTGACACCAAAGTACCCACGAGCGTTTTAGCGGATAAGTACGTTTCAAGGTCGCGCGGAATGGAGCGGCCACATGTTTATCAGAGTTCATTCACCCTAGTGTAAAAATGTGTTTCTTACTATTGCAACCTTAATGTTCTCGGTATGTATGTAGTAGTTTGTAAGGATATTTAACCCAAACTAAGTTGTGTAAGATAGATACGAGTAGGTACATACTAAGTGCAGATTATTAAAAGAGGTACGATTTCAGTTACAAACAGATAGAAATTTGACTCAGGTACCTACGTACGTTAAAAATCCAGAATTTCGATCTCTAACCTGGGCAAATAACAAAACAAAAGATAGTTAATGAAACTGGCAGTACGTAAATTGTTTCCGGCGTATTTAAAAAATTGGAATCAACTGAATTATTTACAAACACTAATTACTAATTACGTATTTACAAATGATCACTTTTTGTTTACACATGCAAGTAGTTAGTTAAGCTTTACCTGTGCGCGGGTGTCGTTCAAAATAATCCATTATTCCGTACAGGAGTACCATGTGCAGGTACTCGATATTCGAGAATTGATAGTTCATATCACTCATTGTGAAGTAGGTAGGTACCTAATCTCTCTAGCGATCGCGAACAATGGTCGATAACCGGTAGCGCGCGCACGCACTTCCACTTCCGATATTCGGACGCAACTGAGACACTGTGAGAGTGACCTTCACCTACTTTTTTGTGAAAGGGGTGGGGGCGAGGCACGCGCCGCATAGCGTTAGAACTTCTCACTGGATGACAGTCCACGTGGACTGTGCTTGATTGGGTAAGCCAGCGATGGAATGATCTACTCGCTCGTGCGCTGGGTAGATATGTTCTACCGTTTAATACGTAAACATTATAAACAGGATGTTCATAATTCTAATGCATTATTTATTTTTCTTTGCACCTATTATTTTAATTAATGGTAACAAACTTTTAATCACGCCTAGAGGTATTTTATGCCGGATACATTGAGTGGACTTCTTTTGTAAGACGACTAAAATGCCACAGTGTATATATATCATTCAATTTGGCCATAATTATGCAGTTTAAGTACAGTCAGCGGTCATAATTGCATTATCACGTTAATGATCATATTTCTATGGACGTAGCAATGCGAACTTCTGTTTGTGTGAGTGATGTCTTAACGCAGCCAACCTAATGACTAATGAGACCTCACCACACACACATACACACCGTCCGTCGTCGTCTTTTGTTTTGACAGGCAGTAAACGCATGATTTTGGCCGGTTCAGTGTATTGCTAAAATTCGCGCTGTTATGGTAAGCATTGTCAGTAGGTAGAATTGGGTATCGGATTCATAAACCCAGGCCGGTTTATGAATCCGATACCCGATTCTATCCTCGAGAGTGGGTTCGATCCTCGAGAGGAGTTTTTCTTTTTGTCATTTTTATATTTGCAACAATAGTTATTATATTTAACTTAGTCAAATATTGTTGAAAATAGGAATAAACAACAGTGAAATAAACACCCGATTATTTTACTGTTTTTTATTTCGAATTATTATAGCAATTAAGACTTGTTCAGAATAAAAAAAGTGTGATATTAAAACAACAGTATTTATTTACAACGCTTATATTACAAACAAAATGAATAAACCGCTACATTATATTGATCTATGTGTGTTTTGAGTTTATAGTTTAAGTGTTCGTTTTCTCGACAAAAAGAAGATTGAAACTTAACCTCAATCTTACAATCATGAACTAACTTATTACCTACTATAACAGCCAGCACATTTCCTGTAAAAATAATCTAATTTTTTTATTAATATTTAGTGTAACCTACATTATTATCAATGCAGCTTAGAAGACGTCGAAACATGGAGCTCACAATATTTGAACATAAATATCTGTGCCATGTAAACTATCCCACAACTGCTTGCAATCAGGACATCTCTCGTCTCGTGCTGCCCACCTTTGCACTATTAAACCCCATATATTTTCAATTGATGGCGCAATGACGTATCAAATTGTTCTCCAAATCTATAATCTAGTTGGTATGAAACCATTTCATATTCTTCCATCCTACAACGTAGCTGAGAGTTGTAATAAGTGGCGGCTTTCCACATCTTACACGACTCTTCAGACTATCTTTTCCTCAAATCTCTTCACCCAACGACGACTTCCAGTATTTTTCTAAACCAAAAATGACACTATTACACATTTTAAACTAGCGATTTATTAACAAGAAAATCATACACCGTTCACAACTATCAGCATATAATATTAAAAAATAACTTACTCATTGAAAATTTGAGATATATTAAATCCATTTCTATACAAGTCGACAATATTTCGGAAGTTTGGTCATTGTAGCTTATCATAACATTATTTTCTGTATTATAATATTGACTTCCTTCAGAAAAATATTGTCATGAAAAGGACCATGAGCAATTCGGACCAATGCAAAATAATATCCAACAGTGATGAATGAGTCACAGATTACTACAGATACTTCACTCAGTAGAAATTTCCAATACCTACTACTATAATAGCCTAGTCCGTCGCGTCAGCAACCGCTGCATGCTAAAATGTGCCTAAATGCTCAAGCGTACAGTTGTGATTGCTTGACACCGCGCGATCCCACAACAATTGCAGGGCTGCCTCTTCGGTAAAATTAAATTAACATAACTTTTTGTGTCTATGTTATTAAGAACTGTGAATATGTTCTGACTAGGTGGTAGTTTTAAATTGTATATAAATGTTTTTTTTTTATAAATTGGTGCTGACTGTGCAATAAATCTAGATAAAACATAATTATAGAGGTCAGTGTGTAGGTAAAATAAAAAAAATCTTTTCACTCCTCTTGCTCAAAAAGACCGTCATTGTGGCGTACCAGAGCGAAGCAAAAATAGCATTTCTTCCTCTAGGGGAAAGTTTTTTTTTTTTTGTCTGTCAAATGATAATGAGCCTACAAAAACGAAAAAGTCTTTAGTCATAAGTAGAATAATCATGAATAAAGACTCGACTGTTTCATAAAAAAGAAAATTTTCTTTTTGAAAATGCTCTTTGGTTGAATGCATGCAATGCGTTGCGGCTACAGAAGAAATAAAAAAAATACATTGGCGCGAATTCTTTAGAATTTTCCTCTAATTTACAAATTGAATTAGTGGCCGTAATTTATTTTTAATATTGTATTGGATTATTTATTTTCTCGCAATCGTAGTGAAAAGTAGAGTGTAACACACGGCGCTAAAAACCCATTATAACTCGGTTTCTATTTACTCCCTCGCTAAAGCTTGGGAGTAAAACTACCTCGTATTAATGGGTCATTTTAGGCCCTTGTATAACAATCTATCGTAGAACGGGGCTATTTGTATTTTCGGTGGTTATTTGGAACAAAGCAATTGTAAGATTTAAGTTACATAAATTCGAATTATGATCTTCGTACGAAAAATTGTAAAAGTAAACAAGACCAGAAATAAAATTAAAGCTGTCTATGGTGTTTTGGTAGAATATAATCCAAATAGCCCCGTTCTATTAAAAGTTACATGTGTTTTATCAATACTAATCCATACTAATATTATAAATGTGCGGTTTTCGCAAGCGAAGCGCTTGTGAAAACTGCACTGAATTTGGTCCGCAAACGGCCCGAGACCGCTCGGCCGGGCGGTAGGTAATTATAGCGCGCAAGTACATGGAGTGACGGAGGCCTGAATGAGTGTTCTATTAACTTTCATGACATAATAATTACGGTCATATAAAAGCTTATAGAACGCTCTTCATTTCATTCTATGGCACCTAAGAATAACTACAAGCGCAAAAAAATGGTGTTACAGCGCATTTTATGTGAAATATTTTTCAAAAGCTTGTCTCGGTTGCAGGCGGCGCAGGCGCACAGCCGCCAGTGCCGGGCAGTGCCGCGCCTCTCCCGCCCGCCTACCCGCCGCCCCCCCCGCCCGCGCCGGCCATGCTGCACCCGCACCAGGTACGTCATTTATTTAGACAATTTTGCGGGCTATGTAATGCGTGATTATCAGTCAGGTACGACACATGCGCCTTAATACGTTATTGTTAATTCATTTCCTTTCTGCTAACCTACAGTATGTTGTCGACTTGTAAACATTTAGTGTACATTTGCAGGGTGACGGCAAGATGGGTCCTCCACCAAACGTGGGCCCCGCTGGGCCACACATGCCGCCGCCGCCGCCCGGTTAGTAGATTTGAAATATTTAGGAAGAATGTAAATGTAAATGCCATTCATGTGTATATCAAGTTACCTAACTCATTTAAAGAACTTCGCATACCCATGTTCAAGAAAAAGTCGACGAATTGGGTATTGGATTAGGCTTTTATAACATTGGCGAATTTATGGATTATTTAAAAAATTCAAGATGACATTTAATTCATTTTGACATTGATTTTAAAGGGCCTCACACCACACGCACATCGATTAATGTGCGTGTGGTGTGAGGGCCCGTTTGTTAAAACTCTTTGAAAATGTGCTTAGGATTTAGTGAACATTCCCAAAGAATTGTGAAAGTTGGAATCAGATTTTGTGAAAGACAAAATAATCGAGTTATGGACGGTAAAGTTGGGCCCTCAGTTCTCACATAGAGGATTGAGGGCCCACCTAAACCTGATAAACTATAGAAACACACTACAGAAAAAGTCTTTATGCCAAAACCTAAGTTAATGCCAAACAAAATTTGTGAAAACAAGATATTATCGCAAAACACTGTCCTACTTTGTATATCTTCGTACAAAATGGGCCCTCAATTCTCATATACGTAAAAGTTTATTACGCAAATAAAATGAAATCATTAACTTACAGCTACTGTTTGAAATCCTATAAGCTACTAAATAAATTGTAAAAATTTGTGAAAGCAAGAACAGGTCACCACTTCTTGTTGTTTGAAAGTTATGACCTTGATAAAATTCGGGCCCTCAGTCCTCCATTTCTTTTGCTTTCGTTTTTATTACGCTTATCGTATGAAAGATAAGACAAATACAAAATTGTCTCTTTTTGTGTAAAAAAAAGTGCAACAAATTGATGTAATTTGTTACAAATAAGAATTATGATAAAACTACAAATCTTAATAGATACCGAAATAAACAATTTTTTAATTGTGTATGTGAGTAGGGTGACAATAATTTATTTTTACCCTCATTTTATATCCTTTGTTAGTGGCGATTCTGAGTGATGTTTTAGTTCTTTCTGCTGTTGCAAAGTAATCATACCTCAAAATAATAGATTTTTTATACAAGGAGCTAAAATGACCCATTTTAAACGAGGTAGAAACCGAGTTTTTAGTGCCGTGTGTTACTCTACTTTTCACCAATCCATTACAATATGAAATAGTTTATTTTATTAAAAATTAAATATCTCTGTCTTTTTTTCAATTTCAGTCCCCTGTGAAGATGAATGTTGAGTTGTCTGTGGGGTAAACGTGGGAGATACACGTAATTATAGGTTTGAATGTTCTGGATAGAGAATCAGCTGAGTCCACTCATCTCTTGATGTCGATGGTCGTGGGCTAGTTGGGAGAATATTGATGCGTTCTGTGATACGCTGGGTGATATCAAATTTGTTTTGAATGGAGTTCTCGATATAGCGAAATGTCTTGTTTGTCAATGTCTTTTTTTATATTTCTTCTGTAGCCGCAACGCATTGCATGCATTCTACCAAAGAGATCGCCGATTAGTTCCATTAAAAAAAATATATATGTTGTTATGTCTGTACAATACATTCTTTGAGCCGACTGAATAACTGCCACTAGCGCTACCTGTATTGACAATATTTTTACAAACTTAAGACCTTCTAGCCATTTAATTATAAATGAGTTGAACTCTGATCACTGTGGCCAGTTAGTCACTTTCCCTCAGAAAATTGTCAGAGCTCAAAGAAAACTTGTAAGTTTTATACCTGTAAACAAAAGTCTCTTCGAATAATTTAAAAATAATTTAATGGAAAAACTACCAGGTTTGCCTTATCCCACCGACCCGGATCAAGCTTATACTTTATTATTTAACCTGATTAATTGCGAATTTAGGACGGTATTCACTTCAAAAATATTGCCTGTTTGTAACCGCGCTATATTTAGTGATTGGGCAACACCAGGTATTTACAAAAGTAGGCAGAGGTTATATGAATTGTATCATGAAAAAACATATAACCATGATGAAACATTTAAAGAATTTGTTAAAAATTATTCTAAAACTTTTAAAAGAGCCTGTTCCTCAGCAAAAGCCATACATATTAAAAATCAAATAAAATCTTCTGGTAATAAAATTAAAACGACTTGGAATATTATTAATTCAGAAACGGGAAGAACGACAGTGCGGTATCGTGACTTCCATCTAAAAATCAATGATGTAGATATTAAAGCAGACGTGGAGGTGGCAGCTGAGTTTGAAAATTGATTTACTAATATTCCCATTTTAACAACCAAAACTCTGTCATCGTCGTTCTCTACTTCTGCTTACTAAATACTAAAAGAATGTGTACCAGAATGTGATCAGCACTTTAAATTCACAATTGTTACCGCTAAAGACATAATAGAAACTTTTAAAGACCTTGATGTAAAAAAAACTGCTGACCTTTGGGGATTATCAGTACATACCATGTCTTCAATAAGGTTGTACGTTGTTTCATATCTAATAGTTTTATAGAATTTCGTTTCACATTATTTTTTTCTCATATTTTCGTTTCATATACCAATACGCAAATACTTACTTTGAAGATTTTTAAATTATTGATTTTTGTTTCACATAAAGTTTAATGTTAGAATAGTCATATCATAGAATAACAAATCAAATATTCTTTATTCTATATTGTTTATTTAAAACAAAACTTATTACCAAGAATAACATTTTGTCCATTTTCAATATTTCAACTGCATTTTTTTTACGTTTTGCAACATGCAAGAAGCATGCAACGTGCAGTGTGCAAGCAAGCATGCAGCATGTAAGCGAGTATGCAGCATGTAAGCGAGCATGCAACATGCAGCAGGCATGGTTTCTGTCACGGCTCCGGCGCTGCGGGGCTCCGGCGGTCCCACGCGAGGTTATCGTCGCAGATGGTATTCACGCTCACCACCGCAACTTCGGCTTGTGACTACACAACTGTTACACTCTAGTGGTAGGGCAGACAAGACTTCGTGGACTCGGTGTTGCAGCGATTCGTTTCTGTCACTAACTTATACCGAACAAACAATATTCGTTAAAAAATAATTCTACTGTTTGATAAGTTTGTTAAACAAAAAATGTGATTAAAAATTCATTGAATTGTGTTTCTGTGAAATATGTTTCATTCAAGTAAATAGTCTTTGAAACAATAATATTCGAACTAAAAATACAAGGACCAAATATTATATGAAACATTTTCTGGGAAACGAATCTCTATGAAATTTCTGTCTGCGAAATAAGGGGACACCCTTCAATAATTGATGTTATTTCACCGTTTTTAGCAATTGTCTTTAATGTCTGGTGTATTTCCTGATCTGATGAAACTTAGCAAAGTGATTACACTTCAAATCTGGCAGCACAACTGATCCCACGAATTTTCGGACTATTTCGATATTACCTACATTGAGGAAAATCTTTGAAAAATTAATTTTAAAACAAATGTTAGGACATTTCAATTCACATAATTTACTTCATTTGAAACAGTTTGGTTTTACAAAGTGTCGTTCAACTACAGACGCGGGCGTGGAATTACTTAAGAGCATATTCGAGGCCTGGGAGGAGTTGCAGGATGCTATTGACATTTTCTGCGACTTGTCTAAGGCCTTCGATTGCGTACATCATGATACACTCATCAGGAAACTGCATCACTATGGTATGAGGGACAGGGCTCTCGACCTTCTGACTTCTTATTTGAACAACAGAGTTCAGAAGGTTGATGTTTATGGCAAGAGATCTGCAGGATCTCCGGTCACTATGGGCGTTCCGCAGGGTTCAATTCTAGGTCCTTTCTTGTTTTTAATTTACATAAATGACATACCTTATCACATAAGGGATAATCACAAGATTGTGTTATTCACAGATGACACTTCCCTCATTTTTTAAATCAAACGTCAATTAGTCAACTTTGAACAAGTTAACGATGCACTCTCTAAAGTTGTTCATTGGTTTAATGTAAATAATCTTCTCCCGAACGAATAAAAGACTAAATTCATAAAAATTTCAACGCCAAATGTCAGGCAGCCAACTACTAATGTTCAACTTAATGGAATAGATTTGGACCCTGTTGAGTCGACGGTTTTTCTTGGAATAACGATTGACGGTAAATTACAATGGGGCCCACACATAGAAAAATTGTCAGGAAGGCTAAGTTCGGCCGCCTATTTAAAAAAAATCGACAGATAACTGATGTAGATACTGCCAGAACTGTTTATTTTAGTTATTTTCATAGTCTTATGTCATATGGGATTCTTCTCTGGGGAACCTGTGCGGATATTAATACAATCTTTGTTTTACAGAAAAGGGCTGTTCGAGCCATTTATAACCTTGGTGCAAGAGATTCCCTTCGGGAAAAATTTAAGGAAATAGATATTCTGACTGTAGCCTCTCAATATATATTTGAAAATCTATTGTATGTACACAAAAATATATCAAATTTTAAGAAAATGTCCGATATTCATAGTCTGAATACCAGAAATAAACACAATCTTGCTGTACATCGCACTCGCCTCCACAGAGTAGGCAACTCATTCATAGGTCAATGTATATGCTTTTAAAACAAACTTCCCATTGAAATTCGAAACTTAACCATTAAACGATTTAAAAGCTGTATTAAAACCAAACTTTGCAAAAAAGGGTACTATAAAATTTCTGATTATTGAAGACAAAAAAGCTTGGGAGTGAACTGCTCGCTCTGCTTATTAAAGCCTTGTGATTAAACCGTAAGACTTGACATTTTAATAATTATACAACGTTTTATATACATAATTATTGACATTATTAAATATTATATACAAAACGACAATGAATATTTACTTTGAAAAGTAAAAGTACATATTATATTACTTTAATTATTGTGAATGTGAGCACTATGTGGGTCATTTGTTTTCTTTAAGATTATCTCTTTTTCCTCTTTCTCACGTAGTTTTAATGATGGTCTGGTATTTTGAGTACTTTATGCGGCCTACCCAAATGTCCTTTCTTTGGTATTGTTCGTCGAGCCGTTGAGCTCCTTAAATCCTGAGTTGAGCTACACGTTTACTGACAAATGCTTGCACTGACTGGACAGGTCCACTCAAAATTGTGTGGTTCTTTCCTCAGAAGACCATTTCAGACACGGATCTACATGGTCCTCACATGATCTGATCAAGATTATGTCTGGACTTTAAAAGAGACTTTGAACCCTGAGTTTGTTTCGCCATTTCTTCTCAGGGGTAGTCAGATAGGAAATGTCGACTTCACCAAGCTTGTTTTTATATTAGGTTGGGGAAAAAGTCTTTTCGCATTATAGTATGTATGAACTTGAAATAAAATCTCTTTGGCTATACTATTTGTATCTGGCTGGTTTTGGTATCATTGAAAGTTTAAATTTTAAAGAACATAATTCCAAATTCAAATTAGGAAAATGTGTGATTTTCATTTGTTTTTCGTACTGTCAAGATGAGTGAATCTAATGAAGAAATTCGATACATTTTAAAATTTTACTACAAAAAAGGTAAAAATGCAACGCAAGCCGCGAAAAAAATTTGCGATGTTTATGGACCTAGTGCAGTGTCTGTGAAAGTAGCACAAATTGGTTTAAGCGTTTTCAATCCGGAAATTTGATGTCAAAGATGCATGTCGCTCTGGTCGCCCTATTACGGATAAAATGGATGCCATTTTTGAAAAAGTGGTGCAAGATATCAGTAGTTAAGACGCAGCTGAAGAACTGGGAATTGACCACAAAACAGTTTTGGCACATTTGAAAAAAACTGGGTACACAAAAAAGCTCGATATTTGGGTACCTCACGAGCTCACTGAAAGAAACCTTATGAACCGTGTACTCATTTGTGATTCTTTATTACGACGTAATGAAACCGAACCATTTTTGAAGAAGCTGATAAAGGTCGTGGTCAAAGGCCGGTCAGGCTTCACAGACTGTGGCGAAACCCGGGTTAACTCGCAACAAGGTGATGCTGTGTGTGTGGTGGGATTGGAAGGGCATTATTCATTATGAGCTGTTACCACCAGGCAGGACCATCGATTCTGAACTCTACTGCGAACAACTGATGAGATTAAAGCAAGAAGTTGAGAGAAAGCGGCCGGAATTAATCAACAGGTGTGGTTTTTCATCATGATAACGCTAGACCTCACACATCTTTAGCCACTCAGCAAAAATTAAGAGAGTTTGGCTGGGAGGTGCTAATGCATCCGTCGTATAGTCCTGACCTTGCACCTTCAGATTTCCACCTGTTTCGGTCTCTTCAGAATTCCTTAGGCAGTGTCAGGTTAACATCACGAGAGGACTGCCAAAACCACTTGTCGCGGTATTTTGATCAGAAGTCCCAAAATTTCTATAGCAATGGGATCATGTCCCTACCTACAAGATGGCAAAAAGTTATCGAACAAAATGGTACCTACATATTATAGTTAAATGTAAATAAACTATATTAGAAAATGTTTTGAATTTTCTTAAAAAATGCGAAGAAACTTTTTCCCCAACCTATTATTTTTTATATGACGTGTAAAAGTGTTTCCGATATCCTATTTACAGAATAAACGATTTCATTTCATTTTATGAAACAGTAATAAGTCGAGTCTTTATTCATGATTATTCTACTTATGACTAAAGACTTTTTCGTTTTTATAGGCCTATTGTCAAATGACAAACAAAATAATAAAAAAAAAAACTTTTTCCCCTAGAGGAAGAAATGCTATTTTTTCTTCGCTCTGGTAGGTACGCCACAATGGCGGTCTTTTGAGCAAGAGGATTGAAAACTATTTTATTGTTTACATATATTCGCAATAGTTGTAATATTTAGAGCAATTATTATTATTATTTTATTTCTGTCTACATATCTCAAGACCCTAGGGTCCCGGACCTTTGGAAGGCGTACGAGGGGCCGAAGCCAACTCGCAGAGGCCCGTTTGACGCTTTTTAATTAAATGAGGCACCAACCGACGATTATCCCTGTACGCACTATGCAAGTGCACCCAAGGACAACCCCCGGTTGGTGTAGGACTATTGCAGGATATGGAAAACAAAGATATTGGACTATGGGTTTGGGTGGTTAAAATGGACTGGTTACCAAAAACTATGGAAGGGCTATGGCCCCTGCCTGATCAATATTTTATTATACACGGATAAAATGGCAGGGGGTGACTTGCACACTCAATAATGGGCCCCCGAAAACGGTCGCTAGCACATAGTGACGTAGCGACAAGGGAGCAACATGTCCTGAGGTGCTCGAGGAGTGTAGAGGTATTCCAAGGCTCTCAGAACAATCCCAGAACCCGGAAGATGGTCAAGATTCCTACAAGCACTTACTGGAATACTTCCTTCCTCCGAGCACGTTTGCTCTTGCGAATCTCCACTCAAGCCGGCCGATAAAGGCAAGAATGAGGTGGGAGCTCGGTTCCTCGTCAGTGTTCACTCCAGCCGGCCAATAAAGGCAAGCCAGAAATGAGGAACATGACTTCTCCCGGGAGATAGGGTCCGTGGGGTCGCAACTGCCCAACAGCTCGCCACATGCTGCCCTGCGGGTTTCTGTATCTCTTTTGGTCTGGCTCCTCACCCTAGACATGTTCCGGCAAAGTAAACTCTACCGTCACAGACCTAGAGTTCGGAGCGCGCAAGCCCCACCACGACGTCAACGTAGAGATACGGCGGTGGGGTTATTATTATATATTTTTTTTTTTTTTTGTAATCTTGTTTTCAAACATTTTGTTTGGCAGTAACTTAGATTTTGGCATAAAGACTTTTTCTGTAGAGTCCATAGTTTATCAGGTTCAGGTGGGCCCTCAATCCTCTATGTGAGAACTGAGGGCCCAACTTTACCGTCCATAACTCGGTTATTTGTCTTTCACAAAATCTGATTCCAACTTTCACAATTCTTTGGGAATGTTCACTAAATCCTAAGCACATTTTCAAAGAATTTTAACAAACGGGTCCTCACACCACACGCACATCACGATTATGCCCTATTAGATTATAACCGTCGATATGACAAATGCATGACAATGACGGGCAGTGACAATGATTATGAAAGATAGAGAAGGTGCTGCCATTACATTATTATAAGACTGGACTAGTCAAATGATTTTAAAATGAAATTGATACATTAATCGATATATTAAATATCATGTTCATTACAGTATATTATTCAATATACTTTAAATACAGTTTTATATATTTTTTATTCTAAAAATACTCGTGAAATCCTATCAATTCATACAATAAGCACCAGTTTACCTAATTGAACGAGTTTCCAGCAAAGCGGAAGTCGTGAAGGCTGGGCGTTTTGGGGGACTGTCTTATGTAATTTTGACGTTGGAAAAGAGCTGATTCTCAGCCTAATTTGAATAAATTACTTTTGATTTTCATTTCATCATATTTCCAAAACTGGCAACATAAATATCTCCCTAAATACTTAAATCAAAATAATAATCTTTTAAATTGAAATATTTCCTGCAAAGTTTTGCCAAGTAACGAGCTGTGGTGGGATTTCAAATATTATAAGTTAAAAAATATACTTAGAATAGAATACTACTACTTATATTATTAAATCTTTGTCTGTGCTGGGATATATTTTATCCATGTCCTTTATATTACTTAGTTAAGAATTACTTGAATATCCGTACACCATATGTTATGGTAGAATGTGCAGAACATAAATACCACAATACCTTAGCTGAGCATTTTATAACTGTAACTTGTCTGCAGGCATGATGGGCATGGGTTGGCGCGGCGGGTTCAACCCCCCGCCCTGGGGCGCGCCCCCGCCCCCCGCCTTCCTGGCGCCGCCCCCGCCCCCGCCGCCCGTGTCCGGCGACTAGCCGCCCGTGTCCGGCGACTAGCCGCCCGTGTCCGGCCACTAGCCGTCCGTGTCCGACCACTAGCGTCCGGCGACAGCCGGTTCCTCCACCCGACTCGGCCCCGGCCGTCGTTCCGCGCTCTACGCAGTAGATGCTGACTATGCAATATTATTTTAATCAAGAAGATTGAATTGATATGTATTATAATTTAACATAATTATTAAATACCTCGTTCGTTTTATTTATTTCGACGGTTGTACTCCGACGAAGGCCTATTCATTGGGGACAAAATGTCTCCCAACATGTTACGCAACACTGAACCTTCGGTGTCCGTTACTCCAGCAAGAAAATCTCTTCTAGAATGAATTGAGTTCAACGAATAATTAGAGCATAATGTGCGGTAAATGAGCGCCAAATAAAAAAAAACGTGAGAGCTGAAGTTAAAAAAAAAAAAAACGAATCCGATGGTCCTGGCCGTCCAAACCTTCATTAACATCCATAAAAATTACAACATACTGTATTCAAATAAAATAAAAAGGCATTTAGTAACTTCCCTTAACAGTTTTATACTTTAGTGTACCGAGACAACCTTTTTGTGTGATCAAAGTTAAGAAGGTCATCAACATGTATGAATCCGTCGCTTTTTTGTGTGCTAGTAATCTTGCTGTTGTTTTGGTTTTTTGTTTATTTATTTAATTTATTTATTTACTTCGGACACATTGATCCATATTTTTATTAGTATTCTTAAGAATTATGTTAGTAACCAAAGGACTCAAATACACGTTACAGTCAAAATATTAAATACACACCCACATAAATAAAATCACAATCATCTTTAAAATCAGAAAACAATATAAAATAAATTAATATAATTTCATTCCTTGCTGTTCCTTTTGACATGCAACTGTACAGAATGCCACAATATCAATTCTGCCAGCCACAACGCTAAGAATGCTGTTGCCACTGCCGCAGGCACGACTTAGCAACGATGCAGCTCTTCCTGAGCATGGCATGGAAGCCATCAATACGAGCATCGGCAAACATGCCCGACACGCTGCAGTGCCTCGGCAGCCGCATCAACATCCTAAAGGCATTGTTGCCTTCTGCGTATAATTTTCGCATAGACTGCACGTATAAAAAGATTGGCTAAACGCCCGAAACAATGTAAAACTTTTACTGCTTTACTGCAGCGTGCCAATCTACGAGCCGACATATTGCATCGGACAGCCATCGCCCGGCGCTTCATCAATATCGTCGTAGTCGAGAGGTCATCCGAAACCCAGTGGCCCAGGAATTTGAATCGCGAAACTCTGGGTAAAGAAACACAGTCTATGAGGACGGGTGGTACATGTGTGACCTTATGACATGGAACACCAAAAGTTCGCTTTTCTTTACATTATACCTGAGCATATTCTATAAAGGTTGACTGGTAGAGAATTCCTTGTGGCTTTAAGTCCGCCTATGTATCACTATTGTACATGAAGTTTAAATAAATAAAAATAAATAAATATTCCACACATATAGCGAGGAGTTTTCGAACGGCGCATATAGAGGGGCCCAGCAACACCATGTCGTATTTTCCGTCTATAGAGCAGCCAACTTTGGTGTTGCTGAGTCCATTTACGTAGATTGAAGAGATGAGGTGAGGTTAAACGACCTTGCCTTACAACACATCTCAATTTGTACGCATCAATTTGATCGCGCGCCGCGCACTTTAAAACATTAATTGGTTGTTGACGCTGTTGTACCAATAATAAAAAATGTTAACGACTTCTTCTGGGAGGCTGGTTTCTGTCCTCATTTTATGCCATAGCACGTCATAGTCATAGGACACCAAATCGAAAGGCCAAAAAAACAGTCGTAGACCGCAGTCTTTCCATCGGTGTAGTACCGGACGGTACAGTGTGCTTGAGGCATAGAACTGCCGTTTTTGTCGACAGCCCGCAACTAAAACCGAACTGTAGCTCTACCATGAGTTTGCACAGCCAATACTCGCTAGCGTCTCTAAATAATATGTATGAAATACTATACAGCGCCCCTAGCGGTCACTGAAAGGATTAAAATGCGTACCATGAGCTCTATAGATTTCGATAGGTAAGAAACCTAACGTAATCTATTCGATAGTCACTAACGTTTTACAGCTGTCGCCATACAAAACGCACCATGATCCACTAATTTGACAGACGCTATCGAAAAATACGCTTACGATAGTAGTTACGTTACTCACTAGCATTTTGACGAGTGAAACGTAGTTTACAATAAAATTATAACCGATTTTGAGTCCAATTAAGCAAAAATAATGTCTGGAAGACATTATTTGGCATGGAATATGTTAGCGGCCGCTGAATTAGAAGACCAACGACGTGAACAACGTGAATTTAAAGCCAACATGAGAAAAATAAAATGGAATATCTATTTCATTGAAAATAAATATCAATCAACCCTGGCTACACAGGCGCTTCCCCCTAATTATTAAAATAAGTAGAAACATACCTTTCCATGAACTCCATCATCAGTTGAAATTGAGCCACACAGGGTCCTCATTGTATTGTTATCTTATAAACTTATTTAACTCCGAGAACCACACAACGTCAACAAACTCGATAATACAACAGTGACATACTTATAAGGAATAAAAATTCAACAACCACTAAATACCTTAAGTAGTTCACTAACCGCCAACCTTTCTATTTAGTCGGATCATTGACTGTGTAGCGAGTACATTTTGAGTATATGCCTTCTCTCTTCTTATTACTTAGAAAGAAAGAAACAAAACTAATGGAGTGAAGTTAGCTAGACGACACGATCTATCGAGCTTACGTTAGCGCCCGCGTAAGACTCCGTAAAACTCATGGTGCAAGCATTATCGAAATCTATTCGATCCACGTTAATACGCTAGCGAGTTTAACCATAGCGAGTAAGTTTTCGCTAACAACTCATGGTAGGGGTACTGAGCGTCGCCCGGTGGATCGAAAATCGGCTGTAGAAGACATAGGATCTCGATGTCTTAAATGTTATTTTTTTTGCTGGAAATGACTTCTGCCGATCATTACTGTTCTATAAAATGTCGTATGAAGTAATTGTGTGCACAAATGGAAGAGTTATAATTTTATAAGAAAAAAATGTATGGAGCTGACATGAAAAATGAGGATATCTCTGGAATCGCTAGGATGGCCGTTATATCCTGGCACACTGTTATAGTACTATTTATTTGTGAATTTTTGACATACTTAATATTGCGGCATCACTTGCGAATTTTTTTTTTTTAATCGTCTTAATTAAAAATTAAAAATGTTTATGATATGTACATTTTAATGCTTAAATATGGCTATACCAAGTGTAATTTACAATATTTTTTATGCTTAGACCAAAACATTCTAAGAAATCACAAAGTCGTATTACCTACTTTGTGATTTTCATTTGAAATGACATGGTAATTATGAATTACGTAATACCTACGTAATCTTGTCTAATGCTTCAAGTCCACATTAGCAAATGTTTAATAAAACTTAATACCTATATACCTAGTTAAAAGGATACGTAACAAAATAATTTGGGGTACTCGCTAATTTAGCAATTAGTGCAGGATTAACTCAATGAAAGTAATTAGATAAATGTGATACCATCATTACTCAATAACAATAAATAGTCAAACATTGGATTCACAACTTCAGTTCATTTAGAGCATTTCTAATACTAACATCTATCCTACCGTGTCTTTTTACTCAGTGATCGTGAATAATGGAAAGCATTATTTGGATTTGTTTGTTATTCTGAGCAATCAGGATGCTTCGTCTTTCGATCATGAAATATTGTTCAACACACTTGTTATTCGACTGGGCTCTAGCCTTTCAGATGAAGACAGTGTTACCGTGAAAGAATTTTGTCGAAGATTTACACGGGCAGTTCAAAAGAGATGGTTACGATCCCACAGGAAAAGTGAAGTTTTTAGACGTGATTACAGTAATTGGCTTGAGGCAAATATTGACTGGCCAAACTGCGTGCAAACCAATTTGCTCATTCAAGAATCAACAAGTGAAAATATTTCTACTGAACCTGTACCTGAACCTGGACCATCAACTTCAACAATGAAATCAACTTCAACGATGACAAAAAGATCTCGAAAGCCGTTTGAACATCTAAGTAACAAGCAGAAGAAGAGACGATCTGATGAACATATAGGCGATGACCCTAATGAAGTAGCTTATTCAGCTGCAGCACTTTTGAAAGGAGATGGTCGTGAGGATATTGCATCTGTTATTGAACATGCTCCAAAATCCAGAAGCAGCAACATAAATCAAGGAAATGTTGAACAAACCAGCTCCTTCAACAATATTTTCACCAGAAAAAGCACTGAGTTTGCTACTTTCATTAAAACTATCGGAATGGCAATATATCACATTAAGGGAAACGACTATTCGAGAAGGTTCAAAGGAGATATATCCGTCTTACTATAAAGTGCAAAAAGCTAAGCTACAGTGCTACCCTCCGAAGACATTTGTGACTGTAACGGATTCATCTGCTAAGATTGTACTACAAGCGTTACTAGATTTAACAGTGAACAGAATTTTTGAAACTATTCGTAGTCCTGATGCGATACAAGATAAACAATTGATATTAATATCAAAGTGGGGATTTGACGGTGCATCTAACCAAAGTAGATATAAGCAAAACATAGAGAGTGGTCAAGATGATTCCAGCATATTTATGACCTCTTTGGTTCCATTAAAGTTGACAGCTGACGGTGATACCGTATGGGTGAATCCAAAACCCTGCTCACCTAGGTATTGCCGTCCAATCCAGTTTAGTTTTGTGAAAGAAACCAAAGACGTTGTCATAAATGAAAAAATAACGAATAACGAAATTGAAGCTCTCGTTCCCTCAAAATGTCAAGGACATGAAATTAGTCACAATGATGACGATGATTGACGGCAAAATTTGTACATATCTGTCTGAAGCTAAGTCAAATGCGGCCTGCTACCTGTGTTTGGCTAAGCCTACAGAAATGAATAAGTTAGATGTCATTGCGTCAAAAACCATTTCTTCTGGTGTGTATGAGTTCGGATTATCATCACTTCATGCCCGCATTAATGTGATGGAATGTCTTCTACACATAGCGTATCGTCTCGACTTCAAAAAGTGGTCTGCAAGAGGAGAAGGTCATCAAGAGTTATTGCATTCACGAAAAAAACTCATTCAAGATCGATTCAAAGATGATCTCAACCTTTTGATTGACATCGTTAAGCAAGGATCAGGCACAACTAACGACGGGAACACAGCAAGGCGGTTTTTTGAATTTCCTGATAAAACTGCAGCGATCACTGGATTAGATGAAGACCTAATACGCAGATTTGCTGTGATTCTGCAAGCTATCACATCTGGAGAGATTGTAGACGTGCCGAAATTTAAAGAATACGCTAGAACAACCGCTGAAAAATACGTGGAACTGTACGATTGGTACTACATGTCATCAACCGTCCACAAATTGTTGATTCACGGAGGGGACATAATTGCAGAAAATGCTATTGTACCAATTGGAAGTCTTTCGGAAGAAGCTTCAGAGGCCCGAAACAAAGACTTTAGGAGATTCAGAGAACACCATTCGAGGAAAAAGAGTAGACAAGCATCAAACGAGGATATCCTCAATATGCTTATCGTCTCTTCTGATCCTCTAATTTCATCCACAAGACCAAAATTAAATGCCCACAAGAGGCAGACATACTTTAAGGAAACAGTAGAACTACTGAAACTTCAGGATCAGGAAGCTCCGACAGAGTTCTTAGAAGTTATATCTATTGTAGAGCCTGATTCTGAAGTGGATTCTGATGGTGACGAAGTATAAAATAAGTTAACTTTTATTGTTTATGTTAGGTTAGGTTAAGTTAATATTTTTTTTTAATAATTTGCTTTTATTTTTAATCATACAATAGTTTACCATTTATTGTTATTGACTAATGATCACGTTTATCTAATTTTTAGTTTTATTAATCACTAGCTGACCCGACAGACTTCGTTCTGTCAAAAGCTATAGTACAAACTCCACTACTCTACCCTACCCTACCCTACCTACCCTACCGACCTACCTACCGACCTACCGACCTACCGACCTACCGACCTACCGACCTACCGACCTACCGACCTACCGACCTACCGACCTACCGACCTACCGACCTACCGACCTACCGACCTACCGACCTACCGACCTACCGACCTACCGACCTACCGACCTACCGACCTACCGACCTACCGACCTACCGACCTACCGACCTACCGACCTACCGACCTACCGACCTACCGACCTACCGACCTACCGACCTACCGACCTACCGACCTACCGACCTACCGACCTACCGACCTACCGACCTACCGACCTACCGACCTACCGACCTACCGACCTACCGACCTACCGACCTACCGACCTACCGACCTACCTACCTACCTACCTACCTACCTACCTACCTACCTACCTACCTACCTACCTACCTACCTACCTACCTACCTACCTACCTACCTACCTACCTACCTACCTACCTACCTACCTACCTACCTACCTACCTACCTACCTACCTACCTACCTACCTACCTACCTACCTACCTACCTACCTACCTACCTACCTACCTACCTACCTACCTACCTACCTACCTACCTACCTACCTACCTACCTACCTACCTACCTACCTACCTACCTACCTACCTACCTACCTACCTACCTACCTACCTACCTACCTACCGACCTACCGACCTACCGACCTACCTACCTACCTACCTACCTACCTACCTACCTACCTACCTACCTACCTACCTACCTACCTACCTACCTACCTACCTACCTACCTACCTACCTACCTACCTACCTACCTACCTACCTACCTACCTACCTACCTACCTACCTACCTACCTACCTACCTACCTACCTACCTACCTACCTACCTACCTACCTACCTACCTACCTACCTACCTACCTACCTACCTACCTACCTACCTACCTACCTACCTACCTACCTACCTACCTACCTACCTACCTACCTACCTACCTACCTACCTACCTACCTACCTACCTACCTACCTACCTACCTACCTACCTACCTACCTACCTACCTACCTACCTACCTACCTACCTACCTACCTACCTACCTACCTACCTACCTACCTACCTACCTACCTACCTACCTACCTACCTACCTACCTACCTACCTACCTACCTACCTACCTACCTACCTACCTACCTACCTACCCTACCCTACCCTACCCTACCCTACCCTACCCTACCCTACCCTACCCTACCCTACCCTACCCTACCCTACCCTACCCTACCCTACCCTACCCTACCCTACCCTACCCTACCCTACCCTACCCTACCCTACCCTACCCTACCCTACCCTACCCTACCCTACCCTACCCTACCCTACCCTACCCTACCCTACCCTACCCTACCCTACCCTACCCTACCCTACCCTACCCTACCCTACCCTACCCTACCCTACCCTACCCTACCCTACCCTACCCTACCCTACCCTACCCTACCCTACCCTACCCTACCCTACCCTACCCTACCCTACCCTACCCTACCCTACCCTACCCTACCCTACCCTACCCTACCCTACCCTACCCTACCCTACCCTACCCTACCCTACCCTACCCTACCCTACCCTACCCTACCCTACCCTACCCTACCCTACCCTACCCTACCCTACCCTACCCTACCCTACCCTACCCTACCCTACCCTACCCTACCCTACCCTACCCTACCCTACCCTACCCTACCCTACCCTACCCTACCCTACCCTACCCTACCCTACCCTACCCTACCCTACCCTACCCTACCCTACCCTACCCTACCCTACCCTACCCTACCCTACCCTACCCTACCCTACCCTACCCTACCCTACCCTACCCTACCCTACCCTACCCTACCCTACCCTACCCTACCCTACCTACCTACCTACCTACCTACCCTACCCTACTCTACCCTACCCTAATTTTTCGTAAAAACCATTAAAAAAAAAACCATCGTTGGACTTCAACGAACATTAAAAAAAAAAAAGAATTGGTTAAATTGGTCCAGGCGTTGTTGAGTTATGCGCTTACCAACACATTTTGCGATTCATTTTTATATTATAGATAGATTAGCTAATGTGGACTTGAGGCATTAGACAAGATTACATATTATGTAATTCATAATTACCATGTCATTTCAAATAAGTAGGTAATACGACTTTGTGATTTCTTAGAATGTTTTGGTCTAAGCATAAAAAATATTGTAAGTTACACTTGGTATAGCCATATTTAAGCATTAAAATGTACATATCATAAACATTTTTTATTTTTTTATTTTGACGATTTAAAAAAAAAAATCGCAAGTGATGCCGCAATATTAAGTATGTCAAAAATTTACAAATAAATAGTACTATAACAGTGTGCAAGGATATAACGGCCATTCTAGCGATTCCAGAGATATCCTCATTTTTCATGTCAGCTCCATACATTTTTTTCTTATAAAAATTATAACTCTTCCATTTGTGCACACAATTACTTCATATGACATTTTATAGAACAGTAATGATCGGCAGAAGTCATTTCCAGCAAAAAAAATAACATTTAAGACATCGAGATCCTATGTCTTCTACAGCCGATTTTCGATCCACCGTGCGTCGTTCAGCTTTATGTGGCTGTTCAAAATGCGATCAAGCAGACTGTCCAGCACTTTCGCTACGGTAGTAGGTAACTAACAAAATGGGCATATAATTGCTGCTATCAGATGCATCACCAGTTTTATTTTTGATTATTGGCACAACCACGGTTTTCATACACTCATCAGGCAGGTATGAGTGGTCTTCAACAAAATGTATAAAACATATTGCTAGAACCCTTGGCAGATGAACCCCTGCATGCTGCAAATGATCAATACTAATTCCATCGTGCCCTGGGGACTTACCATATGTCATATGTCGCGGGTCTCAAACCATAGGGACGTAAACACAAAACATGATTGTGATTGAGCCAGCTTGTTGTGTTTTTGCAGGTGGCCATATATTTATATTTCAGTTAATATGGAATGCTTGATTTTAAGATATTTCCTTTAGAACACCATTTTTTGGGCATTACGCATTGATATAAATAGTAATATATATTAATATATATGTCAATGGCATTACGTCTAAGTATTTGGCATGATGGCGCATGCGTAACCCCAGCAAAATATTGCGCCTTAGAGAAAATTGAATATTACAGTTAATTTGTTCATAGTTAGTTGCAATTTGTTCAAGTATAGCAAAATTTGTTAAAGTTGTATTTTCGAAGTTATTCGAGAAAAACTGATTTTGCTGGAGTAACGTTACCCCAGCAAAATGTTTTTCAAAAAAGGCATTTAGCCTGGAACCAAGTACATGAAAAGATAGCTTTTGATGAGTTGTAAATGTATACCAATAGCAAAATTTGTTCATCTTATAGTTTTTGAGATATTCAAGATTTTGCAGGGGTAACGTATTGGGATTTTCAAAATCTCGAAAACTGTTCGTCGCAGAAGTTTGAAAAATAAATACCAGTTATACTTAGGCCTTAATTTGTTCAAATAAGTATAAGTATTTCGATTCATCCAACAAATGTCGATGTAATTAATTGTTTTTGAGAATCAGAAAAACTCGATTTACTCGTACATCTACAAACAAATAAAAAGTAGTTAAATATACCTATCATATACCCTTTTAAGGTGTACAAATCTGGATTAAAAAACTTTACGCGATATGAAGATATAAAGAGATTTCATCTTTCAAGCGGTGTTTCTTTGGCGACCGAATACACAGCTCCCTCTGAATACAAAAAGATGGACTATAGAGAACAAATTTGTTCATTTTGTTATAAAACATCCCTGAAAGTTTCAGGTTTAAATCCTGAATGGAAAAAAGTTATTCAAAAAACAAGAAAGTGTCAGCAATTCTCTTATAAACCGACTTAATTACGGAGGCTACGAAAAGGCGACGATTTCATACTTGCGGGTGTCCTACCCAAATTAGCAGCCTAATAACCGATATTGAGCACAATCGAGCAGAAAAATATTTATGTACTTAACCGAAATCTCAAATGTTTTAGGTATAGGTTATTAAATTAATTAATTATTTATGGAGAATACATAATTATGTAGGCTTAACTATCGCATTAGGGTAACCTGTCATGATAGATTTAAGGTGATAACATAAATAAATAAATAATAAATAAATTTTGCTATAGATTTGTTAAGTATTTTTTAATGTTAAGGTGGGGTGGTAATTATTTAAAATCATAGATATAACCATAATCACAAAAATATGCCAAAAAAGTCATCCTTTTCGATTTATTATGCATAACAATATATACTTTTAAATGTCGTCATGTTGTATTTTTGACGTCTCAACTAAAATAGCGTTTTCAAACTACATCGAACAAAAAAAAAATCGACCACAATAATCCTTTTTTATGCGACTGTACCACCTAAAAATGACTATTATACTTTAATGTTGCATCCTCGAGATTAAACATACATTGTAGTCCGTGTTCCTATGTACTGCATTGCCACGCTGTTCAAAGATTAAAAAAAAATAAAAAAAGTTACTTCGTCTAGTCAGCGTTTAGTCTATCTGTCAGCTGTCACTTCATTTCGTGTTTCGTGTGCGGCATTGCTACGACGTTACTCCGAACTTATATTCGTAAATATCAGTTTATTCTCGTGTTTCTTTTAGAAAGTGTTAAAGAAATAATTATGGTAAAACGAAAACGTGTGAACAAGGAAGAATACCTAATGCGGAAATTAAAACGATATGAAGATAAATTAAGATATGAACGCGAAAAACGTAAGTAGTGTACATACCTACCCTCACTGTGTTTTTTATTAATACACATATTCTATTTTAATGAGATAACACGAGATGTTATCCTGATAGTAAAAACGTGTATTTATTAAAGAGGTAACACGCGATGTTATCCATACATACAATGTTTACTTTCTTAGAAAATAAAGAAAGAATAACGTTTATTTGGTCACAGTTCGTGAAACACAAAATACAAAAAATTAAAAAGTAGACAACACAGACTTAGCGAGACAGTACGCGATACTGTCCTGAAAGTAATGAAAACTTTTCTTTTAGAAAATACTTCTGCGCGGTCTTCTAGTTCATCATGTCACGATACATATTATGGAAGTCCTAACGAAGATGTGTATAGCGACCGCGAGGATATTATCTCGCCCGAACCTGAGCAGGTTCAACATGATCACGTAATTAAGTCAGTCGCTAATACTGTGCCACAAAATAATATCACACAGCCTCCGCCCGCGTTGCAAGAATAACCAACGATTGATCCAAGTGAGACTGTCGAAGCTGCGGCCGATATACCGATTGAAATTTTGGAATTACTTGGAGAGGCAAAAAAAATTGGACCCTAAGCTGGGTACAAAAATACCCGAGGAAGTCGCTGAACGTTGGGGAAAGATCCTGCTGGATGGTTAGGCCAAAGATCAAAAAGAAACCTTGAAAGGGAAGATGCTCGTACCTAAACATTTTACCCTGGCCCGAGCACAGAAACGAAACCCTGAAGTCGCTTCAGTATTATCCGAATCGGCTAAAAACCGAGATAAACACTTAGAGGCAGCACAAAATCAACTCGGTACAGGTATCGCAGGCCTAGTTAATTTAACAAAAGACCTTATACAGGCCCAATCTGTTGATAAGATAGACATCATAAAAAGAATATCTGAGGTCAGCCAGGTATTACTTGACATACACCATGAAGAAACATTTAACAGGCGGAAGCTTATTCTGCCCCTTTTAGATAAAAACTTTTGGAATATAATAAAAGGCGTAAAAAGGGATGACCTCTTGTTCGGCACAACACTTGGAGAGAACATTAAAACGTCAAAAGATAGAAAAATCTAGTCAACAAATAAAGAAGCCTATACTACCTAACACTATGAGTAACCGTCGAACTGGATTCCAACAGGGAAATGCACGAGGTCCTCCTCGAAAAATGAACAATACGAGCACGACGCAAGCACCAGGCCGACATTAGCCGCAGCCATCAACGTCGTCAAAGAGGAGGACCCACAGCACGACGACTCAGCGCGGCAGACACATGAGGGGCAGCAGAGCTTACGACAAGAAGAATCACTTTTAAAGGTACTTCATTCTGGTAGAATTAGACATTTTATCGACAATTGGACATCTATAACTGATGACCCTGTCGTGTTAGGTTATGTAAAAGGCTATAAAATTCTATTCATCAGAAAGGTTTATCAAAACATAGAACCTAAGAATCCACCTTCCTCACATAAAGATATGATGACAGGTATTTCGAAACTTATTCACTTAGGAGCGATATCTGAATCCGATGATGTAATAGATCAATTTGTTTCTCCAGTTTTTTTGAACCCCAAGAACACTGGCGGTTACAGATTTATATTAAACATAAAGGCTCTCAATATTTTTTATGGCTCTCAAAACTGCCTAAAAAATCGTCCATGTAATGATCATTAATGATAGCTTTTACTGCCGCAGGGTACAAAGACTGTAGTTCTTGTGCGTTGCGATTTTTAATATAAAGAGCCGTGCACGGGCTGCATACAGCACCAAAAATTACAGAGGTCATTCTAAACTCTTTTAACTCGCTACTACGATCCTCTCTCCAAACGAAACGCAAAGCATCTCGGTCATATTCTCTCATTTTAATTTGAAGAAACATCTCCCTTATGTCAGCACTCATAGCAACACGACCTTCGCGAAATCTAAATAAAATATGGAGAAGGGATTGTAGCAAGTCGGGTCCCGGAGAAAGAAGGGAATTGAGACTAACGCCAGAGGTCCTGCAGCTGCATCATGGACAACTCGTAATTTCTTTTTCTGAGGATGTACAACCGGAAAGTGTGGTAAGTACCAACGAACTTTATTAATGTGATTTGATGAATTAATCGTGTCGTGGTACGTGTCCTTGGGGCACTCTTCAGCATATCCTTTTTCCAGGGATCCTGCCGTTTTGCCGAAAAGATTTTGCCAAATTTTCATTACCCAAACAAATTTTAGCAACCTTTTTTTATACCAATGTAATATTTGGAATAATTTTAGTACGCACATTTTCATTTGGTCAAATTTTTACTTGGCAAAATATTACCAAGTATAATGTCAATATGGCATTTGATCTTTAATCAAATGATTTATTACAGCAAACAATCTTCAGACAATAAACGTTTGGTGAAATTAATTGACCAATAAACATTTGACTTGTTGGTTAAATTTGATGTCTTTTGCGTACTTCTTTGTAAGTTTTTGTGCTTGAATTTGTCTGAAACAAGTCAAATTTATGGTTACTTGGTATTAGTTTATTTATGGAAGAAGTTAGAGAAGGTTAATTATTCAAAAAAAAAGATGGTTAGGTTAGGTTAGGTTAAAACTGTGACCTCCTACGCACGAGCCGAGCGAGCGAAGCGAGCGGTGCCGCGGCAGCGGCCGGCGAGTGTCAGAAACAACTTGCATTAATAGAAAAAAGAGATTGTTTTTAGTAGGTTACCCGGAACTGAACTATTTAGATTAGGTTAATTACTTATTTACTGACTATACTAAATATTTAACTTATTTGATTTTGCGTAAAAACTGTTATTCCAACTGAAATATTTGACTAAATAAAAAATGTTAAAAGTACTAGTTGGTAAACAAGTTATAGTTTAAACGTTCATTTGCCAAACATTAGGTTTGCGTTACAGTTTTTTGTGAATAGATTTTTTGTTAAGTAATAATTTGGCAAATGAAATTATGCGAAAATTTGTTTGGGAAGTGATAATTTGGCAATTTATTTTCGGTAAAACAAGGGAGACCCCTTTTTCCAACATATTATTAATGAAAGTGCAGTAATCCTTTTTTAAATTGGAGTCACGTGCCATGCGTTTTTCTAAACCTAAAAATCTTGACAGCGCGTGGGAGTAGCTATCAGGTACATCTGGAAGATCGTTACGCCACAATAGACCAACTTCGAATCTACCAGATGGCAAACGCTTGGCTGTAGATTCTAATATTTCTAGAGCATATTTATCCTGCTTGGAACACGAAGTTTCCAAGTTTGAGATTCCTATGGCATCAAGACGAAAGTAGTCTTTGATAAGATTATCTAAGTTGGAGCTGTACTTATCATCGAGAGAAACGTGGTTCACGAAATGGACGGGCTTGGTCCAACTACTACATTTCCCATGCAATACCCAACCTAAAGCTGTGCGGGTTGCTACAGGTAGATTTTTAGAACCTTCTCTCACATCACGACTAACTGTCAAATACCAATGTTCAGCTCCAAGAAGAATTTTGGGTGTCGCGTCTACCAGTGTGAGCTGATCAATTAAATCTATTAAATGAGAACACTGATATAAATCGTCTCGGGTAATAGTTTGTGTGAATAACGATAGTGTGTCCATAGCTTTAGCATTAGTGATGGAAAATGCATCACTACAATTTTTACCTTTGATAGAAAAGCTAACATGTTGGATAGGTTTGTGCGTTGACATTCCAGCAACACCCTTCCTTGATTGATTCTACGGGTCCTGTCGCACCGATGCGACGTGCCACGTCTGAGTCAATCAAGGTTGCCGTGGATCCGTCATCGAGTAACGCGTACGTGTCATATGTTCCACTAGGGCCGGTTACTTCTACGGGCACGATTTTGAGAAACACACGGGATTGAGGTATATTTTTACCCAATAAAACAGACTCAGCAGTAGTGTTGGAAATGGTTACGATTGGAGCCTTATCATCAGCATTAGGTGAAATACAATTTGAACCAGCGGAAGCGTCATTGACAGTATAGGTCGCATGTGTAGGCGACGCTGAATGCAGAAGCGGATTATGAAAGCGTTCGCAGCCGTCGACGCCACATCGAGTGATCCTGCACGCCTTCCACCGATGAGCCTTGGATTTAAGACACTTGTAACAAATCCTAACATCTCTTAGCCAACGCCACTTATCATCTAAAGGTAGAGCCTTGAAATCTTTACATTCGTTCAATTCATGCTTATTCTTACAGTATCGGCAAATCCCTGTACTAGTACTAGGAGTTGACGTGATGTGCATGCTTTCACGTCGAACAGAATCGTCGCCGCCAAGGTGTGCATTAGGGCGTTTGGCGTAATCCGGAACTAAACCGAACCTATTCTGTTTATCGGCCTCAATATCAAGAAACGTAGACAACACTTGTAGTTTTGGTACAGATCGGTCGCTACGGTAAGCAAAATCTTTCCACTGACTGTACAATATTGGAGTTAATTTGCTAAGTACAGTATGGAATATTTCAATACAATACAGATATTCTTTTTGGTTCAAACTATTAATGACAGCTATGCAGTTACGCAATCTACATGCAAAAGAATTGAGCTCTCTTTGGTCATGGCTTATCTTAGGCAAATTCCGGACGAGGGAAATCTCATGTAGCACAATAGTCTCGGGCAGCGCAAACGTCTGCTCCAGCATGTCCACCACTACTTCAGGACGCTCGGCAGTGTATAGCAACGCAGACACGCTCTCCAGGGCGCGCCCGCGTAGCGCGCAACGTAAACGAGCGAGATTTTCTGTAGGCGTAAACAAATGTTGAGTGTCGTGATAAGTGCGTTTAAACATTAACCACTCAGTAGCCTTTCCGCTAAATGGCATTAATTTTATATACTTATGAGAAAACCTGTGCGAATAAATGTGTGTGGGATTCATTACAACCTCAGGTCTTGTAAATTTTTGTGACGTTGCAACGGGCCCAATTGTTGTATGAAGATCATGATTCGGTTCCATTAAATGGATTTCTCCAGTCAAAATAGGATGATCATGGGATGTTAACATGTCTTTTTGCTGTGGATCATTCTGTGAGAATTGACGACTATCGTGAACCCAAGATTGCGTACGGGATTTACTCACCGAACAAATTGACCTTTCATCAGCCTCTTGCGATGCCAGGCTTGCTAACAACTCGAGCTCTTCCACTCGTGTAACTTGTTGGAGGAGCTGACGTTCGCGAGCCAGCTGCTGTTCGGCGAGCTGCTGCTCGCGTAGCAGCAGTTGTTGTTCCCTTTCTAGCGATTTTCTGGCTAAAAGTGCCTCTGCGGTCAACTTACGTACCTTTGTGGCCGATGACCGTGAGGAACCTGACACCCCCGATCGAGAACTCGATTTAGCAGGTTCAGTGCTAATAGTGAGGAACTGATGAGATGCCACGGAGACCGGAGCGACGGCCGCGGGTGTATTCGTGGCTTCGGTCGAAAAGGGGTCCAATTCAGGGGACCGACCGAGCCCACCCACGACGGGCGCATCCGACTCCGAAAACATTTCGCCAGTATCCCGGAGCTGTGCCAGCTGCTTGGTTTTAGATCTCGTGTTCATTTTACGGCGAGATAGGACCAAAAAATGTAGGAAAAATGTGGACTGTATCAATAGCTAGCAATAAAATTACGAAGCGCTGACACAACTGACTTTATTTTTAAAAACATCTAAAAGAGTAAAAAACCATAAATATATATAAAAAGGTTGCAACAGGAGGCATACAATTTCCGCACTTAAATAATATTACGTGAGAAATATGGCAGTGGTGTGAGGAAAGACAGATTTACATCTACGCGTCATATATTAGGTCAAGAGAGAATACTGATGCCGACCAGGTTTCTAGGTATACTAATGTTGATACGGAGTGGGAACTTAATTATAACTTGTTTCAGGCCATAACCAATAAGTTTAACCAACCTGATATAGATTTGTTTGCCTCGCGTATAAACAAAAAGTGTAGTAAATATTTGTCATGGCAACGCGACCCAGACGCTTTCGTCATAAATGCATTCACAATCCCTTGGAATACTTACTTTTTTTACGCCTTCCCGCCGTTTGCCCCCGGACTAAAATGCTTAAGGAAGATAGTCAACGAGAAGGCAACTGGATTAGTTCTCGTTCCTCACTGGCCCAGTCAACCTTGGTATCATTTATTTAGAGGGCTGGTAATCTCAGAAATACTCTTCTTTGAACCTAATAAAAATAATTTATTGTCTCCTTACAGAGAACCTTATCCCATGTGGAAAAAAAAATACCCTGGCCTGCGCGATATTGTCAGGGAATCATACCTAAAGCGTGATATTCCAATTAAAACTATTGAAATTATGATTAAGTCTCTTTCAAATAACACCATTAACCAATATAACGTTGCACTTAAACGTTGGTATTCCTTTTGTATCGGAAATAATGTAGATTATCTGAACAGTTCAGTTACAATGATTCTTAAATTTCTGACTGACGAGTTTCATAGAGGCGCCAGTTTTGGGACTTTAAATTCATTTCGTTCTGCGTTAAATTTGATCTTATCCAAGGACGAGACGGAAAATGATTACGTTTCTAGATTTTTCAAGGGCGTATTTAAAATCAAACCAAATTTTCCTAAATATCACACAACATGGAATCCTAATTTGGTGTTGGATCATCTCTCCAAATTATATCCAAACAAAAAGCTACCTCTTAAGGACATTTCTAGAAAACTAGTTACGTTACTTGCGTGTCTTTAATTAAAGTCAAGGACATTAAGGCTACTGACACTTGTATAATAATTGCAATTAACGAGATAATTAAAACATCAGCACCTAATAGACAGAATCCTCGGTTGATTATACCATTTTTCATGGACAAACAATCCATAGGTATGCCCCGCAACAACCTTAATTTCATATATGGAAAAAACTAAGCCATTTAGAACCACTGAAAACAACGAAAATTTAATTCAAACCTACAAAAAACCTATACATAATTGTACGTCACAGTCCATCAGTCGTTGGATAAAATAAACTCTCAGTGATAGCGGCGTGGATATCAAAATGTTCTCTGCATAAAGCACCGGACACGCGTCCACGTCGGCAGCAAACAGAGCAGGTGTCTCAATCGAAATAATAAAAAAGACCGCCGGCTGGACTGGAAACTCAATTAGTTTCACAAAATTTTATGATCAACCCCTTGTAACTTCCGTAGAAGATACACACTTTGCTGAAGCCGTATTTAATTCATAATGGTTGTGATTAGTAGTAAGTACCTACACTATTTTGTTAAGTTGATCTACATATACTTAACCTAATTAATTAAGACTACATATAAATGTCTATGATTAAATACCCATTTTTTTAAATTTTAAACACTGATTACAGCCCCGAGATTTATAAAACGAAATACCCCGTTTCATAATGTGCGCTAAACATCTACAATGTATGTTAAATCTCGAGGATGCAACATTAATATGGTTAATAATTTATGGTTAATTGAACTTACCTTAAGTGAACTTCAACCAAAATTATACGACATGTTGCATCCGAAGAGATTTAACACCCCCCGGGGGGGGGCTACCTAATGTAACGTGCAGTTCACATTAACCCTGTATCATTATGAAACGGTCCTAGCTCTAAAATGAATGAAGTGACAGCTGACAGATAGACTAAACGCTGACTAGATGTCAGAAGTAACTTTTTTTTTTTAATTTTTGAACAGCGTGGCAATGCAGTACATAGGAACACGGACTACAATGTATGTTAAATCTCTTCGGATGCAACATCTCGTATAATTTTGGTTGAAGTTCACTTAAGGTAAGTGTTCGCGACGATGCGTCATCAACAATTTAGCTTGTACAAAATCAGTAATTTTAACTTAGCTTAAGTATATAGGAAATATAATTTCTTCGCCAAGACTAGTAATAATAGCATAAATTATGTAGAATCGATGATGTGCGCGCTGAGGCGCCATCAGAAATGAGTTTTATTAAAAAATGTTCCTATTTACGTAGGTGCCCATGTATTTTTGCACACTTTTTTTCCACACAATATACCCCACCTATAAATAGGGAAAATATCATGTCGCAATAATGCGAAATAAAGCAGTCAAAATGATGTGCAATGACTATACTAACTCAAATATGTAAAAAGTATAGTCATTAATAGTGCTGCCTAGCAGTTATAATGTAATCAAAATGACAATTTTGATAAAAGTCGTGAACTCGACCATTGTACGCCTCGATTGGGTAGGTTAGATAGACAAAACTTAAAATCATTTATTCTATCCAGGTCACCTAGACCGAGACCTAGCCCTGGACCTAACTTCCTGAAATCTAGCCCTTCAGGATACCTACCTAATCGAGTCTAAATTTCTAATTCAAAGCGGATTTCGTAAAATAAAGGCTACCCAACCTGTATTCAGAGGCTCATAGCGGGCTGAAAAATCTAGGTACGAAAACTAAAATACTAGATTTCTCTAGGGCAATAGACTAGCTTGAGGTTTCTTTTGGTATGGTGGATATCGGTTCAGTACTTTGCCAGTAAAGTCACTTGCAAACAATTTAATATTTAATTATTTACATAAATCCCGTTGTAACTGAAATATCTTTTCAGTGGGAATAGTTTATATCTCATTAGAAAGTTTATATCTCATACATTTATCTCATTAATAGCTCATTAGAAAGGCCATTATTTTACGAATCTTATGATATATAACACTTTATGTAAAGTTATAGAAATAAGGGTGTTTAGGTGTAAAACACATTAAAAGTTAAGATATTTTAAGTGAATAAAGTTTCTAAAACGGGAGGCGATTCGCGGCTCTCAGTAAGGTAAAGGAGCACTACTAGCTTAGTGAGCGCGCCACCTATAATATTCGTAGTCATCGACATGGAACTAATTCCATCTAAATAGTCATATAGTAGTACTGGGGAGTCCTGAAATCGCTTCCTGAATATTTATGAAGTCTTATCAGTAATACGGTCTTATTATTTCTTCCGTAAAAACCCATGATTCTTCAGGAGTAATGTTGCAGTGAGTATTGAAGATATCCTGAACTATTGGTGCAGGACGTCAGCGCCGCTTGGACTGGGATAGCCTTACAACCTTCCTGATTTTCGAGTCAAGCGATCACGCCCGTCCGATACAGTAAGTTCAATTAACCATAAATTATACCGTTTTGTTCAGATGGTTACGCTCAAGTATGAAATCGTCGCCTTTTCGTAGCCTCCGTAATTAAGTCGGTTTATAAGAGAATTTCTGACACTTTCTTGTTTTTTGAATAACTTTTTTCCATTCAGGATTTAAACCTGAAACTTTCAGGGATGTTTTATAACAAAATGAACAAATTTGTTCTCTATAGTCCATCGTTTTGTATTCAGAGGGAGCTGTGTATTCGATCGCCAAAGAAACACCGCTTGAAAGATGAAATCTCTTTATATCTTCATATCACGTAGTTTTTTAATCCAGATTTGTACACCTTAAAAGGGTATATGATAGGTATATTTAACTACTTTTTATTTGTTTGTAGATGTACAAATTTACGAGTAAATCGATTTTTTCAGATTCTTCAAAACAATTAATTACATCGACATTTGTTGATGAATCGGAATACTTATATTTGAACAAATTAAGGCCTATAACTGGTATTTTATTCAAACTTCGGCGACGAACAGTTTTCGAGATCTTGAAAATCCCAAAACGTTACCCCAGCAAAATCTTGAATATCTCAAAAATTATAAGATGAACAAATTTTGCTATTGGTATACATTTACAGCTCATCAAAAGCTATCTTTTCATGTACTTGGTTCCAGGCTAAATGCCTTTTTTGAAAAACATTTTGCTGGGGTAACGTTACTCCAGCAAAATCAGTTTTTCTCGAATAACTTCGAAAATACAACTTGAACAAATTTTGCTACACTTGAACAAATTGCAACTAACTATGAACTAATTATCTGTAATATTCAATTTTCTCTAAGGCGCAATATTTTGCTGGGGTTAAGGCGCGGGCCCACCGCGGCGCATGCTGTGCACGGGCACGCGGCGCATTTTAGCTGCGTGTGTTAATTTGTTTGACAACGTGGGTCTACGTTTCCACTGGAGTACACGAATATGACCCACGACTATGTATAGCGTGGCACGGCGCACGGAGAGGCTACGCACGTGCCACTGCAATCCACGGACACGGGCTTCACTGCGGGAAGTGTGGTGGGGAGGTGGGACGGGCGGGAAAGCGAGCGTCAAAAGTAATAATATAATATAATAGGTATTCCACAAGGTGTATGACTGGAAACTGCGCTGCAATAAGTGAGCTGTACATAGTCATTGGTCATATTCGTGTACTCCAGTGGAAACGTAGACCCACGTCGACAGCGTTGAGCTATGTAACCGCCTATTCGAGCAAGCCACGCATGTATCAATGACGTCAATTCATGCGTAGCCTCTCCGTGGGTTGCAGTGGACACAACCACATACATTTTCTTACAAAGCGAAGTTTAGTACACGTGCGTAGTGTGCGTAGTCGCAGCGGAAAAGTGTCGAATTTCTTAATTTCAGTTTTACAGATAATTAGTTTATGACGTCGTGTAAATGTGTATGGTAAGTAAATATTTGTGCATCCAACCATTGGGGAGCTATTCAAGAAAAACTGTTTCCGCTGGAACTACGTCATCCTAGCGGCACTTTTTTTTTCTATGGACCTACTAGAAAAAAAATACATCTAATAATTAGTGTGTAGCGAGAGGTAAATGTATAAATGAAATTTGTGTGTCATAAAACTGCGAAGATATTCAAGTTTCCGCTGCGCTGACGTTTGGCCATTTGATGAAAATTATATAAAACGGTTTAGTGGAGAGTTGTAATTTTTTACGCACGTTGCTTTGAATTTGTGTGTAATGTTTGTGAAAACAGAATTTGAAAAAAACATACCGTTCAGAAGATATACACGTAAAAGTAAAATAAGGTTATTAGGTCCAAGTGCTTAAAATAGTAACTCTAGAGCCTAATTTATAACGTTTATTTGTATCTTGTAAGGGTCTACAATGTCCTGCCAAGTTTCATTTATGTGCTCTTAGTAATTAATGAGCTATGGCATAATTTACTACAACTGGATCACTATGTTGTATGACATCCGATTGTAGAACTTTTTAATGGAAAAGCAAAATGAAACATATCATATATCCTTTAAAGTTAAAGTTCGCGAGCACATTCATAAGAAGCTGGCAGTATCACAACAACGTTAATGTTATCTCATTGTTTGTCTTATTTGTTTTAGTATATTCGTGTATTTATGTATATTTATTTGTTCTTATATTTATATATAATTATACTCCATTTATTATAACATTAGACAAATAACTGTTCTCACCCTTTCGTTATTTTGATGTAAACGTTTAATAAACTCCGTTATTTCACGATAAATACAAAGCACTGTAATCTATTTACCATTTACATTAAAAAAATAACTCTAAAGTGCAGTAATTTCAACAATATTATACAATAACTGTCGTTATTTAGCCGTTATTTGTCTAATGCTATAGTAAATGGAGTATAGGTATATATCGTCGGCTAGGTAAAACTCATTAAGTGACATTTTGACCAAAATTGAGTTTTTCTACCAAATCATTTTGTAATGGCTTAATATATGGATGGAAAATATCACTAAGTGCATTGATACTTTTGTTGCTTATAATTTGTAATGATAAAAGTCATTAAGTTACAGTTTTTTATTTTCGTCGACAGGTGAAACTCACTAGGCATTTAATAAATTTTACAGAACTTAAATACCAAGATACATATATGGGATTTACAAGCATTAGCTTCATCTACTATAATAAACAGGAACACTGATGAGATGGGCGATAAAGTCTTTTGGTTAAGAATTAAGGGGTTTAATTATAAACGATGCTTAAAGTTAAGTGACGTTCAAACGTCAAAAATGTATGGTTAAGCAGTCGCTAATCATTACTTAACTTTAAGCAACGTTTATATAAACCCCAAAGTGTCTGAAATTCGAAAAAGATAATCCAGGCACAATCTTTTACAAATATGACCACAGTTCGGAATATAAAAAAATCTATGTGGCTCAGTGAACTCGTCGTAGTCAAAATATTGCAGAGATTGTTGAGCTTAAGCAGGCTTACCAAAGTTATCTTCCAATATCAAAACAAAAGAAAGAAAACCTGCTTAAACTCTGCAAAGATGGACTTATACCTGATGAATTGCATGCTTGGTACAAAAACTTACCCACCTCTGCTGCATTGCCAGAAGATTATCTTGTTACTTTAGTTAGAAGATGAAAATGAAACAAATTTAGATTTAGTTTAATAAATAATTAAAAGGCAAAAATAAAACTACGTATTTGAGTGTATTTTTTATTTTAAACTAGCTTTTGCCCGCGGCTTCGCCCGCGTGGATGTCGGTTATCGCATAAAAAAGTACCCTATGTCCTTCTCCATATCCCAGGCTATATCTCAAATTTCTAACGTAATATTAATTTTAATGTGATTCACTATGTGAATAGAAACCGAAACAAATGATTTAATATAATAAAAGTACTTATGATCTGAACGTATAATGAGTCTTTACCTAAAGATAACAAACACAAAATCAAAATACGAAATTTCACTCAAATTCTTAAAGCAATCAATTGTACCAAATTACAACACGAAATAAAAATGCGACACAAATAATAATTTTAAAATAATTCACGTAAGTACCAACAATGTGAAAACAAAATGAAATCCTCCGAAATGACGCACGATACACCGTCTGTGCCGGTTTGTGCTGAGAAAATACTCGAAATCTAATGAACACCATTAGTGCATAACTTTTCTCAGGGTCACGTTCGCAATTGGACGAAATATTTGACATTTATTATGTACTTGCAACACGATCTGGCTGTAGAATTCGATTAATCGACTAATACTTGACCGGTACTAATACATTTTAGCGGGAACACCACTAAACGAACGGAAAAAAAAAAAAGAAAACAAAATACGTCTGTGGTCGTGTGGTGGTGTGGCGCGATGTAAACATTCATCAAGGTTATACGTGCGTAAAGTAATGGATTCAATGAGAAAACGGTTTAATCATAGAAGAATCTTATACAGAATTACTGAGCAATAAATGTAGATTTCGTATTGAGTGTTAGTTTATCGAAAAGTGATAAATATGTCAGTGAAAAAGTAACGAAAGTTTTGGAATGCACAAATTTTGATCATAAGGCCGCCGTGTTTAGTAATGTTTTTATGATAAATATTCTTGTATACTATTTGAAATACACGTAAGTAGCTAGCTTATTTATCTACGAACATAATTTGGCTAATAGCTACTGATATTATAGCGTATTGTAATCGTAATCGTATTTCCAAGAGTAAAATTCGGCAAACAAATACCTACAAAAAGACAATAAAATGGTTATAGTATGTTATCCTTAAGAGATAAGACATATGCCATCGCGGGATTTTTTGAAGACCTTTATAAGATACACAATTCCACCATACATTATTTTGTTATATCTCAAAGGGTTTAGACAGTGTTTTCGTTGAAAGCTCCCAGACGGCTTATTTTTTTCCGACACCTCCAACAAATATCGTTAATTCATACAAAAACTTAACAAATTATATACTAAAACCTTCCTCGAGAACCAAGCTATCCATTGATGAAAACAGCATGGGAATCGGTGCAGTAGTTTTTGAGTTTATCGCGAACAGACAGACAGACGCGGCGGAGGACTTTGTTTTATAATATGTAGTGATGTGAATACCTATAATTTAAAGTCATTAAGTGACAGTTTAATGCGTCTTTTTCTTAGAGGTAAAACTCATTATATTGCATTTAATAAAAAAAATTGGAGATGTATAAGACTTTAGAACAAAAAGTTATAGTGATTATGAGGTATATATATATATGTTAAATAATTATTATAAAATTGCTCAATACAAACACACACCAGAAAAAGTAAACACATCAAAATCTAGTGCTGAAAAAGTTTAAATTCGCTGTTACTCACTTTCACTAATTTGCACTTAATGATCTTTACTTTTAAGCCGATGATATATCTTATTTATAGTTAAGGTAAAATGTAAAAAATCAATTTTCGTAATTGCGCCTACCACTGTTTGTCTCTGCACCACCCAAAGGTTGACTGGTCGAAAATGCCTATGGCATTAAGTCCGCCTCTGTACATTTGTGTGAGAAAGTGTTAAATAAATAAACATATTCCAATATTTAGTGTATTAATGCAACAATTCACATGTCAAATTTCAGCTCATTACACTAAATAATTAAACGAGATATAATAAAAATACCTGAACAACTGCAATACATGGATAAACCGACCAAGTTTGAATGGCTACCAAAAATCGGGCCTGCAGTATAAAGAGCTAACGTTCTAAAATTACCAGTATAGTATCGTTAGTTTCGTAGAGGTGTGTACACAATAGTTTAGCAGAAAATAAAATACCTTATTTATCTGTTCCGTGTTCTGAACGGTATGTTTTTTTCAAATTGTTTTCACAAACATTACACACAAATTCAAAGCAACGTGCGTAAAAAATTACAACTCTCCATTAAGAGTCCCTATCAATTTCGACGCGCTACTAGTTTAGGTAACTATCGGAGCGCATCGTGTCTGTGTGCGTACGAACTATCGGCGACAATCGTAGTAAGCATTGTCGTACGGTGAAGCGGGAACAAATAATCTTGGTCCGTAACCGCTATTAACAGCACTCCCTAATTTTTACTTACCTACTATAATAGGTTTTGTAATACTGGATGGATTTTATATAATTATGACGTGTTATATTTATAACAAGTCATAATTACCACCTAGTAGGTAAGTAAAAATAACAATATTAAGTACGGCGTTCATCATAGTAAAAGCAAACTATAAAGTGTGACCAATACATATGTATATATAAGATAGGTCTGAAACTAATTACATGTGTTATTACCCACCCTCCTGTATTATTTACCTACTACAGACCTCCCCGGCGAACAGTGTTCGGAATAATTATATTACGCCACTTAGATTTTTTATATGAAATTTTTAATTTAAATGTAGGTAGGTATTTGTTTGTAGACTTATACGATAAAAACACATAATTATATTACTAAGTATAATGTTGTATTTATATAATGTGTACATATACATATAGTCTTTAAATAAAAGAGTTTTTTTTACGTTTAAGACACTTTTAAATAGGCGGCCTTGAAAAAGGCCTTTGGCTTTTGTCTACTCGCTGTTTGCTTCTTCATCGGATAAGTGCATCCTTTCAGGCGCTTCAGGAGCTTTCAATAATTGTAATACTTCTGGCGCCAAAGTACCCGATTTTCTCTTAGGCAATGGTCTGATGCTGGATATTAATGAATCGGAGGAGATAAGCAGAGCGCGTCTTCAATAGTCTGCTTCCTTCCAATTTTTCTCGTGCTATGCTTTCTCAAACTCAAATCATTTCAATTAAACCATTTACAGGCACTTTTTAATTCTCAAGGAGTCGGTCAGTAATAAAATGAAGCTACATGCCCATTCCAAAGCGTAGTAGGTACGTATGGAGAAGAACGGGCAAGAAACTCCATTACATTAAATTGTTACAAAAATATTAGATCTATAATGTTGAGTTTATAACTAAATGTAAGACCGATATAAAAATAAAAACGTACACGTTAAAAGCGTCCAGAGTAGGTATAACAAATAGACACAAACAAAAAAAAAAAAAAAATTATAATAAGATAATTAAAATAAGCCGTGGCAGCTAAGAGATGACCAGTCCCAACTGACGGCGCCCGTTCACGAACATATCACATGGATAGCACCATTCAGCTCAACCATTTTGAAGGGAGCTAAATGATCCAACACACGCGCCACCATCAGCGAGACATCTTAGTGAGCATGACATACTCTCAGCCGCCAGGGCACATTCAAGTCAATGAAAGGCATATTACCCGGTTAATGGTAGCTCTATAGTACATAGTACTCACACCTGTGCTATGCAATTATATAATACAAAGGAGATTGAGTTCATACAATGCAAAGATAGTCTTACAATCTTCAGCAGCTCCAACATTATTTTCAAATGTTAATCGATTAGTTGTGGTTGTGGAGCAAGACCAGCATTCAGCCAAGCATTTTTATCAGCGATGTAATCCCCCAACTTATAATATACCTGCGTGCATAGTATGCGTTTTATACAAGATTTAAATTTAGTTTCATTCAGTTGAAGTATGTGGGGAGGAATTTCATTGTAACATTTTAAACAGTACCCCATAAAGGACGAGTCTACTTTAGCCAGTCTGAAACCTAGTTGAACTAGTAGGTCCTATTTCTATTACTATAATTATGTCCTTCACCTCTTTTTCTAAAAATATGTAAATTTTTCCGTACGTACATGATGTTTTCGTAGATATATTGACAAGGTACCGTCATGATGAAAATATCCTTAAACAGTTCCCTTAGAGAATCGCTCCTGCGGACATTATATATGGCTCTGATGGCTCTTTTCTGCAGAATAAAAATAGACTCGATGTCTGCAGCCCATCCCCAAAGTAAAATACCGCAATAAATTATACTATGAAAGTAATTAAAATAGACTAGCCTCGTATCTACGAGTACATAAGTAAATTGACGGATTTTTCTGACAGCATATGCTGCTGAACTTAGACGTCCTGCAAGAGATGTTAAATGAGGACCCCATTAGCCTTGAATCCATCATGATCCCCAGGAAAACAGTTTTATCTACGAATTCTAGTTTCTCTTGATTCAATACTATCTGGTAAAGAACATTTTATGCACTTGGTTTTTTCCCATTTAATACTAAATTATTAGCAGCTCTATAATTGCGGCAGTCTTTGCGTCTAGACTAGAGCTTCTTCGCTCAGTAGACCTATAGGAAGGACAAGGGATTTGATGAAATTAGCTCCGTGAATTAATATTTTATGTACACTAGAAGGCATACCATTGGTACTTGGTGACGTAGCCTAGTCATGTCAAGTGTATACTCCTTGTAGGCCTCTGGCTTTACATCGTACACACGGCCACAAATCAACCTATACATGTCCAGTATAAGCTGACCTCTCATTGTACGGAAATCCTATACAATGCGAGATCAGCCTAAACTGGAAATGTATAGCTTGATTTGTGGCCGTGTGTACGAGCACGAAAGGTCTTTCAGTATAACAGAGAATCTTGTAATGAGATCTTTGTTAACCCCAGTGATCGCAGCTGCGAGAGCAGGGTCTCTAAAGAACGTTCGCGCAGTATTGCACTCATTGGTTGAGCCGCTACATTGCTTTACTGTATCGACGAGGAGCCCAGTTCGACGACGATATTCTTCTGTAATGGCGCGCTTTTTTTCTTCCACTGCTTCTTTTATATTCTTAGTCACGCGCCATGTTTTGTGTTCCTTCCTATACGATATGTGAAAAAAAAAATACCTAAGAACTGCACATGCCTTTTGCGTTTTTTCTTTTTTCCTTTGATTTTTCCGTGATAATAAAGTTCACTTTATCGACCCATTTTCTAAAAATTAAACACTAATTTACTAATAGTACAATACAAAACATTAATAATGTATGAATAACATTAACAAATCACAAAGTGTCACACTATGCATAAATAAAATAAAAATATACTCAGCCTCAAAACTGATTAGGCCTAGTACAAAATTCGCGAGTTACGTCGGGAGCGGCGAACGTCACGGGCGACACAGGTCCGTCGTCGAGAAGCCCTTGGGCGCGACTGAATCAGACTGAATGTATCGAGCAAGCGCATCGGTTTATAAGGCATTATTTAGATATTTTATTACAATAAAAGTATTAGGCAAAAAAAAAAAAAAATTAGGTTTGGTAGATAAATACATCAAATTTTAGAATATTGAACACTTATTATTATTTTTAATAAATTCTTACGCATAGACAACGGTTTTGCACATGATTTTATTGTGTTTTTTCAGCGTGGATAACATTTTTTTTAATGAACTTATAGGTTAAACTTAAAAAAAAAAAGTTGTAGGCTTACTAGTATACTATATGTCCAGTATGTATGAATTTTATTTTTCAGATTGTTATTTGCCACCAGTAAGCCAAAAAATAGATTGGAAATTAAAAACATGTGTTAGATTTATATTTTTCGTAATTTATATTGAGTAGTTATCAAAATTTTAATCAGTACACTTACTAGATAAAGATGTGATGAATAACAGGGCATAAAAAAAAAAACCAGGTATCTTCAGGTTACTGAGAAATTTGTGCTGAAAAAAATAGAAATTTCTGTTTTTAGACCGCGAAATTGATAGGGACTCTTAAACCGTTTTATATGATTTTCATCAAATGGCCAAACGTCAGCGCAGCGGAAACTTGAATATCTTCGCAGTTTTATGACACACAAATTTCATTTATGGGTAAAACCGCGAAAAATTGTACATTTGTAATTTTTTGCTTTTCCCGATTTTATTTATTTTATAACATCAACGTTATTAGATCAATGAGATATGTTGTATATTGTACTGAATGGTATCCTTGTGTTGTTTTAGATAATTCCACAAAATTTAAGCTATCTCTTACAAATTGTTTATTTTTCGCAATTTTTTCATTGGTACTCCTTTTAGTTCCATACAAAAACTATTTGTCCAACTACCACCCTTGTAACAAAAACTGCCATTGGTTACGAAATCAAATGGCTATCCCGTATTTTTAAGTTATTTTGAAGTTTTGTTATACATAACCAACGTTTTTATAAAAAGCTTTCAATAAATAACGTAACTAATATTTTTTTATTAATGTTTAAAAAAGTGTCCAAAATTTTACTGAGTGTGTAACATCATGAAAGTAACATCAATTACTGCTACACTATAAAAGTAATCAGGCCACTTCTAGTATTTTCTTGCGTGGCAACGCTATTGAGCATGATACCAACATTAAACAAATAAATGCTGTCATTATTTTTCGTGTAAAATGGTGGTAAGTGTCAGCAACGGATTTGTCCCAAAGAAAATTGTGTTTTAAAGTGTTGGATTACAAGGCAAGTATGCATATTCTGTATCACTATCATACGAGTTTATGTAGGTTTACTATTATACAAAAGAATAAAACTACTTCGCAGTCCTTGGCTATCCGCAATTTAAGTTTAATTTCAGTTTTAGTAAATGTCTCACGTCATTTTTGTAATGAATGTAACAGTGTGTAACAAAATATGTAACGTTACAGTCATGACCGATTGTTAAGCTGAGAATACACTAGTGATGACTAGTGCATTTTTTATTACTTCAAATATTACATGCTCATTTTATTTTTATTTTGTTAGACGCTATGTACCTATTATACTACTGAAAAACCTGTAGGTACTTAATTTTTTTTTTTAAACATATAATTTAGAAAAAGTTTTAATATTTAACAGGTCAGCTGATTGATATGTTTTGTATTGTACCTACCTACAATGCGTTTTAAATAAGAAGATAACTGTCAATTGGTATCATCCAGTACGTAATGACAAAAAACTACGAAAATAGTGACGTCGCGATTATCTTCTCATTTATAACGTACCTGCGTTATAAAATATGCATTCACAAAAGTAAAATTTTACAGAGATACAAAAGAGTAAAATTGGGGAAATTTCAAAGATTATAAGACAGTAACAGAAGATGAAGAAAAAATTTGTACCTTATCAGCAGGTAAAAATAAATTCATTATCTTAGTTCTCCATTTATAGAAAGATTTTTACGGGTAATTTTACGTATATTATTATATTAATAATATTTTTTATTGTTTCTTTACAGGGGTAGAAGAAAATATTCAAGAAAGTACCGAAATAAAAATAAATAATGACACCAATGAAAAACTATATTATAATCATAATGATAGTGTAATTGTGAGATATTACGTTAGAAATAAGTGGAAATATTATGTAGGTTTCGTCGAAGAAATTGCTCAAAAGGAGAATGACACATTAAATGTGTCATTCTCCTTTTGAGCAATTTCTCGTCGTTCGCTCGTCGTCAATCGTTTTTAAAAACCTTATAGCATAAAATTTTTATGCTATAAGGTTTTTAAAAACGATTAATAAACCAACACTTAAATTCATTGTGACTAGAAAAGTATATCGTGATATTGTACCTGATATTTCTATAGTGAAAAAAGTTGAATTAGTGTTTGATTCAAAAGAGTATATTTTGAAAGATGATTGTGAGAACCAAATTTATTTTTAAGATTTTTTGTTTTAGTTTGCCTAATTTTCTATAGTGAAAAAAGTTGATGTAGTGTTTGATTCAAAAGAGTATAATAATATTATGAAAGATGATTGTGAGAACCAAATTTATTTTTAAGCGTTTTTGTTTTATTTTGCCTAATTTACCTTACTGAAAGGTTGTTTTAGTTATTACACTAAATTTTGCAATACAATTTTAATTACTAAACTTTGACTTTTACTTCTATACTGCAATGATGTGAGCTAAGCTTTATATTGGTCATGTACGTAACATTCAGTCATGTACGTAACGTGTGATACGATGTCATGAATGTAACTGTACAATTTTTCGCGGTTTTACCGTTATACATACACATTTACTTCTCGCTACACACTAATTATTAGATGTATTTTTTTTCTAGTAGGTCCATAGAAAAAAAAAGTGCCGCTAGGATGACGTAGTTCCAGCGGAAACAGTTTTTCTTGAATAGCTCCCCAATGGTTGGATGCACAAATATTTACTTACCATACACATTTACACGACGTCATAAACTAATTATCTGTAAAACTGAAATTAAGAAATTCGACACTTTTCCGCTGCGACTACGCACACACGTGCGTAGTCTCTCCGTGCACCGCGGTGGGCCGCGGGCCCACCGCGGTGCCCGGAGAGAAAAAACATGTAGAATAAACATATACGAGCACCTCTTTATTTGTGCGTATTTGTGACAGAATTAGATTTAAGAAAATATTTATAATTTTCAAGTAATCGCGCTTTTTTGAAAACCCGTAAAAATATCGTAGCACCTAAATGTGAAAACGTATAATCATCGTTAAGTATGAAATCCTCGCATTTTACTTGTCATTCGAATTTGGTGGGATAACCAGCCGTTGTGTACATGTTTTGTTTTTTGTTTATATCTACTTAATGCGAACATTTCCAAGCTGAATATTTTCACTATATATTTTTGACTAAACGCACTAATTCTTGGTTTAGACCCACACATCTTGGGTTGAGCCGGTTTCTTGTATTTTGCCGTCAAAGTTATGACACCGTCGTTTTGACTTTTAGCAATATTATTCAATAACGCATGCATGTGCACTTTTGAAACTTTTTATGGTTATTAAAAGCGCCATGAAGGATCGAATACAGTTTTCAGCGAGCTTATACGTTTTCTCATTGAGGCGCTACGATATTTTTTCGGGCTTTAAAAAAAGCGCGATTACTTGAAAATTATAAATATTTTCTTAAATCTAATTCTGTCACAAATATGCACAAATAAAGAGGTACTCGTATATGTTTATTCTACAGGCGCACATATAATGGTTTTAGAGATACACGATTCTGCAAAACGTTACTCCAGCAGGAAATGCAATATCTCGAAAACCTGAAGACGCACAAATTATATTTTCGGCGCACATTTTTGCACAAATATAAGCTTTCTGCCCATGCAAAATATTTCTCTCTCCGACTTTTCGTTTAGAATTTTCCTGCTGGAAAAACGTTACTCCAGCAGGAATCGTTTTTCCGTTTTATTCCAAAACGACAAAACGCACAAATTTTTTATTTGGCGCACATTTACAGCAGATTACGCACTAATTATACGTTCCACTCATATCACTCTAGGAGACACTTTCCTGCTGGGGTAACGTACACCTATTTACGACCGACTAATTAACACAAAAATCAGCCTTGTTGTGGCTATTCAAAATAACTTCAAAGGTAATAAAACAATTGCTTATTATGAAAACTTAATTTTTATTTTCAGAAATTATCTAATTTTAAATACATCACTTGTCAGTCGCAATATAGATCGATATGATAGAACACGAAATCAAAATATATTAAATGCACAGAATATCTACATTACTTATATTAATAACGCTACAAGAGATTATTATTGCATAAAACGATAAATAAAGGAGTCGTACACGAAAACAAGATTTAATCTAATAAATACTCTAGACAGGAATAACGTCAGTCCTATCACCAAAATTAATAAATAACTTCGAGCACATGACGTCACACGTGACACACTGGATCACATTGAACGTGTATTCCAGCTCGGCGCCTCAGCTCACGGACCACATCAGTGTAATACCTTAAATATACCAATATACTTCATGTTTCCAATCTAAATATTTTCTAAAGATAAATTGCATCTATATTTAAACTTATTGTGTAGAAGGCGTTCTCTATAGCCTACTGGTTCTATCTGAGTGAGGCCATACACTACGCGCTGAGGGCAGGCGGCGGGACGAGCCACGCTGCGGGCGTCTGAGACCTCGCCGCTACTACGCATAACGCAATACATAGTCGGTAAATGTAAACAACAACACTATTATTGATTTAAGTATTCCTTTTTTTCTTCATGAAATTATGAATCATCGTAGATGCAATATGACGGATCGCACATGGCCGGCAGCGGGCGCCACGCACCAGTCCTAGCCTCATATCACAAACATTTCAATCATTACCCTAGCACATCAGTGTTAGTATTACTGCAGAGTACTAGTGTTAATTCAAAACAATAAGTTTGCTACTATGCAAGAAAGATCAAAGTACTAAGATTTACGTAACTAGAGTTTTAAATAAAACTATAACGTAAATGTCGTCGAGAACTCGAGATTCTTCGTGCGGAGAGCCTGCACAGTGCACACTCGTACGTCCGTTCAGCATCGTTCTGCTGACCTGACGACGCAGCTGCGTTCACAATGTGTAGCGAGTGCGAGTCGACAGTCGTGGTACTTCCCCAGAAACCAGCCGAGCTGCTAGGACCACACTCGCCGAGCTTCGGCGAAGGCTTAGCTTCCCCATTGTGTGTAGAATTAAAGCATATTTATGAAATTTTGCGCATTCGGAGTATCGCGACAACGCGCGAGTCTTCGCCGAAGCCCGATACAAGCCCCAGTACAAATAGTGTAAAGATCGAGCGAAACAATAGTAAGGTGTGTACACATGTGGGCGGGATGCGGGATACGGGGTGCGCTGTAGGGGGTGGGGGGGCTCATCGCGCCTCCTTGGCGGTGAGCTTCTCGATGAGCTCCTGCAGCGGCGCTAGCTCCCGCCGCTCGATCAGGTTGAACTCCTGCACACACAGACATAATGTAGTTATATACATTAATACACAGGCAGAGGCGCACTTCTCTAATACTGCTCCACGCACCTATTGATTTCTAAGGTGCGATAATAATAATTGGAGCAGAGTCCATCAGATCTAGATGTTCTCGTTTGGCTAACGGCGAGAACTTGCACAGGCATAACCAAGTGGCCAGGATTATTCACCAGCAACTTGCTTTGAAATATAAACTTGTGGACTCTGAGATACCATATTATAATTATGTGCCCGACCCAGTTCGAAAATGACCATGTCACGTTGATCTATCATTATTCATTACTGACTGGACTGGTCACCAATAAGCTTGATACCTATAGTGATGATAGATCAAAGAGCGCGCCGCGCAAGTCGATGACCAGAACCTCGTGAAAGCTGAGAAAGAGAAACAAATAACATACCTCGTCTTAGCCCACGAGGTTGTTGACATGTGGTACTCGTATATGAACTCGGCTAAAAATGTATTTGTATGGAAAATAAAAATTAACGAAATAATAAAAACCGGCCAATTGCGTGTCGGACCACGCACAATGAAGGGTTCCGTAGTTGGGATGAATTATTTATCCCAAGAACAATCTTATCATTGTAGTTGAGAAACATGCTCTCCTAGACAGATTGTATAAAAATATATAACAAGTTACCGGAAGAAATAAGAAATATAAATAAATACAACATCTTTATTAATAAATTAAAAATATTTTGTATTAAACAAAAGCTATTATAATGTAAACGAATACTTGAATGAAAGACTATAATTACAAAGAATACATTCTTAGACATAATACACAATCAAGAAAATTAAAAAGTATTAAAATAAATAATTAAAATTAAATAGTATTTTAAGAAAATAGCTACCTACTTACCATTATTAGAAATTTTTATGTTATTGTTATTGACTTTTATGCAAATGTAATTACTAAGTTTTATGTATTATTTTAATGAAATTTTTATTATGATATTTATAATTAACAATAATTTTGCTGTGCCCTTACAGGGTCTACAACGGCTCTTAGCTCTAAGCCCTTTGTTAACATCTTTTTACCTTGTGGAATGCAAATAAATGAATATGAATATGTATGGGGGAACATATTTTTCAACTGTTGGTCGACTATTACTCATAAACTTGAAAAGCCTAAGTAAGCTGTGATAGTTTTCCTTTTAACTTCGTTATATATACTACTATCGTGAATTTTTTCACCTTTGCAAAACTAACCGTTTAGCTGGCAGGGGGGGGGACACTTGACTCTAACAAAAATTAGCATTTTAAAGCCTAATATTTCAGAAACGGATCCCTTAATTGAAAAATTGTTTTCACAAACCCGCTGTATTTTTTAAAGACCCATTCAACAATACCATACCCCCACACCATACGGTAGGCGAAAAAAAAAAAAAAACTCCAGTTTACATGTAGAGTTAATAACAATTTTTTTTCATGATTTTATTTTACCACTTTGTCGGCGTGATTAATATGTATATCCATGCCAAGTATAGCTTTCTAGTACTAAGATTCTCTGAGATAAGCTGGGGACGGACAGACGGACGGACATGGCGAAACGATAAGGGTTCCTTGTTAACTACGGAACGCTAAAAAAACTACACCTGTAAACTTGTAGGTCGTAAGCGTCGTAAGCAACGAACTCAGTGTCGCAACAATTGATACGAATAATAACATTAAGACGAGGTTCTTAAAGCGTGCATTATTGTTCTTGAGGTGGCAGCGGGCTGCGGGGCGCGAGTAAATTGTGCCGTGTACTTCGTTAATTTTGGCTTGAAAATGATATGTTTTACGATATTAACAATGTTAAACCCGTCGGACATTACATCATCAAGTAGTATAATATTGAAATAAAATGAGTTTTAATCTACAAAATAATGTGTTTGTTTTTTTTTTTTCTATCGAGCGAATTTTGTCCAATTATGTAACGAGTACCCGACGTACCTACAGAAACGTCTCAAAAGCAACATATAATTTTTTCGCGTGTTTAATCATTAAATTAAATTAGCTTTATTTTTCCTTCTACAATTTTTTGTTTGACTTAACTAATGATTTCTATGTATCGTTATTTAATATTATGTACAAGGACCGCTATTTAATAGCGGTAAAAGCCTCCTCCATTCGTTTCCATGCTATTCTGTCTGTAGCTACTCTGCTCCAAATTCTACCAACTATTTTTACAATGTCGTCGCTCCATCTCATTTGTGGTCTACCTTGTCTGCGCTTTTTGTTCAGTGGGTACCAGTTGGTGGTGATTTTTGTCCACCTTTCATCTGGTGCTCTTTGGAAGTGTCCAGCCCATTTCCATTTCAATCCAAGTACCTTTATGGCCACGTCCTTTGCCTTGGTCTTACTTCTAACTGTTGTAATCTTTACTTTGTCTTTAAGTCTGTGGTTCATGTAGCTCCTTTCTATTCCTCTTTGGCACACTTTTATTTTTTCTAAGTTTCGCTTCGTCAGGGGCCATGTTTGACAGGCATATGTGAGTGTGGGAAGTAGGCATGTTTCCATGGTTTTGTTTTTGTTTTGGTTGGCATCTTACTCTTGAATACTTCTTTTAGAGTCCAGTATTTATTCCAGGTAGATTTAATTCTTCTTTCTATTTCTTTTTCTGGGCAGTTTTTAAAAGTAATTAGGTGTCCTAGGTAGATGTACTCTTCAACGTATTCTAGGTTGGTTGATGAAATTATAATTGGTGCTTTGTGTCTGTTCGTCATAAGTTTTGTTTTTGTTTGGTTTACTTCTAAGCCCACTTTTTTGCTCTCATCAAATAGCGACTCTAACATAGACTGCAATTCATATGGGTCTTCTCACATCAGCACTATATCGTCAGCGAATCTTAAGTGTGACAATTATTTTCAGTGTAGGTTTACGCCCTTGTTTTTCCAGTTCATTGCGATGTTTGAGCATGTCCATTGTCTGGGTATTTCCCTTTGATGTAGTATTAAATTGAATAGTGACGTTAATGGTTTAGTTAAGGTGTTTCTTCCAAATATTATCAATTCATTTGTTATGCCATCTGGGCCTGGACTTTTTTCGCACCTGAGTTTGTCGATTGAATGTTCGATTTCCCATGTACAGAATTCTGGTACGTTGTCTGTATTTACAGGATTAGTCTGTGCTTCTTCCGTGGAATAGCTGCCTTTTTTATAAAGATTTTTGTAGAAATTTGTAGCTACTTTTATTAGATCTTTTCTGTTTGTTGTAAGGTGGCAAGATTCGTTCTGTAGGTGATTCATAAGTGTTTTGGTTTTCATTAGATATTTATATGCTTTTTTGACAGCGCCAGCTTTTTCCAGGTAGTTCTGTAGGACTTTTTGTCTATGTTTTTGGTGTTATTTTTTGTCCTTCTATGTATCACTTTGTAGTTTGCTTAGCTGTTTTTTTTTCTTGTTTGGTTTTATTTTCCTTATTTCTCAGGGCATGTTTTTCATCTTTAAGTTTGATGATTTCATCGTTTATAATTGTTTGTTTGCGTGAACTTTCCTGAGGTATGATAGCGCAAGTGGAGCTTTTCAGGATACTTCTCTCGATGTTGTCGTAAAACTCTTGTACAGTTTTCGTCTCATGTTCTTCGTGCTTGGCTAGTTCTTCTGTGTATGTCTTGAAATTAATATTTTTGTGGGGTTTAGTTAGGAAGTTAGAGCGTTTTTTCTTATTGCTGGCCTTATTTATTTTTATTCTGATGATACGGTGATCGCTTGGGTGTTTAAAGTTACTAAGAACACTGAAATCTTCGATGATTTGTGGCTTATTTGTTGCGATGTAATCTATTTCGTTCTTCGTCGTACCGTTAGGTGACATCCACGTCCATCTTAACTTAGGTGATTTATTAAACATTGTATTAGGTATTTTGAGGTTGTGTTGAAGACAGAAGTGTATGAACCTTTCACCTCTTTGTTTCTTTTTCCGTAACCATATTTTCCCATGACACGACTTTCACCCTCTTTTGGTAACCCAATTTTGGCATTTAAATCGCCCAGGAGAATTAAATTGGTAGTGCTTTTCTCGATTGCTTTTTCTAAAGATTCGTAAAAGTTATCCATTTCTTTTTCTTCAGTACTGGAAGTAGGTGCATATGTTTGGATTATGGTAAAAGTTTTTTCATGAATCTTTACATGAATCAATGCTACTCTTTCTGATAGGCCTATAAAATCTTGTACTTCTATATGTTTTTTATTATTTTTGACCATGAAGCCTACTCCATTTCTTCCCTTGCTTTCACCCATTAGATAGAGTCGGTACTCGTTCCTATCTTCCACGATGTACCCTTGTTTGCGGCTTTCACAAATGCCTAGAATGTCCCATTTTATCGTTGATAGCGCATATTCTAGTTCAGTTATTCTGGTTTCATTTGCCAGGGATCTGACGTTGAAAGAAGCAATGTAGGTTTTATTTTCGTTTCTTGGATGGTTTTTGGTCTACTGACCCCGCGGTGACCAACCGTATTGGGGTAGGTAAGTGTTCTTTTTTATTATATAACTTTTTTGATTTTTGGGGCGTTGTGAAGGGAGGCTTTATTAATTGTTATTCGGCGTCGCTCTCATCAACCGAAGTAGTAGAAATTGATCTTACTTTCTGTTGATCGCTTTGTTTCTGAACGAATTTCAAAATCGATCCTTGATTTTCATTTTGTGTTTTATTTTTCTTGGCAGCCTGATATTTGGGTGAATGTTTTTTACCCGGTTGGTGTGAATTTTCTGGTATCTGGGTAGGTGGTGAGATCTCTAGCTCTCGTTTCTTTGAACTTAGAATTTTCTGAGGTACTTTAGGTGGTGAATTGGTGGTGTTTCGTTTGATAATTATTTTGTCGTACTTGATGAAGGCAATTTTTCCCTCGCTTCTTTCTTTATTAACTTGTTCTTGTAATTTCTTTCGAGTTTCTAAAATCTCAGCTGGAAAATCTTCCTTAATATACATGCCAGAGTCCTTAAGTAGTTTTTTTTTTTTAAGAATACATAGTTTCTTACCGAACGTCGTAAACGTGACGATTATTGGCCGTATTTTTCCTTCCCCTTTCTTTCCCATCCTTCTAGTAAATTCAATTTCGTTTTTGTTGCATTCTATTTCCAAACTTCTTGCCAGTAGCGTGGTTATTTTGATTTCTAATTCTTCGTATGATTTTTCTCCTTCTGTTATTCCAAAAAATATGAGGTTCCTTACCCTTACTGGTTTTTCGAGTAGGCATAGTCTGTTGTTCTGTAATGAGGCGGTTTCTTTAAGCTCGTCTATGTTGATTGTATAGAGGAAAATTTTTCGTCGATTTTATAGTTCACTTGTTGAATATTAGAAGTTATTTTTGCCTCTAACGAGTTGATAGTGTCCTGTACGTCGTTTTTAATATCCATTCTTAAACTTTTGATTAGGTTTTCTAGTAATTTAGTGTCGACGCTCATCTTGAATTGGATTGTTTACGTTTTGTTTCCTTCTATTCGATACTAGATGGCGTTGTACTATTTGTTGAGGTAGAAAAATGTAGATGGCGTTGTTTTTTATAACTACTCTCCGCCAGATGTCGCTGTAGGATCGATTCGATCTTATATTTATTGGCGCCGACTCACTGAATTTCGATTTGAGGTTATATTCCGATAAAATGGTGCAAATTACTTCCTTACTTGCTCATCTGTATCTTCATGAGTAATTCTTGATTTGGATTTCGAGTTTAGTTGCTCACTAGCGATGTTAAAACTTGTGGCGTGAACTTCTATGTATAAGATGACACTCACTTTATTTCAGTGTTATTTGTCTCATAAAGTCAATAGATGTCCACTGTTTAGTGTCCAAAACAATTTTCACTAATAACGGGCCACTATTCAACTTGTTTTACGACCCAAAACTCACTAGAACTATTAAAAACTTATATTTTATTACAGAGCACACGGATTTCTTTGTTTACTTCACTACCTACCTACACAAAGTCAAATACTTAAATGTTTAATCATTACCGTTTCTAAATAAAATGGCAATAAAATTACATTTCCTAGAGGTAAGCCCGCCCTAAACTCTCGGCGCCGTCACAAGCATAAAAACGTGGTACAGGCCGTGCGCTAGATACATACCTACGATGCATGTAACGTTGCCAGAGTTACATACTCGAGGAATAATATTTAAATTCCGCACCGTTTTAATCACGCACCGTTACCAAACTATCTCCGATGCCGCAGTTGCGATCTCGCTATGCGCTCGCGAGATCGTATCGATGAATGAAGACGTCAAGTCTGTTGGCTTTCTCGCTCACACGAGCTGGCTTCTTATGGGGCTTCTAGACCTCTCATTTTTCGCAATGAAATGTGTCATAGTTGTTGATATGATAGTAGTACCCATTTTGCAAATTGTTCACCGACCGGTCACAGCATGTAGTTGCCAGAAGTTAGAGCTGGTGACTCAACATATCGCACCCCCGGTGCAACACTGTCACTTATGCAAACTATAAAATACTTATGCTTCAGGAGAAATGTATTAATTTTAATTATTTGGTTTCATTTATTTTATTATAAACTTAAAAGAACACGTCAGGATATAACCTATTCATCTTCTCTAAATCGGGAAGTCCCGTCAACTATGTATAGGATAGGATACTTAAGTTTAAAATACTTTTCCTGAAAAAGTTACTTTTGCATAAGTGACAGTGTTGCACCGGGGGTGCGATATGTATCTTGGTGTGATAATAGATAGTAATTTCCACTGGCGGCCGCACATTGATCATGTATTAATAAGCTTAGGTCTATTTTAGCAAAGTTATCGATACTTAAGTATAAACTACCCTATAGAACACTTAGAACATTGTATTTGGCATTGGCCGACTCCGTAATTGATTACGGTCTAAGTGGCTACGGACGTACATAGTAAGGCCTCTGCCTCGAATCTTGCAGGCAGCGGCGCGGCGGCGGCGTCGCACGGTGGGCTGAAATTGAAGCTCAATGGACTTAGCGTCGCTCAAAAATCAAGTACTTAATTTTGAAAAAAGAACGATGGTAGCAAAACAAATTATACATCTTTTCCGAGAAATAAATGCCACAAACAAGTTACAACTTGTTTGTGGCAACTATTTCTCGGAAAAAAAGTGCAAAAGTAATTGTTGCACTTTTTATTTCACTGAAAAGATGTATCATTTGTTTTGCTACGCGCAATTTGGTCAGTTCAAAGTTGAAGGTACTTACATTCACTTTAAACCCTTAGTAATAATTAAATTCAGTCAGGGAAATAATAATAACAAATAAATTCCATTGCATTTGTAAGTTGTTTAGAGTAAGTTGCATTGGTAAGGTGTAGGTAGGTGGGGGAGGGGTGGCCTTAGGTGGGTGTAGAAGAAAGGCCATAACATTGCAGTTAGTAACTTTAAAATGACGTGCTTAAATGAAAAAAATATTTGTCGTTAAAAATTTCCAAGTTTTGAGGGTTTCCGAGATTCAGGCTTTTGTGGTAATATAGCTTATATGATGCATTCAATGATACGGAAAGTTATATTTGGAGAAAGCTTATGAATAAGGAATAAAATAAAAAAAAAACGGTTCAGCTCCATACAAAAAAATATTAAATCGCAGATAACTTGTTAAATAATAGCTTTATCAAAAAAAGTTCCTCTACATACAATATTGCTAATAAGTAAAGGAATAAGCTGCCATCGTTCTTTTTTCAAAATTAGGTACTTGATTTTTGAGCGACGCTAAGTCCATTGAGCTTCAGTTTCAGCCCACCGTGCGGCGGCGCGGAAGCGGCAGGATCTAATGCGTAAAATCAAATGGACCGGCCCTCGAAAACAGCGGCGCGGGCGCGGGCAACGAGCGGTGCACTGCAGTCAAGCGGTGACCGCCCGCGCATCTGCATTGCAGTGTTGTGCAATTTATTTTTGGGACGTTAGGAATAAATTTGAATCAAAAAGATGTTGTCGCCGTTGCTCAGGCATTTCATTCGCGAATAAAAACAAATATGTCGACGACACAACCACGAACACAACACTACGCCGCTATAGTGCCGCGCGATCTGCCCGCTGGTTTCGAGAACGGGTCTGCGTTGCCCGCGCCGCTCCCGCGCCGCCACCGCCGCCGTATCGCTGCCCGCAAGATTCGAGGCAGAGGCCTAAGACCTATGTCGAGGACATTTACAAATTACAGTTACGCATTTTAAAAACGATTGTACCCATAAGAATAAAAAGATGCATCTGCGGTCGATTGGGAGCCTATGATGGAAGCAATTTCAGTTGACGACAAGGTTGCCATCTTCAATGATGTTGTAGTCAACCTTTACAACTTCCATGCTCCCATCAAAAAAGTTAAGTTAAAACGTCCACCTGCACCATGGATGACAAGGGGGATACAAATAGCAATGCGACGTAGGGGCCGTGCGTACCGTTTTAAAAGGGATCGTACTGATGAGAACTGGACATTATTCAAGGCTGCAAGGAATACCTAGATGCAATCAGATGATACGTAATGCTAAACGCCGCCACATTCTGGATACTATAAATTCTTCCTCTTCTGCCGATATTTGGAAATTTCTTGGAACTCTTGGTATCGGCAAATCGCGAAATTTAGACCTCCCTAATTCAATTAGACGATCTCAACCGGCATTTCTCCACTGTTTCTACCATGGATCATCTAACCAAGCAACAAACTCTGTCTCTAATTTCTGGTCTAACGCGTCGTCATATTAACCCTTTTAGTTTTATTCCAGTTGAACAGGGAGAGATCAGAAAGATTATTCTTGCCATCAAATCAAAAGCGGTGGGATGTGACAATATCAGCCGTGGTATGATCATTACTATTCTGGATCATCTCCTACCCGCGATTACCCATATTATAAATTTTGCCCTGCACACCGGAGTATTCCCTTTCCTGTGGCGCAAAGCCTATGTTCGTCCACTACCTAAAGTTTCCAATCCCTCTCTTCCTACCGACTTCCGTCCAATTTCTATCCTTCCCTTCCTATCCAAAGTGCTTGAGGCCTGTGTCCACAAATAATTCTCCAACTTTGTTCGCAACTCACTCATTAGTCCTCTACAATCTGGGTTCAGGCCTGAGCACAGCACTGTTTCCGCCCTCCTTAAAGTGGCGATATAAGGGCAGGACTGAAAGACACCAAAGTTACTGCTCTTGTGTTGGTTGATTTCTCGAATGCCTTTAATACCGTCTGTCACGACACTTGTTAGCCATTCTGTCATATGTTATGGTCTCTCCCGAAGCACTGGAATGGTTCTCCTCTTACCTTCAGGAACGTCAGCAGTCCATTCATGTTGGGGATTCTTCTTCATGCTGGTGTGATTTGGAAACTGGCGTTCCTCAAGGCGGTAAACTTTCTCCTTTACTCTTTTCTTTTTTTAATAATCTAATAACTTCCGAACTTCAATGTGCGTATCATCTGTATGCAGATGACTTGCAGGTGTACGTTACCCCAGCAGGAAAGTGTCTCCTAGAGTGATATGAGTGGAACGTATAATTAGTGCGTAATCTGCTGTAAATGTGCGCCAAATAAAAAAATTGTGCGTTTTGTCGTTTTGGAATAAAACGGAAAAAACGATTCCTGCTGGGGTAACGTTTTTCCAGCAGGAAAATTCTAAACGAAAGGTCGGAGAGAGAAATATTTTGCATGGGCAGAAAGCTTATATTTGTGCAAAAATGTGCGCCGAAAATATAATTTGTGCGTCTTCAGGTTTTCGAGATATTGTATTTCCTGCTGGAGTAACGTTTTGCAGAATCGTGTATCTCTAAAACCATTATATGTGCGCCTGTAGAATAAACATGTACGAGTACCTTTTTATTTGTGCGTATTTGTGACAGAATTAGATTTAAGAAAATATTTATAATTATCAAGTAATCGCGCTTTTTTGAAAACCCGAAAAAATATCGTAGCGCCTAAATGAGAAAACGTATAAGCTCGCTGAAAACTGTATTCGATCCTTTTTGGCGCTTTTAATAACCATAAAAAGTTTCAAAAGTGTACATGCATGCGTTATTGAATAATATTGCTAAAAGTAAAAACGACGGTGTCATAACTTTGACGGCAAAATACAACAAACCGGCTGAACCAAGATGTATGGGTCTAAACCAAGAATAAGTGCGTTTGGTCAAAAATATATAGTGAAAATATTCAGCTTGGAAATGTTCAATGTCGTCTGACATTGAACATTTCCAAGCTGAATATTTTCGTGAGTAAAGTTAAGAAGGTCATCGTTAAGTATGGAATCGTCGCATTTTACTAGTCATTCGAATTTGGTGGGATAACCAGCCGTTGTGTACATGTTTTGTTTTTTGTTTATATCTACTTAATGCAAACATTTATTCACAAATACGCACAAATAAAGAGGTACTCGTATATGTTTATTCTACAGGCGCACATATAATGGTTTTAGAGATACACGATTCTGCAAAACGTTACTCCAGCAGGAAATAGTGTTGGGTAGGACATACAAGAGGCACCTCAAATGTCCCATACAAAACGATTGAATGTCCCAACACCTCAAAATAAAATTTTGTACCGCTTCACTGTGACATACAAATGAATGAATCTCGAACTGACAAGTGAGTGAGTGTGGTGAGGTGAGTGAGACCTGACAATGCTGACGTGAGGTGAGCGAGCGAGTGCAAGGATTGTCGTTGTCGGTCGAATTCGAATGTCGTCCTATCTTCTGTCGCAGTCGCACTTCTAGCTCGCGAACGAGGTCTTGTCTTGACTCGTTTCGTTGGTTCACTTCAAGTGAGCGGGACAGCGCGGCCGAACGAACGAATGTGTGCGGGCGGGAGAGTAGACCTTATTAATGTAGGTTATATGAAGTGGCTAAAAAACGACTGTGCATATCTGCTACGAGTGTTCCTTCGGAAAGATTTTTTTCGAAGTCTGGTCAGGTTATCACCGAGAGACGTAACAGACTCGGCGGTAAAAAAGTGGCAATGTTGCTATTTTTAAATTACAATTTGTATTTTTTTTTTCTTGATTACCTATTAAAAAAAAATACTTCATGTCGTACGCTGTTTACTTAATTTGAGACAAAAAAAATATTCGTCATCCTTCTAAACGTTTGTTGTAGTCATGCATTACTCAGTAATATGATATTTTCCCTATCCCTCATATTTCTAAGCTCAGCTCAGCCTCGTATGTCTTTTGTGTTAGTAGTTCAAATAAGGTGGGACAATCTGACATTATTGGGACAATGTCACATTTTTGGGACAATATCCCATTGATGTTACATTGTCCTATTAATGTAATATTGTCCCACCTCATTTGAAGTGGTACAATGTACTACCTCACCAAGCTGAATGAATTACTCATACAAACTCATCAAAATTGCTTGTCCTACCCAACACTAGCAGGAAATGCAATATCTCGAAAACCTGAAGACGCACAAATTATATTTTCGGCGCACATTTTTGCACAAATATAAGCTTTCTGCCCATGCAAAATATTTCTCTCTCCGACCTTTCGTTTAGAATTTTCCTGCTGGAAAAACGTTACCCCAGCAGGAATAGTTTTTTCCGTTTTATTCCAAAACGACAAAACACACAATTTTTTTATTTGGCACACATTTACAGAAGATTACGCACTAATTATACGTTCCACTCATATCACTCTAGGAGACACTTTCCTGCTGGGGTAACGTACACGCCTTGCAGTTGTACAGTCAAGTGAAGATTGATGAATTGCCTGACGCTATCGACAGATTGAATAGGGACTTGCCATAAAAACCTGGGCTGATAGATTTGGTGTAGGTGTAAACCCTGCGAAGTGCCAGGCGATCATCATTGGCAGTCCTCGTGGTATTCGCAAGGTGGATGGTTCAACTTTGCCACCGGTTCTCTTCAATGGTACGGTCGTTCCTTTTAGCACTGACGTATTCGATCAATAATAGCACCAGATACAGGATCAGGAACAAAAATAAGTCATTGAAGTGGCCACGTTTACACACACATACACATTTACATTTGTTACTACGAAATATAGAAAAAAGTTTTATAATATTAACAACTTCAGTTCAATATAAACCTTAACACTCAACTATAAAGTTTTATTACGATTGCAAAATATTTATATTTAAGTCCTTCTATCATCGGAGAAAGGTAAATAAATAAATTTAAAATGTCACTTGAAAATAAAAAGTCATTTTTATAATAAGTACAAAAATATTTATTCTAAAACGAAACTTAAAACCTAAGCAATAAGGTTAAAGACATTTTGTTGACAATTTCGTGCTTACTCTATTTTGGAACTAGACGTAGTTCTTGGCTCTATTTCAATGCTCAGAACACAGTAATCATTGAAAGACGTAGAGTTGCAGAATAATAATATGTTTTTTTTAAGCGAATGTTCTTTTTTTAACCCATTTGGACCCAAATACAAACTAGTAGTAAAAATTTTATAAAAACTTTATTGACGACTCTATTGGAGGCTAGTAAGACATTTTATAAAGAAAAATTAAAAATAAATAACTTCCTTATGCATTAAAAAACACCGTCCACAAATGGGGTCAATGGGCTTATGTATGGTATTTTTCAAAGCATACTTTTTCGATGCACAATTTTTTGATGCATTTTTTATATTGCTAACGTGCTTTCATCTGGCATTCGTTGCATCCTAGCTGGCTTGGCAGTTTCTGGGGGAAGTGTCCAACACTATCTAGATTCATAATTGGCACCACTGAAGAAGGTTTATGACGCTTTTCATCGGGTCTTTACTGAAAGAGGAGTGAGGAGTGTAGGCATTGGCCTACACTCCTCAAATAAAATCGGGCGATACTTCGGCGAAACTGGAGCTGGTCTAGTTTCTCTTCAGCGGTCAGGACATGGAGACGCCAAGCACTAGCTACAGCCAAATCCAGCATGTACATAGGTAAACAGAACCCACTACCATTTTTTGCCTCGTATAGCTGTTAGGTATACTGCGATTGACTGGTCAGCTTGATCAACTCCGCCCATGCCTTTGGTGTAGTTCTGGAAGACAAAAGGGATGTCCACGTCTACCTTTCTTCCTTCTGCAGAGCTCCCTGTTTTTACCTTACCAAGAGGGTAAACAAAGTCATAGTTTGTAAATGTTATGAAATGTTCACTAGTGGCTTGACAAGTGTTTGTACCATGGGGGTACAAACACTTGTCAAGCCACTAGAGGAGATTTCTTCGTCCTATTTTCCTTCACAGTACCAGTCGTACGATAAATAGCTTCACGCAAATCTCGCAGCAATGCGTGACTGGTAAAAAAGTTGACGAAATACACGATATCCTCATGCAAACGAGCGATTACTTTTTCCAACAGGCCCTTTACCACTTTTGATCCTAAAGGCTCGTTACTGGGTCCTCCTACTGATTTACCACAGTATACATCGAAGGCATAACAATAACCATCGGCAATTGCAATCATTCAGTTTTTGTTCCCAAATCGTACGGGATTGCCTCTTATGAACTGCTGCCTGGAGGAATGGCCACTATGACGTTACTAACAGCTGGATCATCCACTTCATTCAGAATGTTTTCGATAGCTTCCTCGAGTCCTCGATAGTCATTTGCAACATCAAACGATCGGTAAGTCATTGTTCATGCCGAAACTAAACCTACGAATAAAAAAAAATATGTTAGCAATCAGCCCATTGGACCCATTCGGGGACACCATACTAAAATATCTCCCTTTATTGTAAAATCTTGGAAAACACTGGATATAATAGCATTATTTACTAGTCGAAACTATGCCCAAGTGATAAATACAAAAAAAAAGAAAAAAAAACATTGTAAATATAAAAAAAAAATGACTTACCTTTGGTCCAACCCCTATTTGCTCAATGAAGTGAATAAAATCACTTATTTCATCCACTCAAACCAATAAATCACAAAAGTATAATTTGTTTTACAAAGCCACACTCTTGGGCCCTACGAATTTGCCTGCAAACTAAGGATAGCTAAAATAAGTTAAAAAATGTGGATACTTAAAGAAGTATCCCCAAATGAGGACAGCGGGCGTAAATGGGTTAAGGTAGCAAATATTTTTGATCAATTTAAAAAAGTTGGTAGTTGGACTAAATTTGTACAATAGTTATTTTAGTAAGGGGGATGCGCTGTGGTAGCCCGCGAAATTCAATTTTTCTTGCGTTTTATGCAATTTGCAGGTCCGTATCAGGTTGTAATATTGATCAGTTCAGTTATGTCCAATTTATCAAAATGAATTGAACAAATCGATGAATAAAAAATTCAACAATTTGTTACTTATAACTTTTTCAAGGTTTAAATATTTCTTCTCCTCTTTCTTTCGCGACAATAGATACCCATTTTGCATTGCGAATTGGTCGCTTAGAAATCTACAAACAAAAATAACATATAAAATAACAATACTACTCCATGCATTTCCCTGTTCCAGAACAGTCGATGTTTGTTACAATAGTTGGTGCGTTGTCGCAAACATTGGCCAAACAATCATAATATTTGCTAAATGATGTATAATTTACTATTTAATTGTTATTATTTTATGAAAAACACAAACATAATGATATAAACTTACCGAAAAAAAGATATTTCTTCCAAAATCTTGGTGTTACGGTGGTTATTTACACAATTTTTGAACGCGCACTGCGGCATTTTGACGTCTTAACGTTGGCTATGTTTGGACGACACTAATTTGAAATAAGACCACAAAAGTATTTGTGCTCTTATTTTCCGGGCCGTTTTTGAAGCACTTATCGGGAATCTAGTGCTATTATTGATCGAAGACTGACGTTGAGGACCTAGGCTTGCACATTGACAATACTCTGAGCTGACGAACTGAAGTCGCTAAGATAAGCCGAAGGTTACTGGAACGCTGCGGGCTCTGTACCGATTGAAAAATATATTACCAGCGAGCACGAAGACAATGCTTGTGCAGTCCTTAATTTTCCCTATCATCGATTATGGTGATGTGTGTTACTATGACCTGAATGCAAATCTCCTCGATAAACTTGACCGTCCTCTCAATAACTGTATTCGAATCGTTTTCAATCTGCGTAAATATGATCATGTCTCTGCGCATAGGTCGCTTCTAAACTGGTTGACCATACGCCAGCGCAGAGAGGAAAGGCACGCTGACCACCTTGTTTTCATTTCTTGACTCTCCATCTTCCTCTCGTTATCTAGCCCCCCACTTTTAGTACATTTGCGCCAACCACAATAGAAATCTTCGTTCATCGCACAATCGTCTTCTTCAATGTCCCACTCACCGCACAGACTTCATTCACTCTTTCTTCTTCATAATCTATCTCTCTGTGGAATGCGCTCCCCCAGGAAATCAGGATGGCAACCAACCGATTATCTTTTAAAGTAAAAGTTCGCGAACACATTCGCAAGAAGCTGGCAGTATCATCACAACGGTAATGTTTTCATCATAAATCATAACATTTATTTGTGAAACATAGGTATACAAATAGGTCATACATTTAAAATAGCACGCTATGTTTTGTCTTAAGACATACAAATATGGTAACATGCAAAGTTTTAACATGCTAAAAAATATAAAATGTCATTAATAAAAACAAATATTCCAATAGACATTAAAAAAAAATATAGATGTGATAATTTTAAATACAGCAATAATAATTATAATTGTTTATCGTTTAAAAACTCGTCTATGGTATAGTAGCATTTGTCAAGAAGTTTCTGCAGTACAATTTTAAATTTTGACAATGGCAATACCCTTATGGAATTAGGAATGTTATTATAAATTCTCGGAGCAATTCCGAAAAAGCTTTTGTACATCAAAGCAGTCTTACATTTTATGTTACATATTCGATTTTTGTACTGAGCACGCAATTCAGTTTTCTTGACTGCTGATAGTTTAGTAAATAAATGCGGGTTTCTTTTTACAAAGAGTGCTGTTTCTAATATGTATAGTGCCGGGAATGTTAACAGTTTCAAGGATTTGAAGGAAGGCATACAACTGTCTGTGATTTGTAGACCGCACATAGACCTAATGCAACGCTTTTGCATCCTGAATACGGTCTCTCTATCAGTTGATTATCCCCAAAAAATAACACCATATCGGATAATTGAACCTGCTAATCCATGATATGCTGTCATTAAAGTTTCACTGTTTACTCTTTTTGATAATTGGAACAGTGCGTATGCGGCTTTACTCATGCGCTTACATATTCCTTCTACGTGGAGTTTCCAAGTGAGTTTATTGTCGATAGTTATACCCAGAAAATTACTACTAGTCACCTCTTCTATCAAACAGTTGTTATAAGTAACATAGATCGTTGGGTTTGCACGACGTTGATGGAAATGCATTATTTTAGTTTTACTTAAATTTATTCTTAAATTATTCTTATCAAGCCACTTTATAATTTCACCTACAGAGCCATTGATTTCATTTTGGTAGTTATCAGGATTAGTACACTCAATAATTGCTGTGCTATCATCAGCAAAGAGAACCATTTTGTGTGTTTTCCCATTGTTTGTCTTATTTGTTTTAGTATACATATTTATGTGTATTTATTTGTGCTTATATTTATATATAATAAGACTTATATATTGAATTTATAGTTTGTAATAGGTTTATATATATCTTCATATTTAAATGAATATTTATTCCTCAATTTTCGCTATTGCACCTACTTCTGTTTGTCTCTGCATCACCCAAAGGTTGACTGGTACAAAATGCCTATGGCATTAAGTCCGCCTCTGTACATTTTTTGTGCTTAAAGCATCGATTTAGAATACCCTAGATACACTATCACCTACAAATCAAAGTCGCAAAAGTGTCCCATCGCTAAGTTACAAGTGTGTGCGTCTACTAAGGCAAATCTAAAACACATAATGTACTTAACAACATTTCAATTTTCCTTACATACAACCTTATGTGAATGGAATTAAGGTGTAGTTTCGAGTGCGCGCGATGGGCGGTTATGACATTTCAAAATTAGACCATCGCGCAAGTCGTAAAATTTTATTGCTCTCAGCTGTAGGTAAGATAATTTTAAACGATACTATTCCTTAAGCAAATGCTTATTAAGTCAAATTCAGTTTACGCCGCGTGACAATGAATCGTGAATCGTAAAAAAATTTTGCTTTGGAACAGAAGGATAATGGAGTGGTCTTGAAATTTTACTCAGTACTATGTGCTTAAATAAAACAGGTTGAGGTGGTTAAAATTAACTTATTTTTATTTTATTTATTAAAACAATTTAAAAAGATTGATAGATAATGGTGCCGATTCTCTTGTCACAAAATTCTCTAAACTAAGACTAAAAATCACCAAAATTTAGTTTATTCCTGTCAAACGACCATTTCCTATTCTGAAATTGACGAAAGTGACACAACTTAACTATAATTTAGTTTGACAGCTCTAAGATGGTACTGAGTTTTAAAATTTAGTGAAAATGGCAATTTAACTATTCTGAATTTGACGTTTTTAAACTAAAATTTAGATTTTCTAACTAAATCTGATATATTTATAATCGCGATTAAAAAGGTGTGGAATAAAATTAGTTTTCATGAACTAAAATTCACACCAATCACCGACTCTCACGACTTCTGGTGCAAAACCAGTACCTACTGTATATAAGGTGTATCTATTCATACACGAAATATTTTAAGAGAAACATCTTTAAGTCGTAAAAAAGCCACAGCAGCGAAATTTTTTATTTTTTATATCTAAGTGTTTTATATTTCTACATAATTATTATAATTTTAAAATTGCTTGAGACATTTTGCGAAAAAATCCTTTATTTAAGTAAATAAAGGATTTTTAACACTTAGTTTTTAAAACACTTAGATATAAAAAATAAAAAATATAATAAATATAATAAAAATATAATATCTATGAATGACCCGCCTCGACGCGGTGACGCCGAACGGTGCGGTGGGGTGGCGGCACGAGCGCGGTGAATTTTGATAATTAATCATCATATCAAGTTTTTTTTTTTAATAATATACTCTGAATTAAAAAAAATCATTTCCATGGCTTCTTTACCACCTATAGGTGTATCACTTAAAATATTTCGTGTTTATCCCAATTTTTTTTTTTCTTCTCTTTTGCTTATATCTCCAAAATGGTGCGTCCTATCGCAAAAATAATGAAAATTTCGACCCCCTTTAGTAAAGCCTTAAACCATTATTACTCTACATGTAGGTAATATTTTTTTTTATTTTCCACACAAAAAGGGAAAAATTCCATAAAAAACACGTCGCGGACTCAAAAATCATAGGCAAAAGTACATTTGTACGTTGCGAAGCCATAAAAAAAAAAATACCACGTGGAGTCACGATTGTCAAATTCGATTTAGTTGTGTCAAACTTATTTTTAAATTTAGAGAATTTTGTTTGCAGAATAGCTTTAAGATTCTCATAGCCAAAAGTAAGGAATTTTAGTGATAGTTTAGTTAGTTTAGTTCGGTGTACAAGAGAATCGGCACCATTAACTCAGCACATTTACTCAGTAGTCACAATATCTTATGTAAAAACTTACTGCAATACATGGAATAACCGCTTTCTATACTTTCCGAAAGCCTTTCTTCGTATAATACATGTCATTTTCTGAGAAGTGACAAGAGCGAACCACACAATAATTATATTTTATAGAATCATTTGGCTTAAAAAAATCTTCACTCCTCTCATTAGCTATAATTTTTCGCCATTTTTCCCTTTCAATTAATAATAACTATAATATAAAAAACATCAATCACCATTCAAATAAATTTTGCTCATCTCCGGACGGGCTATAGTTATTCTATGTTAATTCCATATTATTGACATACCGCAGAAAGAAAAAAAACAATAAGCGACTCTATTCATTTAATATTTGACTATGTTCCACTTTATACATCTTCCATCTCCTTTTCACTTAATACAAGTGCTGCGCGAGGGAAAAAGCCAACTGCGTAGCGTCAAATGAAGAGACGTATTGAAATAAATTAAAAAAAAAATGTTTTTAATGAGTTTGAAGGCGTATTTTGCCACAAATTCACTACATTATAAAACTATTATCTAGTACTTACCGAAAATACGATATGCCATTCCTTTTCAACGTGGTTAAAGTATTATTTTTGCACTTTTTTACGGAGCACTTTGGCGTGTTCACCCGACAACGAAGCGCGCGTTACTGAGAGCGCAACTGTGCTTAGAAGTAATTTAAGCACAGTTTTATCGAGACACATTCCAAGCGTTGACGGTGTATCTAGGGTATTCTAAATCGATGGCTTAAAGTATTAAATAAATAAAACATGAATTCCAAGACACGGGTTTATTTAAGCGCTGCCAAATTGTACATGTCTTTGACAAGGTACGTTTACGTGTTATAAGTTATAATTACCATAATTTAAGTAAAATTCGTAAATACGAAAGACTAAAGATGTCCGTCTCCATATCCCAGGCTATATCTCTGCCAAATTTCATGACGATCGGTTCAGCGGTTTATGCGTGAAAACGTAACATACAGACAGACAGACAGAGTTACTTTCACATTTATAATGTTAGTATGGATTTACCTATGGAAATCCGCAATGTAATAAATACGAAGAACTGCTCAAAGGTATTAAAAAGATGCTTTCTAGATTGCAGTGCGATCTAGATAGTGTCTATCATAAAAATAAAAATATAAATTGTAAGGTCTCCAGCACTTCAGGTTACCACGGACTGTCGGGTTTTCTGATTCGATTTTGAACTTAACCAACATCATTTTAAGGTTTGAAATCGTTTGGGGAGATTTGGCGGTTTCGTGTGGCCTGATGTGCTGGCCACCGTACCAACCTAGCTACCTACTTGTTAATTAATTTATAATTAATATTTAGTGGCACCGAGTTGCCGTGTCTGGCCATACCGCTGTTAAACCCGCGATGGTTTGTGTGGTATGTTTAAACTTCAACAAATTTTTGTAAAAAGATTTGATTTAAAAAAAATAAAGACCTATCAAGCTGAATTCTACGCAACCTGTAGGTCTAACTAAGTAACATTGACGACAACTTAATTGTAGCACAATTGTAACTCAATCAATCAATCAAAATATTTTATTTCACATAAAACCTACATGGGCACTTATGAAACGTCAGAAGCTAGGTGCACGGTTCCAATTGTTCGTTTCCTATGGAGAAGAAACGGCAAGAAACTCCACGGTTACTCTTTTAAAAACTTATGCATTATGGATGGGGGACTTGGGTCTTTTTACATCCAATATGTCTACAATGGAATGAAGTAAGTAGTTGGTCGGTACCTGCACGAAGAAGATGAAGTGTTTGAAGGAGGTGTTGAGGTGCGCCTCCTCGCCCAGCTGCACCACCTCGGGGAAGTGCTGGTGGTAGATGTGCGCGTATACTCGGAACAGCCGCTTGAGGATCGTCTTCGCCATCGCCAGGAAGTTTTTGGGGAACGGCACGCCTGCAACATGCACGCTACTGCTGAACAACTTTGTTTTTCTCATCTCAAAATATTTTGTGGACAAAGTGCTAATCTATTAAATTAACATTTGTGAGAGGCTGGTGCCCGAAAAAGATAAATATCTGTGTTCTAGGTCACCAGCCCCCCAAGAATTACATGCCCCGCTTTTAACAACTAAGGTCCGTATTACAGAAGGAAACTCAAGCGTTCAACTCAAGATTCATTGATCATAGTTCAGCTGAGTTTGGCTTTATTTTAAATCGTTACTCAGTTCTTGAATCGAACCCAAGCAGTGATTGGATCTGTAATCAACCAAGTGTGGTAGAGACCGCGCTTGAGCATATATATTATCATGTAATTTTTTCTTCTGTTCAAGTTTCGCGTTGTCTAGTTTTTAAATATTGTTGTTTTTTTGAATGATTACTAACAAAATGGATATATTTGGAGAAGTAGATCATTACAATGATAATTTATTCAACTATGATTCAAATGAACTTGACCACTTGAACTTTAGCGTTACTCTCAGATTTTTATGAGTTACTCAGGACCCATATAATTGTAAAAACTTCAAAAAGAGGTATAGATGTGGTAAAATATTAAATTCTACCAAGGTATAATATACCACGATTTCAGAAAACCACACAACCGTGGACATCCCATAGCCCCAGAATTGCAAATTGGTGTGTTTACGTACCCATTTTTTTTTTATTCTTCAAATCAAACAATAAACGTTTTATACAAACTGATATTTTCACTTTCACTTATTTGACATGCTGACATTACAAGTCAAGTAGAAGTCTTTTAAGCTTGACAATTTCGCTTACAAAATTACTAGAATTTACTTCGAAGAGCTTTAGTTCAATAAATAGGGGATTGTACTATTCAGAACCAAAATAATAAAGCAGATTTCCTAAATAATTGCGCTCCTAAGGTATATTTTAATATTTCTAACCCAGTAAAGATCAGAACAAAGTTAGTAAATAAAATAAATCGTAAACGAAAACAGGCTGATGCATCGACAATACACATCTCTGCTTGAGGCTCGATTTGAGTCTCCATTCAGCTGAGTATAGATTGATTACCGTTCTGGAATAAGAACGATACTCAAGTACAGATTCTATACTTAAACAGTGATCGACTGATTGAAGATCAAACTGGACTTGAGGAACGTTCTGTAATACGGACCTAAGTTCGATTATCCCCAACCATTCCTAAATCATCACTTAACTACGCGAGCGTGGTTTCCATTGTTTTTATATTAATATTTACCTGTTTGTGCCCTTATACTGTGTTTTTGCAATATATGTTATTTTTCTACTGTTAAACGTGCATCCGAATTGATTTCAAGAGACCCAATACACCCTGAGAATAACACTCCTACAAGTAATGCTGCCGTCGTGCAAAATCGAGTTACTGCGTTCTTCGTTAGCACGGCAGTATGAGCTACATGACATATCAATTCAACACGTCATAATAATGTGTCAAGCAAACATTTGGGCTTCTACCTTCGATCAATAATAGCACTAGATACAGGATCAGGAACTAAAATAAGTCATTGAAGTGGCCACGTTTACACACACATACACATTTACATTTGTTACTACGAAATATAGAAAAAAGTTTTATAATATTAACAACTTCAGTTCAATATAAACCTTAACACTCAACTATAAAGTTTAATTACGATTGCAAAATATTTATATTTAAGTCCTTCTATCATCGGAGAAAGGTAAATAAATAAATTTAAAATGTCACTTGAAAATAAAAAGTCATTTTTATAATAAGTACAAAAATATTTATTCTAAAATGAAACTTAAAACCTAAGCAATAAGGTTAAAAGACATTTTGTTGACAATTTCGTGCTTACTCTATTTTGGAACTAGACGTAGTTCTTGGTATGACATTTCAATGTTCAGAACACAGTAATCATTGAAAGACGTAGAGTTGCAGAATAATAATATTATTTTTTTAAGCGAATGTTCTTTTTTTAACCTATTTGGACCCAAATACAAACTAGTAGTAAAATTTTTGATAAAAACTTTATTGACGTAACTATTGGAGGCTAGTAAGACATTTTATAAAGAAAAATTAAAAATAAATAACTTCCTTATGTATTAAAAAACACCGTCCTCAAATGGGGCTAATGGGCTTATGTATGGTATTTTTCAAAGCATACTTTTTCGATGCACAATTTTTTGATGCATTTTTTATATTGCTAACGTGCTTTCATCTGGTATTCGTTGCATCCTAGCTGGCTTGGCAGTTTCTGGGGGAAGTGTCCAACACTATCTAGATTCATACTTGGCACCACTGAAGAAGGTTTATGACGCTTTTCATCGGGTCTTTACTGAAAGACGAGTGAGGAGTGTAGGCATTGGCCTACACTCCTCAAATAAAATCGGGCGATACTTCGCCGAAACTGGAGCTGGTCTAGTTTCTCTTCAGCGGTCAGGACATGGAGACGCCAAGCACTAGCTACAGACAAATCCAGCATGTACATAGGTAAACAGAACCCACTACCATTTTTTGCCTCGTATAGCTGTAAGGTATACTGCGATTGACTGGTTAGCTTGATCAACTCCGCCCATGCCTTTGGTGTAGTTCTGGAAGACAAAAGGGATGTCCACGTCTACCTTTCTTCCATCTGCAGAGCTCCATGTTTTTACCTTACCAAGAGGGTAAACAAAGTCATAGTTTGTAAATGTTATGAAATGTTCACCAGTGGCTTGACAGGTGTTTGTACCATGGGGGTACAAACACTTGTCAAGCCACTGGAGGACATTTCTTCGTCCTATTTTCCTTCACAGTACCAGTCGTACGATAACTAGCTTACAGCTACTAATCTGAGTAAAGGTCCAATAGATAGAACTATCTGTTTTAACGGTAATTTATGGAAACGTAAGATGTAAGTTAATTGATATTATATCTTGATTATTGCTAAGTAATGACTATGTTGCTCTGTATGTGTTAAAATATGGCTAATTGGCTAATATTGTATTGTGTTTAATCAAAGGAATATTCATGTTCTGTTTCTTTCCACTGGTAAAGTTTCTATCTTTGAGAAATGATCCTAGAGATTTATGTTGTAACAAAGTATATTATGCTAACTAGCTTTTGCCCGCGACTTCGTCCGCGTGGAATAGTGACTTCCGGCAGATTTTTGGTTCTTCCCACATAGTTCCCGTTCTTGCGGGATTTTCGGAATGGTCGAGTTCCCGCAGAATTTTCAGGATAAAACCTATGTTTTTTTTTTTTCGAGTTCCAAACTATATCTGTACAATTTTTAAAGTAAATTTAATTATTTTAAAGAACTTCTGCATATACTACATTTTTTGTTTTATTATCTTGTGGCAGAAGAACATATTGATTTTCGCCACAACCCGATCTTGATAACGCGACATATAACTGGCCGTGCGAAAAACAGTCTTGGCGTAAATCGATCCCCACGTGTTTGAATGTTTGCCCCTGTGATTTATTTATTGTGACTGCGAAAGATAATTTAAGCGGAAATTGTATTCTTTTAAAATTGAAAGGTAAGTCGTTGGGTATCATTGGGATGCGGGGTATGAGGACTGTTTGACCAACTGCTGGACCAGTCAAAACTATTGCAACGATGACGTTATTGCGCAGAAATTTTACTTGAAGTCGGGTCCCGTTGCATAAATTTGGTGGTTTGAGATTTCTTAGTAAAATTATTGGGGCACCTATTTTTAACTTAAGAGAATGTGGGGGAAGGCCGCTTGGGTTCAAGGAATTGAGGAACTCCTGTGGGTAATGAACTACATCTTCTTGATCCATCACGGTATCAATGGATGTGTAGGTTACAATATCTCCTGGGAGTTTACTCAAAATGATATCATTTATTTCGTCAACGCTACTATTTCTTGCCGCCAATATTGCTCTTTGACACATCCATTGATGGTCCTTGTTTTCTATTTGGCTGATGTCAGGGTATACCTTAGTTACTAATTCCTCGATGTTACCCACTTTTACTCCTAAATCGCAATCAATTTCAATTTTATTATTAGAATGAGGTATTTTCCCGTCTCCTACAGAAAGTAATTTTGAAGGGAAAGTTATACTACCTCCCCCCAAATGTGCTCTCATATTTGTCGATAATTTTAAAATATTTACAAATTTCCATAATGGAGAACTTTTAAGGCAAGCCTTCACAATGTCTGCTCTAGTTCCCCTTACTATTACCGGTAAAGTTTGGCGAAAGTCCCCAGCAAACATAACAGTAATCCCACCCATGATTTTATCACAGCTTCTAAGATCTCTAAGAGTTCTGTCTAGAGCTTCTACGTGAGCTCTATGTATCATGGTACATTCGTCCCAGATTATTAGACTGACGTCTTGTAAAATTTTCCCCAAAGGGCCATTTTTGCGTATAGAGCACACGCTATCTTTCTCTAAAGACACAGTTAGGGGCAGTTTAAAAGTGGAATGAGCTGTGCGTCCACCTGCTAATAAGGTTGCAGCAATACCTGACGACGCTACTGCCAAGGCTAGCTTACTTTTACCTTACTTTTGCTAATATAAGATTAGTGATAAACGTCTTGCCGGTCCCACCGGGAGCATCCAAAAAGAAAATTCTTCCTTCATTAAAACGAACACTTTTCATGACACAATTATACGTTGTCACCTGGTCATTAACTAATCTTGGTTCATTTTGTGTGATATACTCATTTAATTCATTTATGTTATATGGTTTTCGCAACGCTACTTCTAACGGGTCCAGAAGCGAATTATTTCTTTTTGCTGCAGGAAGCCCAAAGTCGGTTAGGGATTTATCTGAAATCTCATGAATTTTATCTTCAATTATGATTAGTCCATCATTGTATATATCATCACTAGCTTTTGCCCGCGACTTCGTCCGCGTGGAATAGTGACTTCCGGCAGATTTTTGGTTCTTCCCACATAGTTCCCGTTCTTGCGGGATTTTCGGAATGGTCGAGTTCCCGCAGAATTTTCAGGATAAAACCTATGTTTTTTTTTTTTCGAGTTCCAAACTATATCTGTACAATTTTTAAAGTAAATTTAATTATTTTAAAGAACTTCTGCATATACTACATTTTTTGTTTTATTATCTTGTGGCAGAAGAACATATTGATTTTCGCCACAACCCGATCTTGATAACGCGACATATAACTGGCCGTGCGAAAAACAGTCTTGGCGTAAATCGATCCCCACGTGTTTGAATGTTTGCCCCTGTGATTTATTTATTGTGACTGCGAAAGATAATTTAAGCGGAAATTGTATTCTTTTAAAATTGAAAGGTAAGTCGTTGGGTATCATTGGGATGCGGGGTATGAGGACTGTTTGACCAACTGCTGGACCAGTCAAAACTATTGCAACGATGACGTTATTGCGCAGAAATTTTACTTGAAGTCGGGTCCCGTTGCATAAATTTGGTGGTTTGAGATTTCTTAGTAAAATTATTGGGGCACCTATTTTTAACTTAAGAGAATGTGGGGGAAGGCCGCTTGGGTTCAAGGAATTGAGGAACTCCTGTGGGTAATGAACTACATCTTCTTGATCCATCACGGTATCAATGGATGTGTAGGTTACAATATCTCCTGGGAGTTTACTCAAAATGATATCATTTATTTCGTCAACGCTACTATTTCTTGCCGCCAATATTGCTCTTTGACACATCCATTGATGGTCCTTGTTTTCTATTTGGCTGATGTCAGGGTATACCTTAGTTACTAATTCCTCGATGTTACCCACTTTTACTCCTAAATCGCAATCAATTTCAATTTTATTATTAGAATGAGGTATTTTCCCGTCTCCTACAGAAAGTAATTTTGAAGGGAAAGTTATACTACCTCCCCCCAAATGTGCTCTCATATTTGTCGATAATTTTAAAATATTTACAAATTTCCATAATGGAGAACTTTTAAGGCAAGCCTTCACAATGTCTGCTCTAGTTCCCCTTACTATTACCGGTAAAGTTTGGCGAAAGTCCCCAGCAAACATAACAGTAATCCCACCCATGATTTTATCACAGCTTCTAAGATCTCTAAGAGTTCTGTCTAGAGCTTCTACGTGAGCTCTATGTATCATGGTACATTCGTCCCAGATTATTAGACTGACGTCTTGTAAAATTTTCCCCAAAGGGCCATTTTTGCGTATAGAGCACACGCTATCTTTCTCTAAAGACACAGTTAGGGGCAGTTTAAAAGTGGAATGAGCTGTGCGTCCACCTGCTAATAAGGTTGCAGCAATACCTGACGACGCTACTGCCAAGGCTAGCTTACTTTTACCTTACTTTTGCTAATATAAGATTAGTGATAAACGTCTTGCCGGTCCCACCGGGAGCATCCAAAAAGAAAATTCTTCCTTCATTAAAACGAACACTTTTCATGACACAATTATACGTTGTCACCTGGTCATTAACTAATCTTGGTTCATTTTGTGTGATATACTCATTTAATTCATTTATGTTATATGGTTTTCGCAACGCTACTTCTAACGGGTCCAGAAGCGAATTATTTCTTTTTGCTGCAGGAAGCCCAAAGTCGGTTAGGGATTTATCTGAAATCTCATGAATTTTATCTTCAATTATGATTAGTCCATCATTGTATATATCATCATTATATGCTAATGTCATATCCTGATTCTCATTACGCATTCTGTTTAATATATCTTCACATAAAGCATCACGAAATTTATTCCATAACTCTAAGGGGTCAGATGGTTGGCAAAATATAAGGATAGTGGTAAATAATTCTCTTAATTTTGTAGCTGGCTCGGATATGATAGCATCGGACATGGTATTTTGCCAATGTTCATCTCCCTCCAGTAAACCTAATTCCTTGCAAGCGCCTTGGTACGTTTGGAAAATAACATCATTCACGGTTCTTAGATGTTGAAATGACATTGGACCGCGAACATATTGCAATAACATTCTTAAATAAAAACATTCAGTTTGAGTTGGATGAATGTTATAAACACGGCCTAAAGTTGTGTCTTTTTTTACACCGGGATATCCCTCAACATCTTGCCCGCGTCTTCTTCTAGAAAATGAATTTCTTTGCCAAACGTAATACTGGGGAACTTCGTGATATAAAAGGGTTTTTGCAAAATCGTCGCTTTTGCAGAGATCAAAGAACGCTGTAAGTGTCGTTGATGAAGGATTGTTCACACGATCTTGGAGATTTTCATTATTATAAAAATATACTCTTTGTCCATTTTCCAAATGAACGGCTAAATGAACTACTGCCGGAAAACGTTCATGAATAGAAAATTGGAAAATTCTCCAAAACGCCTCCGAGGAACTTATATAGCGACCATTTAGATATTTTTCTACTTCATCGTTATTACTTTGTAACGAAAATGTGGCTTGATCAGAACCTTTATGAATATACTTACAGATGTATTTAATAGCTTTGACCGATTGACAAAACTCTACGTTAATGTGTGCATTGAAAATTCGTGATAGCAGTGGATTATAGGGAACCACCCAACGATTATCCACGCTCATTTCTGTACCTTTTACACGAATTATAGCTGTGTTTCCACCATTATCTGGAGACCTGCGTCTGTAGGTTGGATAACCGTCATCCCCCGTTTGTGTTTCCGAAATAAAATGCCTAGGGAACTTTTTAGAACAAACGTTTTCTTTCATACATGGTGATGTAGGATTATGAAATCCGCAAGGACCATGTATCATATTTTTTATGACAGTATTATGAAGAATCGGATCTTGTTGTATGTCAGGTATTTCAGCCGATATTATTGCATCTATAGAATCTGGTTGAACTTTGTTAGCCAGCCACAATAAAATGTGGGCGTGAGGTAAACCTCTTTTTTGCCATTCTACACTGTAAACAAAGGCTTTCGATGGGCCAAAAATATTTTTCTTCGTTAATAGGTCTATCATTTTCTTGAGTTTTAAATGAAATACCCTAGAAATTAAATCATGTCTATCATAAGAATGTTGATTGGGCAATAACTCACTTTTTATTTCTGGCCATTCGGGGTTACATGTAAATGTAATGAAGAGGTCAGGTCTTCCAAATTTCCTGACATATGTCATGGCATCTTGACTTTTTTCATTCATGAATCTGGGGGATCCTGTAAATGACGACGGCAATATAACGTGCTGGCCAATATTAGAAGCGTTTATATGTCCATCATTTACGACGGCATCTCTTAAATGAATGTACTCTTCTGCTCTCAATTTTTTTTGATTTCTTTTGATGAAGTCTAGCCTCTCAGAGATCATTTTTGCCGCCATATCAACACAATATTGGTTGAATAATCCTTTGAAATAATGTATACTGTTAAAGTCATTTATTCTCACCATGAATCTAAATGCATAAAACTGCATACATGAAACAGTTTTAGATGTAGCCGTAGTATTCTGCTGTGGAATATTAATACAGTATCCGTCGTTTCCAAAGGGAAACAGTAAGGGATATTGAAGCGGGTCATAAGATCTATGAATTTCAGAAACTCGTTGAAGTCGACCATCTCTCGCAGTCAATACAATATCACGGGGACCTTTGTCTTCATCTATCATAAGAACAGCTACTTCATCTACTACCGGCGCATTATACCGACCTCTATGCTCATTAGGAGGTTTTACATCAGCATGAATGATAAGTTTTAAATCATTCGGTGGTCTATTTTCTAGATTGTACTTAAAACTTTGAATATACGTATTATGATCATGAAGATATGTTTGGAGAACGTCGATAAGATCGATTTGCAAGCTTGGGTTTAAATTTGAGCGCAAGGATACCTGATCTGCATGGGAAACAAAATATATTTGCAGGAATTCGGGTTGTGCCCCTACAGCTGGAAGTAAGTCACCGATTAAATGATAAACTTGCCCTTGGACTTTAAAAGTGGGCATAAAGTTTCCCTCACGAATTTCTTTGGCACCAAATGAAGTCATCTGAAATAATGTATTATATTGTCTTGAGTGATTTAAGAAATGCTTAGATGATGGATGTGAGCCTGATATCAGTTCCTTTAAAACGGATGTTGGTTCCGGAATTATAGGTATATTTACTTTGCCACCACTACAACACAGTCCAGGAGTTTCAGCTGCCCATTTTTTTGCTTGGCATAAGTTGCATATTTTATCCATTCTACCAATATCAATATCATTTAGCTCAGAATAGTCAACGGTACAATCATAAGCAAAAGCAGCATTTAATAAATTATGTTGTCTGCGAGTTCTATTCCTAGTTGATCGGGCATTTTGCTGTGCTAATCGATGGGATCGTTCAGCGCTTGATTCCCGATCACGGTTAGCCAAAGTTCGGGAATTCTGTGAGGCCAAACGTCGAGAACGTTCAGCACTGGATTCCCGATCACGGTTAGCCAAAGTTCGGGCATTCTGTGTGGCCAAACGTTGAGAACGTTCAGCACTGGATTCCCGATCGCGGTTAGCCAATGTTCGGGCATTCTGTGAGGCCAAACGTTGAGAACGTTCAGCACTCGATTCCCGATCGCGGTTAGCCAATGTTCGGGCATTCTGAGAAGCCAAACGTTGAGAACGATCAGCACTCGATTCCCGTTGCCGGTTCGCCAAAGTTCGGAAATTTTGTGAGGCTAAACGCTGCGAACGTTCAACGCTTGATTCCCTTGCACGGTTTTGTTCAGTAATTGCTCGTTGTGTAGCCAACCTGTGCATATTTTCATCCTCAGTTTCATTGCTGCGCAAAACTCGCAGCCGCTTTGCAGCAGCAGTCTGCCGAGAAAGCTGAGTTCTTTTTCTCGGCATTATAGTGATGAAGAAAAAACGTAGAAAATGAAAACTTAACTAAAGCGTATCTCGTAATAAAAAAAAAAGAAACGTAAGATTAAGAAGATTAATAATTAGGAACCTAATTACTTTTATTTTTAACGATTATGTCAAAAGAACAACCGTAAAATGAAAATAAGGTAAACTAACTTTATGCTTAAACTTAACCCTAATCTAATGAGAATAAATAGGTAGACCACACCTATTTACAGGTTTTATCTAAAGTAAAAAAAAATTAGAAACTAAATACGTTAAACTAAACCCTAATCTAATAAGAATAATTAAGTAGGCGACACCTATTTAGGTACCTACAGGTATTATGTACCACAAAAAAAAAAATATTAGAAACTAAATATTAATCTACATGAAAACAAAAAAGTGTTATTATTGTGTAACTAAATACTATCCTAAAACAAATAAAGTACCTACTATATAGAAAACAACTACAAAATGAAACTGTGTTTAAAAAGTAATATTACGATGATAATTATATCGCATAAACAAATTAGCGCTGCATTCAACCGTTCAGTAGGGAGCCGACCGCGCGAGTGAGCCGCGCGTCATGGTATCTCTTTGAGCTACACCCCCCTCCCGGCTTGCCCGCAAGCACCGCCTCTCTCCCGCCCGCCGCGCCGGCCAGCGCAGAGAGCGAGTTGGTTTTGTTTCGGAGTTATTTATCATTGTAATCTTTAAAGTTTTTTGTTGAAATTAAGTTATGTCAAAGACAATTTTATTCACAATGAAGTACTCTTAACCAACAACATATTTTACTTTATTAACTTAAACAAATTATTTCGACCAAATTAGGTACCATAAAAACGGTTTTTGTGAGTTAATCTTAAAAGATAGACATATACTATCGCGGACTGTTTTTTAGATCATTAAAAGAGCTATTATTCTTTAATACATATTTTTTGTGTATCTTGAACCGTTTTCACGGCGCACGCAACGGAAGGCTTCAAAGATGAAATAATTTCTCCCGTTTTTTACACATTTACCACTATATCTTTGCTCCTATTGGTCGTAGCGTGATGTTATATAGCCTATAGCCTTCCTAGATAACTGGACTATCCAACACAAAAAGAATTATTCAATTCGAACCAGTAGTTTCGGAGATTATCGCGTTCAAACAAACAAACAAACAAACAAACAAACTCTTCAGCTTTATAATATTAGTATAGATGTAAAAATGTGTAGATAAAATACTTTAAACCAAGTTTCCGTGGAGTTTCTCGCCGTTCTTCTCCACGAAGACCTAGTTTTGGAACGGACAACTAGCTTTCTCAAATAACGTTACTTTGACAAGCCTAATTGAAATAAATGCCTAGTCTTGTCTTTCTGTGCTTTTCTTTATAAAATCCTTTCCCTAACACCATATTCATAGGGACTTTCATATATAGTAAACTACTAGTTACCATTCTGACACACAAAGCTTGCTAATAAAGTGGCTATCAATACCTATATGTCGCATGAAATACAGTGTTGCTGACTGAAGTACTTTCAGTCGGTGCGCTATGACGGAGTCTAAGGACCTACGGGCGAGGGCGCGGGAAACAACAGGAGCGCCAGTCACCCTTCAGCCCTAGGAACTGTCACACGTTCATGAGACGCGTGCGCACATTAATCTTCCAAAGTTTTTATTATTTTATTTCTCGAATTATTATTATTGGACAATATTAATTAGGACATTCGTTATTAAATGTGATTTGTGTTACCATAGAAACTAAGTGTTCATAAACTAAGTGTAAAAAGCTGTTATCATCTTTAATTGCCTGAGATCCACAAAGTGCCCACAACAATGTCAGAGGACGGAAGCATGACCCCTCCTCGCTGTCCTGAACCGACATCAGAAGTGGGATCACCTCGGCAACTAGAAATATGAGAGGTGTCACTGATGAAGATACGAAATGGAGATTACTATTTGAAATGCAGAACAAGCAAATGGAAAGTCTGATTCAAACACTGAAGAGCCCAAATGTGAGTAATAATTTAGCCTTGCCTGAATTTAACCCCGAAAAACAAGATTCGGATGCTTTATCTTGGTGTTCAACTACGGAATTATGTTTTGGTGATAACCCAGTAGAAGGCAGTCAACTTATTGTTGTGATCAGTAAGGCCTTGAAGGGATCCGCATCTACCTGGCTATCACAAATATCCTACCCAGGAATAACATGGACCGAATTTAAAGAACTATTTAAAGCGAGATATGTGAGTACCGAGACTATAGCGGCCACACTCATAAATCTAAAAAACAACAAACCGAGCGATAACGAAAGCTTAGCCGCATACTCGAGCCGTTTGGTGACGTCATTAATGAATAGTTGGAAGAATGCAACTTTAGAACAAGTGGCTTTGTCGACTGTACTTACACACGTATCGCAATTTGATACTCGAGTACAAAGGCTTGCTATTACAACCGAAATCACATCACGACAGAAATTACAACAAGAGTTGCAAGCGTTATCGTATTTGAAACGAAAAGTGAACAGAGAGCAAGATTCAAACAATGTACCTGAAAAACGTCATAGGACACAGCCAAGTTTAATGAAATGTTTTCACTGCGGAAAATCCGGACATAAACAATCAGAATGCCGTGCAAAAAGAGAAATGAACAAAAGAAGCAACCTAAAATCAACAAACACTGCATCAACAAAGTCGGACCAGAAACATCCACTATCCAGCTCCATAGTCTGCTACAAATGTGGCGAGTCAGGTCACATTTCCACCCGGTGCCCCAGCGCCAGCAGCAGCAACAGTGGCGGCGCAGGTGCCCGCGGCGGCAGTGGTGCGAATCAGAGCGAGCGGCGAGTCAACGTGTGTGTAGTCGAACCGCCTACGGGAATACTGAAGCATAATGGTAAGGGTTTTATGTTTCACTATGATTCAGGTGCTGAATGTTCGTTGATTAAAGAAAGCATTGCTAGAAAGTTCAGTGGTAAACGAATAAACGAAGTTGTTTATTTAAAAGGCATTGGGCCAGAGAGAGCAGTCAGCACCCTACAAATTCTATGTAAAATTGAAATAAATGACCACGTAATGGAAATTTTGTTACATGTTTTGCCTGACGTTAATATGCGAAGTAATATCATGATAGGTCGTGAGATTTTAAGTAACGGTTTCTGTGTGACCATGAGTGCTACGGAGTTTGTTTTATCGAAAGATATTGTTGTAAATACATGTAGTGTACATGAAGTTAAGGTACCTAATCGTGATTTTAATTGCATTAACACCGACATTTTACCGGGCAGTAAACCCGATCTTGTGAACATTTTAGATAGTTATTCTGATTATTTCATCGATGGTTTTCCCGTCACCCGTGTCAATACAGGCGAATTAGAAATAAGATTGATCGATCCGAGTCGTACAGTGCAGCGACGACCGTATAGGTTATCTCAGGACCAACGAAAAATCATGCGTGAGCGGGTTGATGAACTATTGCATGCAGGAATAATCAGGTCCAGTAATTCGCCGTTTGCTAGTCCTGCGCTTTTAGTGAAGAAACATGACGGGTCTGATCGCATGTGTATAGACTATAGAGAGTTAAATAATAATACTATTGCGGATCGCTACCCGTTGCCATTAATATCTGACCAGGTTTCTAGGCTTCATGGAGCTAATTATTTCACAAAGTTAGATTGCGCAAGTGGCTTTCATTTAATTCCAGTTCAGAAAGAGTCAATCGAGCGTACTGCATTTATAACGCCAGATGGGCAGTACGAGTATCTTACTATGCCATTCGGTTTACGTAATGCCATCTCTGTTTTTCAACGAGCGATTATTAATGCTCTAGGCAACCTCGCACATACGTATGCAGTAGTATACGTTGATGACATTTTAATCCTATCGGAAACCGTAGAACAAGGGCTAGAGAGGCTCCGTACTGTTCTAGACGTACTGACAAAAGCAGGATTTTCACTGAATCTGAAGAAGTGTTCCTTTCTTAAAACACAAATCGAGTTCCTAGGCTATGAAGTAAAAGCTGGTCAAATTCAACCCAACCGACGTAAAATTGAAGCTTTAACTACTTTACCTCCACCACACACAACAACGAAACTGAGACAGTTTATAGGCCTGGCATCATACTTTCGCCAGTTTATACCTGGATTTTCGCGACTAATGGCACCCCTGCATAAAATGACATCGCAAAAATGCACACTTATCTGGAAAACGTATCACGAAGAAATTCGTCAAAAAATTATTTCTATACTGACTAAAGAGCCTGTCCTCATGATATTCGATCCTCAGTACCCAGTCGAGTTACATACCGATGCGAGTGCTGAAGGTTATGGCGGGATTCTTTTTCATATTGTAGATGGCAAACCATGCGTCATTGCATACTATAGCAAGCGAACATCGCCAGCTGAATCACGATACCACTCATACGAGTTAGAAACACTTGCCGTCGTCAACGCAGTTAAGCATTTCCGTCAATACCTACACGGTAAAAAGTTTACCGTAGTAACCGACTGTAATTCTCTTAAGTGCTCTCTTAAAAAGGTTGATTTAACGCCAAGGGTGCACAGATGGTGGGCTTATCTTCAATCATTTGACTTCGACGTAAAATACAACAGTGGTAAGTGTATGGCTCATGCCGATTTCTTTTCACGAAACCCACTTAGAAATACACTTGACTCAGTCCCACGTCAATCAGAAATTAGAGTAGAGCAAAAACGTGTAGACTTAGCAGAGCTTTCAAATAACTGGCTTTACGCAGAACAGCAACGTGATTCAGAAATTTTAAAAATCATATCTGATTTAAATAATTCTCAGTTGGATGAAAATTTAACTAGTTCATACGAAGTCCGATCTAAAATTTTACTCCGTAAAATTCAGAGAAAGGGCCGGACAAAATGTCTTCCAATTGTACCTAGGTCTTTAAAATGGTCAGTAGTAAATAATATTCACGAATCTTTAATTCACCTTGGATATGATAAAACTTTAGAAAAATTGTACGATTATTACTGGTTCGATGGAATGGCTCGTTTTGTGAAAAAATTCATTGAAAATTGCATAACATGCAAAGTTGCAAAACCTCATTCGGGTAAAGTTCAAGCGGAACTTCATCCCATTCCAAAAGTGCCTATTCCCTGGCATACCATTCACATAGACGCAACAGGAAAGCTAAGCGGAAAGAATGACAAGAAAGAGTACGTTTTTGTTTTAATAGACGCATTTACAAAGTTCGTCCTTTTGTTCCATACTACCAATATTGACAGTAAAAGTAGTATCAGAGCGGTTAAAAACAGCGTAGCCCTTTTTGGTTCTCCAACGCGAATTATAGCGGACCAAGGACGTTGTTTCGCGAGTAAAGATTTTAAAGAGTTTTGTGAAAGTAAAAACATCGAATTTCATCTTATCGCTACGGGATCATCGCGTGCAAACGGACAAGTAGAGCGTGTGATGGGTGTGTTAAAACCTATGCTGACAGCAATAGAGACTAACAAAGATCGGTCATGGCAAGACGCTCTAGGAGAAATTCAGCTTGCAATTAACTGTACAGTCAATCGAACTACTAAATCTAGTCCCTTAGAACTTATGGTCGGCAAAGTAACGCGTCCATTGTCCCTGATGGCAGATGATCAGGAGACTGCGGTTGATATTTCCGAGGTTAGGAATGAGGCAGTGAATAGAATAAAACGCGCTGCTGAATATGAAAAGCAAAGATTTGATTCTACTAAGGCAAAACTTAACAAATTTTCTTTAGGTGATTTTGTTTTGATTGAAAATGAGGAACGTAATCAGACTAAGCTAGACTCAAAGTTTAAAGGTCCTTTTAAAATAATTGAAACTCTACCAGGAGACCGTTATAAATTAATGGCATTAGATTCAAATCGTACATACAAGTATGCTCATGACAGAGTTAGAAAAATGCCGGATAACCAAAGTGTCATTGAAGAGATGAATGAAGATAACGCGGATACCGAGCGAGAGTCCGGGACCTCCGGGGTCCGTCCAGAGTTCACGACCGAATTGGTCACGGCAGAGGTCACGCAGTAACCGTAGTCTGTTAGAAGTCGGCATGTCCCACTGTGTGGGTACACCGTGGATACGCGGTACGCTGGTGGCTCTGGCTGGGGGCCGGGTCATGTTTATGACCGTAGAGTCATGTGACGACTCGGTGTTCCTGTGCGCAGGTTCACGTAAGCAATGGTTATTGCTGGGCTATGTGTAGCCGTCAGGAAGTGAACTGGTTATTGTTACGTTTGGACCCGCTGCGGATTGTTTTAATAGTTTGTTTAAACGGTTTGTTTAAATTGTTTGATAATGCAACTTGAAATCGTTGTATTATGTTATCGAATTCTGTGACGCTATGGTGATTCCTAAAGTGGAAATGTTGAACTTGAGTTTGAGTCTGAATAAGTATCTCATTTGTGGCAGGATTGCCGAGCGTGAAAGAGATGTACTGTGCTCTGTGCAATATTGTTTCAGAATGAACACACGAGGTCGTGTGTCGCACAGGATGGCCGTGTCGCATGAAATACAGTGTTGCTGACTGAAGTACTTTCAGTCGGTGCGCTATGACGGAGTCTAAGGACCTACGGGCGAGGGCGCGGGAAACAACAGGAGCGCCAGTCACCCTTCAGCCCTAGGAACTGTCACACGTTCATGAGACGCGTGCGCACATTAATCTTCCAAAGTTTTTATTATTTTATTTCTCGAATTATTATTATTGGACAATATTAATTAGGACATTCGTTATTAAATGTGATTTGTGTTACCATAGAAACTAAGTGTTCATAAACTAAGTGTAAAAAGCTGTTATCATCTTTAATTGCCTGAGATCCACAAAGTGCCCACAACAATGTCAGAGGACGGAAGCATGACCCCTCCTCGCTGTCCTGAACCGACATATATATAAATGTAGTTTACATCCACTTTCTAACCAGTCACGCATTGCTGCGAGATTTGTCTCGCAGCAATGCGTGACTGGTAAAAAAGTTGATAAAAAAAATGTTAGCAATCAGCCCATTGTACCCATTCGGGGACACCATACTAAAATATCTCCCTTTATTGTAAAATCTTGGAAAACACTGGATATAATAGCATTATTTACTAGTCGATACTATGCCCAAGTGATAAATACAAAAAAAAAGAGAAAAAACATTGTAAATATTAAAAAAATATGACTTACCTTTGGTCCAACACCTATTTGCTCAATGAAGTGAATAAAATCACTTATTTCATCCACTCAATCCAATAAATCACAAAAGTATAATTTGTTTTACAAAGCCACACTCTTGGGCCCTACGAATTTGCCTGCAAACTAAGGATACCCTATTCTATTCAAAGTGAGAGTGAACAGGCTTCTTCTGGGTAAGCTCACTCCATCGTAGACTTTGTCTCTGTCATCCAGACCTAGACTAAAGTCAAGAGCAAACTCATAGTAGAATAAAAAAAAATTAAAAAAAATAGCTAAAATAAGTTAAAAAATGTGGATACTTAAAGAAGTGTCCCCAAATGAGGACAGCGGGCGTAAATGGGTTAAGGTAGCAAATATTTTTGATCAATTAAAAAAAGTTGGTAGTAGGACTATATTAGTACAATAGTTATTTTAATAAGGGGGATGCGCTGTGGTAGCCCGCGAAATTCAAGTTTTCTTGCGTTTTATGCAATTTGCAGGTCCGTGTCAGGTTGTAATATTGATCAGTTCAGTTATGTCCAATTTATCAAAATGAATTGAACAAATTGTTGAATAAAAAATTCAACAATTTGTTACTTATAACTTTTTCAAGGTTTAAATATTTCTTCTCCTCTTTCTTTCGCGACAATAGATACCTATTTCGCATTGCGAAATTGGTCGCTAAGAAATCTACAAACAAAAATAACATATAAAATAACAATACTACTCCATGCATTTCCCTGTTCCAGAACAGTCGATGTTTGTTACAATAGTTGGTGCGTTGTCGCAAACATTGGCCAAACAGTCATAATATTTGCTAAATGATGTATAATTTACTATTTAATTGTTATTATTTTATGACAAACATAATGATATAAACTTACCGAAAAAAAGATATTCCTTCCAGAATCTTGGTGTTACGGTGGTTATTTACACAATTTTTGAACGCGCACTGCGGCATTTTCACGTCTTAACGTTGGCTATGTTTGGACGACACTAATTTGAAATAAGACCACACAAGTATTTGTGCTCTTATTTTCCGGGTCGTTTTTGAAGCGCTTATCGGGAATCTAGTGCTATTATTGATCGAAGGCTTCTACTTAGTCACGATTATATTGTCATAAATATTTTTTTTAAATTGAGGAACAATATTGTTATATTATCAGTTTTTTTTTTTAATACCATTAATGTCAGAGGGCAGATGATTATTGAATGTTATTTATTTTTTAATCTCTTTTTATTAAATAGGTACTAGCTTTTGCACGCGGCTGCGCCTGCGTTAATGTCGGTTATCGCATAAGTAAGTAGCCTTTGTCCTTCTCCATATCCCAAGCTATATCCCTGCCAAATTTCATGACGATCTATTCAGCGGTTTAGGCGTGAAAACGAAACATACAGACAGACAGACAGAGTTACTTTCACATTTATAATATTACTAGCTTTTGCCCGCGGCTCCGCCCGCGTGGATGTCGGTTAACGCGTAAAAAAGTAGCCTATGTCCTTCTCCATATCCCAGGCTATATCTCTGTCAAATTTTATGACGATCGGTTCAGCGGTTTAGGCGTGAAAACGTAACATACAGACAGACAGAGTTACTTTCACATTTATAATATTAGTATGGACTAGCTTTTGCCCGCGGCTCCGCCCGCGTAGATGTCGGTTATCGCGTAAAAAAGTAGCCTATGTCCGTCTCCATATCCCAGGCTACATCTCTGCCAAATTTCATGACGATCGGTTCAGCGGTTTAGGCGTGAAAACGTAACATACAGACAGACAGACAGACAGAGTTACTTTCACATTTATAATATTAGTATGGACTAGCTTTTGCCCGCGGCTCCGCCCGCGTAGATTTCGGTTATCGCGTAAAAAAGTATCCTATGTCCTTCTCCATATCCCAGGCTATATTTCTGCCAAATTTCATGACGATCGGTTCAGCGGTTTAGGCGTGAAAACGTAACATACAGACAGACAGACAGACAGAGTTACTTTCGAATTTATTATATTAGTATGGATAGTATATTATAGTATGGATGTCCCTTACTGAGTAGAAATTCTTTTCCCTTAGCCATACTTTAAGACACCTTGTAAATTTATTAGCTGGTAAGATTTTAATACAGTCAAGTACCTATAACATTAAATTTAGTATGCGACCACACATTGCATAGCTATTCTTACTATATAATGCTGTTGCTGTCTAGGAGTTATGGGCAAAACTATTATATTTCTGGGCCTAGTACTTTTTTGAAATATTTAATGAGCTTTTTTAAATAACTCTGGATGCATTTTAACAAATTTAGAGCATTGAAAAATATACAGACGTGAAAGGGTTTAGTATCATAAACTTTTTTATGTAAAAAAGTTGTTTTTATACTCTCTCGATTTGAATTCCAAAGTACAGTAAAAAGTAATCGTTTTGTTATAATTTTATGTCCCGAACTGTGTTTCGTTCCGACCCTTTTAAACGTAAAGATATGATCATCTGTTGACCTATTGTAAAGGCAGCTTGGTAGTTACTCATTTCTTTTATTATTTCGTCAATTTTTTTTAGTACGTAGGAGGCGTAAATTCTGTAACCCGTATTGCTTACGAATTGCGTATTGCTATAGTATCTTTACGGTTATTTTTGTGTTTATGTTTGGTGACGGCTTTCTGTAATATTTGGGGGGTAATAAGGGCTACCTTAACCGTGACCGCTACAAGAAAATGGTTATAAGAGACTATCCTTAACTTTTAGGAAAAAATTGATCTGCATTTACAGATTATGAAAAAAAAAATACAGTCAGCTAGAAAATGGGCAATTTTCACAAAAAAGTTTTTTGGTGCCAATCGATGCTGTTTGTAACGGGGATCAAAAAACTATGGGACCAACTGAGGTTTGAGTACTATAACAAGTCGAAAAAAAGTTTTCCCATACAGTTCGTAGGTGAGACTGAAATGAGAACGAACACAATGTATCGAGTGTATGACAACAGTCGAATTATTCCATTACTACTTCAAGATTCAAGATTATTTATTTGTGGAAACATGAGTACACATACAGAGCATGCAAGTTATTAAATTACATTATAGTTAAAGATCAGAAATGTTTGGCCTTAGTGGCGTACAAATATTTACATTTCAGTTATTGGATAAAGTATTACATCATAAGAACAAGATAGCAAATGTAAATTTTGAAAACAAATAAATTAAATATGTCGCATGAAATACAGTGTTGCTGACTGAAGTACTTTCAGTCGGTGCGCTATGACGGAGTCTAAGGACCAACGGGCGAGGGCGCGGGAAACAACAGGAGCGCCAGTCACCCTACCTAGGAACTGTCACACGTTCATGAAACGCGTGCGCACATTCATCTTCCAAAGTTTTTATTATTTTATTTCTCGTATAGAAAAAAAATATTATTGGACAATATTCATTAGGACATTAGTTGTTAATTGTGATTTGTGTAACCATAGAAACTAAGTGTTCATAAACTAAGTGTAACAAGCTGTTATCATCTTTAATTGCCTGAGATCCACAAAGTGCCCACAACAATGTCAGAGGACGGAAGCATGACCCCTCCTCGCTGTCCTGAACCGACATCAGAAGTGGCATCACCTCTGGCAACTAGAAATATGAGAGGTATCACTGATGAAGATACGAAATGGAGATTACTATTTGAAATGCAAAACAAGCAAATGGAAAGTCCACACTATAAAGTGAAATAAAATGTTAAGACTTATAATATTAAGTTATAGTTAAGTAAAGTGCTAAGTATTGCTAAAATGTTTGTTATATGGTTATATAATTATGAAGTTTCATGATAGTAAATAAGGGTGTAGGTGTAATTTAGGGTATTCCTAAGTTAAATGAGAGTTCATTGTATAAATATACTGCAGGCCGCCCGCGTCCGGCAGTCACTGAAATATTGTCGTTTGAACTACATCGTTGTTTTATTCTACAGTTTTCATGGTTTTCGCAAGTGTTAAAGACATCTTGGATTTACAATTTGACCAAAGAAGAAAGTCGCATGGAGGGCGGTGTCGCATAACATGTAGGAACGCTTTTTTGCGTGACGATTTCTACCTGTCAACTTCTGCCACAAGCCGCGTTAAAAGAACTTCGTTCCAATAAAAAACGTTTAAATTTTACAAACATTAAGAGTGCCAACCCTAACGCTCCAATGAAGTGTAGGTAATTATTTCTACAAATAGGACTAGTTCTTATACTGTCCATATTTATACTGTGCCGAAAGTCACCTGAAATGTACGGGATTTGCACGTCAAAAGTATGTAGACTTACATCACTGTTTTGTTGCGTTCAGTGATCGAGTAATAAATGTAAGTATTTACCTATTTTAGAGGGGAAGAGCGTCTCGTCGTCGAGCTGGTCCTGCGCCCACGTCATGAGGTAGTCGATGTACTTGGGTGCGGAGCACTTGATGGGCTTCTTGACGGTGTGCCCGTCGGCCCAGTGGTACTCGTACTTGGGCCCCGCCGACATGACTGCGCACGACTCCTCCGTGCAGAACTCCGTGATGGTCCCGTACAGCATGTTGATCTGGTTGAAGAAGTCCACCGCTGCCGACACAAGCGAGGGTTATACACAGGGAGCAGCAACTTATTCAAACGTACCGTGGATCTTGTCCAATCATCTTTTACATGTTATTAATAATCAGAATTTTTGTGGTAATTTCTGTAAAATAATAAAATAAATGAAATAGTCATGTGCTCTGTTCTAGTGTAACTTTGCAATACTTATCTGCGGAGCAGAGTGTTTAGTAATTTAGTACGTAGGTACTTAATTGTGGGTGAAACAGTATGGGTTAAATCTGCGACGGTTTTTGCTAGTTGCTGACCAGAATATACTGAGTACTGACTGTTATGATGTGAGGCGACAAAATCAATTCATAGATTTGTCTCCTTCACCACACAATCCTCACCTTTGAAAACTTCATGAAAATAAATTTTGAGAACGCCAAAAAATAGTCAAGAAAAAGTTCTTTCGTATTATATAGGTGTGGTGTTCAGTTGAATCACTTGGGTTTAGAGAGTAAAACCACCAAATTATCAGTAAGTACACAACAACTCAAAGGGAACGTCTAGTCGGCACCAGGGATAGAGTGGGACTCTGCGGGGCGCTCTTGAGGCGCTACCTTTGAGTTATGGTGTTACATTTAATTGTATATCACATCTCTTCCTTTTTATGATAATTAAGTTTAAAGTACAATAATAATATTTAGCACATTTAGTCCTTAATTTATTTTAAATTAGACGTTAATTAATTTTAAAGTACGATAACAATTTTAAGCATTTAGAAAATAATTACGTTTTAAGAACAATACAGTATTTAGCATTAAACTTACAATTATAGTGTTTAACATACTCGTATAAACTGAACTCCTTCATCTGACACTTCGTGATCGATAACTTTCCATTTGCCTTCTACCTTCTTTAGGTGTAAGATGTTCCTCCTGTATTCTTGACCAGTTTCGTCATTCCTTATATTTATATCGCTCCCTTGAGCATTTATAACTGTATGCGGTGTCGGGTTAAATTCTGGAGTCAATTTGTTTTCTTTTATCATATTCTTGACATATACTTTTTCGCCAATTTCTAATTGTCTATCTGTAACTTTTCTTTATCTTCGTTTAATTTGTTCTTCTCTTTTTTTTTTTTTTTTGTCTCTGTCTCTAATTTCTGAATCGTTATAGTTATTTTCGAGGTCTGTTAACAAAGGTAACTTATCTCTGAATGGCCTTGGCCTTGGATTTTTTTACAGAGGGATGAGGTGTACTATTATACATCATTAGATATTTTAACAAGTCATCGTTCCAGTCTGATTTTTCATATTTACTGATTTTCTGTCGTTTAAGGATATCCCTATTTTGCCTCTCGACTTCGCCGTTTTGCTGAGGCCAGTAGGGGATCGTATTGAAAAGCGTAATTCCTTGTTCAGTACAGAAGGTTCTGAATTCTTGACTACAGAATTTTCTGCCATTGTCAGCTGTTATGCTTGCAGGATTCCTAGTCCGCGAAAAGATCTTTTTTAACACTTTTATTGTGTCATGTGTAGATTTAGATTTCACAATTTCGATCTTTGTATCTACTGTAATAATCGATGATCACGAAAAGATAATCCCCACTTGGCAGTGGACCCAAAAATCAATAGTAGTATCCACCCAGGCATTCAATGGGAGTTCACGCCTTTTCATCGGTAGATACTGGTGGATTTGGGCCCGAGACTTAGAGTACACCCTCTGCATTTTTTTACAGTATTGCCGGCGTCTTTATCTATTTTCGGCCACCAAACCTTTGTGTGTAACCTAGCCTTCATGTTGACAATGCATGGGTGGCTTTCATGATCTTCTTCTAATATTGTTTTCTTAAATTAGTGGGTATTACCCATTTGTTTCCTTTTAATAAGACGCCATCATGTAACCAAAGTTCATGTTCAAATAATTTGTAGTTGTTTATTGAAGCATCCCAAACATTATTTACTAAAGCGTTTTTGATTAATTTAAATTCATTATCATGATTCGATGCTTCAATAATCGTTTTAAGGGATAATGCTACGGGTCGCGCGTATTGAACAAACTGGTTAATATGATAGTCGTTTTCAAGAGGATTTTTGTGTATGCTGGCATTCGTACACAGACGTGATAATTGATTTGCTATATTTGACTTTCCAGGTTATAAATGACTTTATAATTGTAGGATTGTAGTCGAAAGACCCAACGCTCAATTCGTGCGCGAGATTTTGATTTTGTGCCAAATATAACCTCGAGAGGCTTATGGTCTGTGACCAGTTCAATATTTTCCATGCAGGTACATGTGAAAGTGTTAAATTGCCCATACCAAAGCTAATGCCTCTTTTTCGGTCTGACAATACCGTTTTTCAACGTCTGTCAGACTCTTGTTCCCGAAGGATATGATTCGGGGTCCTTTGTCGTCGTACTGAATCAGTACAACCCCTAAACCAACAGGACTTGCATCAGCAATTATTTGAGTACGATCTTTTGGGTCATAGGGTCTTAGAGAGACATTTTTTTATTTATTATAAAAGCCATTATTTGCTCTTTATGCCAGAATGTGATATTGGCATTTTTGTGCATTTTTTGTCGAAGTAATTGTCGAATGGGTTTTGTTAAGGTTGACAAATTGGGGATCCACTTTTCAACAAAATGTATTAATCCCAGGAAACTTTGAATTTCTTCGATGGTTTCTGGTGGTCTAAATGATTCTATTATTTTGATGTATTTTCCAAGTGGCATGCCTGGCATCATGTTCTTTTTCATTACATCCAAAGACAACTATGCCATCAATAAAGTTTAAACTAAGTTTAAGTTTTTTTTTTTTAAACTTTGTCACTCCTTCTTATGGCAATTCATTTATTTATTTTTTTATTTACATTTTCTCCATGATTTTGAAAATATTCCGGTGTGCACGATATACCAAGCATTAACCTTTTGTACCAGTAAAGCCCTTTGTTTGTAATGAAAGTTGTGATTACTATTTTCTTGGAGATCAACATGATGAAAAGCGTTTTTAACATCTAATTTTGAGAAAAATATTGCTTTTCCGGGAATGAGTTGCTCCATGGTGGACAAGGGATGATTTTATCTAATAATGGCTTTGTTGGCGGCACGCATATCTAAAGAAATACGAATATCATCATCAGGCTTTAGAACCGGTACCATCGGAGAAACCCAGGAAGATGGTTTGTTTACAGGTTCAATGATGTCCATTTTTACCAGTTCGTCTAATTTCTTATTTATTTTTGATTCCAAATGAATTGGGACTCGTTTATAAGGCTGACAAACTAGAGAAACTGTTTTATCAATAGTGATATCTAACTGAACATCTTTGAACTTGGGAAATTGTTTATCCTCAATGGAATTTAGCTCAAAACCTAGTTTTAGCACATTAAGGGAGATGGCAGTTTTTTTTTTTTATTTTTTTTTTATTATATATATATTTGTTAGTATTGATTTAGAACCAACTTTTATTGATGCATTAAATGATCCTAGTACTTTTAGTGGCTGTTTACCTTAATTGTCATTTGACGAAAGGTTTGAAGTTTTTCTTTTACTGGCCCTTTTTTTTTTTTTTTTTTTGCAATTTTCTGGAAATTACCTTTGCAATCACATTTTATGCAATTCGCATTCATTGCAGGGCAGGCACTATTATCACCTTTGTGATTTGTACTGCCACATCGGCAATTTGTTAGTTTCGTTTTATTGTTGTCATTTGACGAGAGGTTAGAAGTTTTTCTTTTGCTGGCCCTTGTTTTGCAGTTTTTCTGGAAATAACCTTTGAAACCACATTTTATGCGATTCGCATTCATTGCAGGGCAGCATTTGTGATTTGTATTGCCACATCGGCAACAGAAATCAACCTCTTTTTTGGTAAAACGTTTCGTTTTTTTAGTGTCAATTTTGTTAAGGCTGGTTGTTGTTGCATTTGTGCTCTGACTATCGTGGAACTTGTTCAACTGCCGTTCTACAGTTTCTAGAGAGTTTGCTTCTGATATGATTTTTTCAATTGTTGCTGTTTACCAAGTATCAAAATATTCTTTCTTAATTTAGTCGAGCTATACTTTTCCGTTATTTGGTTGATAAGATTTTCGTCTTCTTTAGCAAAATTGCATTTTGAGCTTTGACGTCTCAATCTAACCAAGAATTTGTTCAAACATTTCGTCCGGTTCTTGTTTCATTAACCGAAAAATGTGCCTTTCAAATAAATAGCTTTGTTTTGGGGAAAAGTGCTCTTGAACTTTTAAATTGCGGTGTCATACACGTCAGTTGCGTCAAGATTTGCCACGTGAGCTCCGGGTACATTAAAATATATGTCTTGTAGTGCCATACCTCCGGAATGCAGTAACAATGCAAGTTTTTTGTTTTGATCATTGGTAAATAAGAGAGAGGGGACCTCATCAGCATACTATTGTAGTAAAATAATTTTCAGATCGACTCGACGAATTCATATACTTATTTTTTTATTATTTCATTATTACATAAGGGTACAATTAACATTTGATATTGAGTTAATCAAACCCCGTATATGTATATTCTACACTTAGTTTATTTATAACCAATTGATCTACCCGGCTAGTAATAAGAACTCTGTGTTTGATTACGTTATAAGTTTTAAATAAACAAACTCTCTCAAGCAAGTCGCACTAGGGTCCTGTAATAAGAACGCGCTAAGTGCCACAAAGCAAACTAGTTATATAAAATTATAACACATCGGGGCACAATGAGGCCCATAGAGATGTGATGATTTCTATGAATTCTTTTGTTGATTTCGACAGCCAGTGCAAAATGCATTTGTTTTGTTTAACATTTGTTAATTGTTTAGCCTTGACAGTTTTCATGACACATTTGTTTAGTTTTAACAGTAGGTAAGATAATAATTACTTACGTAATTTCGATGTTTCCGAAGTGGAACTTTGTTAAAACGGGTAAATTAACGAATTGTGTTCGTTGGTACATTTTATTATTCGATCGAATAATATTTTATCGATTGGTAAAATATTATTTGCAAACGGATTTGGTCAACAATATATTGGATGTGTGGTAGTATATTCTAAACATTGTATTAGGTTTTTTTTTAGATTCTTGTCATATTCCAACACACAGTTTTAGTTACGAGTTGATGTATTTAGTGACTTAATAAACTCATTTCATCGATTTATGCAGCCCATCCCTCTGTCTCAGCTGATCGCTGACACAGATTGTATATAGATAGGTAGGTAACGACACACATAAATGTATTTAAATTGAAATTATTCCAAACACGATTAGTGAATTTATCTTAGAGCAGTCACAATTGGTTTGTTTTTTTTTTTTTTTTTTTTTTTGTTGCTGACCAATTTCCGCAATTTAAGCAGGTACTCATAATTTGAGCCATTATTTTACTCACTGCGCTTTTACTCGTCGCCAATGTGGTGTTCAGTTGAATCACTTGGGTTTAGAGAGTAAAACCACCAAATTATCAGTAAGTACACAACAACTCAAAGGGAACGTCTAGTCGGCACCAGGGATAGAGTGGGACTCTGCGGGGCGCTCTTGAGGCGCTACCTTTGAGTTATGGTGTTACATTTAATTGTATATCACAATAGGTATAAAGTTGTAGTAAAATCTTTTTGGCTGTACTGTTTGTATCCCGCTGGTTTTGTTACCATTAAATAGATTACATTTTAAACAAGCAAAATAAAAGGTTAAAAAATATTTCCCGCCATTTTTCAAAAGAAAATCTGTTTGCCAAAATGAGTGAATCTAACGAGAGATTCGATACATTTTGAAGTTTTATTACAAAAAACGGAACAATGCGACAAAAGCCTCGACTTAAATTTTTGACGTTTATGGACTTAACGCAGTGTCAGTAAGAGTAGCGCAAAGTTGGTTCAAGCGTTTTCAGTCCGGGAATTTTGATCAAAGATGCAGCTCGCTCTGGTCGCCACACTAGTTACGACGTCGCTGAAGAGTTAGGGGTTGACTTCAAAACGGTTTTGACCCATTAGAAAGTTTGGGTATACAAAAAAGTTCGATATTTGAGTGCCACACGAACACACTGAAAGAAACCTAAAGAATCGTGTACTCATTTGCGATTCTCCATTGAAACGTAATGAAACAGAACCATTTTTGAAAAGACTGATCACTGGTGATGAAAGGATCATTGTCAAAGGGTAGTCAAGCTCTACAGACTATAGGGAAACCCGGATTAACTCGCCATTTGGTGATGCTGTGTGTATGATGGAATTGGCAGGGCATTGTTCATTATGAGCTTTTACCGCAGGGAAAACCATCGATTCGGATCGCTACTGCCAACAGCTGATGAGACTTATGCAAAACATTTAGAAAAAAACGGTCGGAGTTGATCAACAGAAAGGGTCTTTCATTATGATAACGCCAGACCACACATATCTTCAGCCACTCAGCAAAAATTGAGAGAGCTTGGTTGGGAAGTGTTAATGCGTCCACCTTATAGCCCTAACCTTGCAACCTCAGATTTCAACCTGTTTCGATCTCTTCAGAATTCTTTAGGTAACGTTAGGTTAACATCAAGTGAGGACTGAAAACTGCTTGTCGCAGAATTTTGATCAAAGTCCCAAAGTTTCTACAGCAATGGGATTATTTCACTACCTAAAAAATGGCAACAAGTTATCGAACAAAATGGTATATATACTACTCAAAACAAAATATGAGCCACTAGGTATTTAAGGTATACCATGAAAAATATAAAATTAACACATTGTTCAATTTACGTAAACTTACTCGTAAAACAATGTAATTGTTTATCGTTTAGGCTAGTAACTGTTGAAATTAGTGATTAATAAACATGTATTATTTAACTTTTGATAAAAAAATTTCAATCTATACTTATAATATATATATATATATTAGGGTGTCCCTTAAATTTTAAGTTCGATATATTTTAACGCATACCTTCTTAAAACTTTCGTAATAACCCAATATTGTCTAGAAAAAAATATTAGCCCGTTTTATAAACGATAACCCGTGCCGACTTGCGATTTAAACTTTCTCCATACAAGTTGCACGGGTAATGCGCTGCGACCTGTAACTACGTGTTTAATTTGTCGTTTCATTCGTGATTTTTAAGACTGTAGTGCGCTATTGTTAATTGCATAAAGATATCGATCGAATTACGGAGTGATAATTTTTTTTTTTCCTTATCGGAGTACCTAGCCTTCAAATAAATGGTGCAAAATTACCATCTACTCGACAAGTTCTCGCTGTGTTATTTTACAATATTCGCGAAGTCAAGCTGACTGTCAGCGAAAGTGCAAATCTTGTGATTAGAGAGCGCATTATATTTTGGGAAAAAGCAAGACTTCCCTCAAAGGCATTTCCGAACTGCGTGAAGAAACTTGTTGATTAATATCATGTTTGGAGAGAACTGCAAAAAAAAATTATGAACACTCAGGGACACGTTCAAGAACCGTGAAAATAATTTTAAAATTAACCTTGATAACTTATTTGATATTGCACATACTGATGCCTTTGAGAGAATGAAAATAGAGGAAGACAAAGTATTTTTAAGGAAACAGAGAGAGCCAGGTCGACCGGAATGCTTAGGTGGTGTGGAAAAAAAAAGGCGGCGAAAGAAGAAAGAGTAATGCAAAGACGATTAGAAGAGAAGGAAAGGAATGTAAGACAAAAGAGAGTTTTTGGCTATTGAAAGAAATAAAGAAAAAGTATTTATTGGGACTCATACAGGAAGTTCACATTGCACATGCAGATTACATCATCTTTGTGTACATTGCATCTACTTCCAGCTCAAATAACTTTGAGTGTCCAGAAGATTTGGACGAAAAACAGATTTTGAATACTGAACTCAGCTTTCTAGACATTCCCTGCCCTAAAAAAAGTGAAAAAAGAGGTAGAAAGGATATTATAACGCCTAAACTTGTCGCAGTTTTAGATCGATGTCAGTTAAGCACAAGAGTCTCCGTTTACATTCTTCATGCGGTTTTGTAGAAGCGCTTGGTCTGAGCAGCGATCATTTATTATAAATCCTTAATTCAGCGAATTTGTACTCAGACGAGAATAACCAGGGCAGAAGCAATAAAAACTGACTTTCAAAACAAGGTACCTACCTGACGTAGTCATAGTCCTTTGGAATGGAAAACTATTACCCGGATTGGATGTACGAAGTTCAAAAGAAGAATGTTTGCCCCATTATTGCTTCATTTGACGATAGAGAACAGCTTCTTGCAGTACCAAAACTAGAGAGTTCTTCTGGAAAACATCAAGCTAAAGCTCTTTGACTGGAACTTTCATAATAAAGTTCAAATAATCACTGCGATACAACAGCTTCAAATACTGGTCGTTTTAATTGAGCTTGCGCTGTTTTGAAACAGACATTATAAAGAGAAGTTTTGCTTTTCGGTTGTCGTCATCATATTTATGAATTGGTCCTAAAAACAGTCTAATGAATTTCTAACTCAAAACCTTACTTATCACGGCATAATAAGAGCAAAAACAATTCTTATTGCGCTGTGCCCAGGAACATAGAAATTTGTATCCGGACTGTTAAAAAACTACACTAAAGAGAAGTTATCCTGGCTGATTGTTATAATTTTATATTTTAAAATTAATATTAATGTTTACCTTATTTTATTTTACCTCTTATTCACCAAATTTGTTGCATTTATATTAGTTTTATAGCAGACCGAAATATTAGGACAAAACACGATTTTAAACAATGTTTGAAGCTCAGTCGGCACGGGTTGCGATCATGCTAGAAAGCTGAAATTTCATATATGAGTATGTTTTATCATTTATAAAAAGAATAGAGGCTATGCAAAACGATAAAAAAATAAATTTAAAAAAATGTCAAATAAGGGACACCCTAATATATATATATTTATTATATAAAGCTGAAGAGTTTGTTTGTTTGTTTGTTTGAACGCGCTAATCTCAGGAACTACTGGTTGGAATTGAAAAATTATTTTTGTGTTGTTGATTTGTTGATACTCCATTTATCGAGGAATATTATATTAATATTATATAACATCACGCTACGACTAATAGGAGCGGAACATAAATGAAAAAATTTGCAAAAACGGGAAAAAATATTCTTTTCTGAGAGCTTCCTTTGCGTGCGCTGCGTAAACGGTTTAAGTTACGCAAATATCATGTATGATGGAATTTTTCCTCTTTAAAAGTTCTTAAAAAAAGTCCGCAACAGCATATGTCTATCTTTTAAGATTGACTCACTATAACCTTTTTTTATGGTAATCAAATTTGTTCGAAATTAATGCATTATTTGCGAAGGACTTTTGTCAACATAATATTAATCCTTATCCAAATAAATATGTTATTAAGCACAAGTATTTAAATGTTAACAAAATTGTCCTTGACATCACTTGATTTCAATCAACATCTTAGGAGATATCATAATTTTAAAATAACTTATTTAACATCACGCTACGCCCCTTAGGAGCCGAGCAAAACGACAATAAGTCGGAAAAAATGCTAAACGAAAACGACGTAATTGCGCTGACGGGCGATGCGATGCGACGGGGTGGGTTGTGGGCCGAAATTTTACGTGGACGAAGTCGCGGGCAGAAGCTAGTTTAGGATAAAAAAACACAAATAACAAAAAGTCACTAAAAACTAAAATAACGTAACTTTTTATTTCTTTTTCTCTTCTTTAATAAAGGGTATGCCTCCTCGTTTGGCTATGCACTCCTGTAGCCTGGAATGCATGCTCTCTATCAAAAGCCTCATGTTTTCAGCTGGGATCTCTTCCCAGGCACTTTTCAAAGCGTCAATCAGTTGCTGCTGGTTGTAGACCTCTTGCGCACTCTCTCTAACCCTTCGTTTTAATTGGTCCCACATGTGCTCGATCGGATTTAAGTCCGGACTGTTTGCTGGCCACGGCAACACTTGAATGTGAGAGCCTTCCAGTACAGACTGGGTCACTTGAGCTGTTTGCACGGGCATTGTCTTACATCAGGACGAACCCAGGACCCATTCGCTGTGCAAATAGAATCACATAAGGCCTGATGACTTCCTCACTTCCTCAATGTAACGCTGAGCAGTTACGGAACCTTCATTTAAAATAACGAGTTCAGTTTTGCCGTGTAAGCTTATTCCACCCCAAATCATTACATTCATACATTGGGTCCACCGAAACGGTCAATTTCGTGAATGCAGGCTTTAGAAAATCGCTCGCCACGTCGCCTCCGTACTCAGCGCCGATCGTCATTAAATAATTTTACTTTACAGTCGTCGGCGAGAAGCACCATGCCCCACTCGTTTATGCCCCAGTCTAAATATTGACGGGAGAAACTTAAACGATTTGCACGTTGAGCCCTGGACAAAGGAATTCGAACAACTCGACGTTTTGAAGTTTGCTGGTCTTCGTGCAATCGGTAACGGATCGTTTGGTCACTGACACCAGTACCCGTTGTCAACCGTAGGCGGTTTTGTAACTTACGAGCGGTCACTGCGTTCTCGGCGGGCACTTAGGCTGGTTTTAGAGTCACGCTGTCCATCGGCGCTGAGGTTCAGCTCGAGATGTTTCAGTATCGTGCTGATCTCTGCGGAGTACAGACGCACAAAAATGCGAAATGCGTCATGACTGTTCACGCTGACGGCGGCGTCCGCTCGGCTCGACACTAGACTAGAACGCTCACTGAAGACAGGCGCGTAATAGATTATTGTGATTATAGATTATTGATGTTATGTCATGAGTATTCCTTTCACTGTTAAAACTTGATAAAATTGTAATGTTTTGCATAACCTAAAACTTGTAACAACTGTGAATACCTAATTTACATTATTCCAATAATTCTTTAATTATTTATTTCAGTATGTATGTAAAAATAGATTAGTTAAAATATTAAGGAATAATGTAGCAAAACATAGGAAATATTCTAAACGGAAATCCACCTTTTATGTCGTTGATATTTGATATTTTGGATGACGGTAGATTGAAACGTCAAAGTTGTTTGTTCTCAACTATAAGAGGGGGAGCCCCGAGTGTCAGAGCCCTAGGGAACCGCAAAAATTTCAAAGTATCGATACCTACTCGATACCGGTATCGCAGAAGAAAGTATCGATACCGATAAAAGTATCGATTCAAAAGTATCGATACTACTCAGTATCGAGTACTTTTTTGATCACCTTAGTAATTGTATATTATCGCAAAAAAAAACAGTAATAAACAAGTACATACTTATGTAATTATTATTTAAAATCAAACATTTTGAAAAATTATACAAAATTATCATTCATAGTTTCAATGAAATTATTGTTTTATGTCGGACTGCAGCACTTCAGGGAAAAATATCGTTAGGGACGGTAGATACTATTAACATGAAATTGAAATTAAAGTTATATATAAAGAAGAAGTTAGTTATTTTTAAAACCCCAATCTTTTTCGGTGCAGTCCTCCACCGGGAGGCAAACTTCCAAATTATGTAAAAAGCAGTGTAACCTTACATAGTTTTAAAAACAAATTAAAGGAATTTTTGATAAGTAAAGCCCACTATTCAATCAATGACTTTTTTAATGACAAATATACCGGTGACACACCTATTGATAAGCTATGCTAATGTCTCAATGAGTAATTTAATTTGTATGACATTAATATTTAAGTAATTTAATTTTAATTTTAATGAAATCCATGAATAATTTAATTTGTATGAAATCAATGTATATGTGTTTGAATTAATGTATGAATTTGAATTACTTAATTTTTAAATCTGTCTTTGTGAATGAATAACTATATTAATGCATGATGAATGTTGACTTAGGACGAATAATGATTTTAAAGTTAAATGAATATATTAGAACCAACATTAAATATTGTACACCTTATAGGTATGTTACAGCGATCCTTTATTATAATCATAAGAACTGATATTTCACCTGTGACAAACAATAAATGAATTTGAGGCGCCATTTTTTAAAATATGCCTTACAAATCCTTAAAACTCCATCAAATTAAGTCAGTAAGTTTCTATTGTATTTCCTTGATTCACTTCAGAGTCGCTTTTATCCAAACAAAAACAACGAACTGGTACGAACTGATAGTACTGACTACAGAGACTCCAAATTCATTAATGTTGCTATTAAATAATTATAAAATGCAATAAAATTCATCAATAAAGAATACATTTTTACGTTCTCACCACTGAAATCAATCTAACGTAGATTTATTGTGTACAAAATTAAAATAACTTGCAATTATGATATTTGTCGGTGTATTTCGATTTAAATTGTTAAATAATCAATTAATCACCATTGGCGAATTACCAAAACTTGCAAAAATACTTACGACATGGCCACACTGTAGTCTATGGTAGTAAAATTACACTAGAGAGGAGCCAAAGGCATCGAGTATGTGAAAAAGTATCGATACCCAATAAAGTATCGGAAGTCAAGTATCAAGTACAAAAATACTAAGTATCAAAGAGAAAGTATCGATACTACTCAGGTATCGATACTATTTGCGGATCCCTACAGAGCCCATTCAGGATCCAGACGTCGACCAAAACGGAGCTCTGGCCTACAGGTACAAGTTAAGTAATTCGATATTATACCTTAATTATTGCCTATTACGATTATTTTCTCTAGTAAGAGAATGGGCAGCAGCGTTCTCTATGCATTTTTAACACCATCCTGCAACCGCGAACCCGCCTGCCAAGCGTAGCGATTACGGCAAACCCCCCCAATTGGTGGAGGCCTATGTCCAGTAGTGGACGTCTTTCGGCTGAATGATGATGATGATGATGAAGATGATGATTATGTTGTTGTGTAAAGCATATTATTGCCAATATTGATAATGTGTTAAATTGTTTAATGGAATACTCATGTTCTTTCCTTTGCTATTATTATAATGTTGCTATAAATCTGAGTAAAGGTCCAATAGATAGAATTATCTGTTTTAACGGTAATTTATGGAAATGTAAGATGTAAGAAATATGATGATAGAATACTTTAATGCTGCTTCCGTGGAGTTTATTGTCCATTCTTCTCCACGAAGACCTAGTTTTGGAATGGACAACTAGCTTTCTCAAAAAAGAACTTCGTTCCAACAAAACACTTGTCAATTTTACAAACATTAAGAGTGTCAACCCTAACGCTCCAATGGAGCGTAGGTAATTATTTCTACAAATAGGCCTAGTTTCCCTACTGTCCATTTATATTCTGTGGCATAACCTATGCCGACCGGCACAACTGACCTTAGTTACAATCGAACTGGCGTTTGTGTAGCACGTTTAGTTTAGGCTCCTGTCTTTTCATAATGTGCACAATTAATTCACAAACCAAAAACAAGTTCCAAGGAAGTAATCCCTTGGAACTAGTTTTTGGTTTGTGAATTCCCACTCTTAAGTATGTACCTACGTCAAAACTTATTTTCTTTAAAATTCTCCTGAATTATTATAGGTCGCCATTTGTTTCTAAGTTGATAAGGGGTGTACGTTACCCCAGCAGGAAAGTGTCTCCTAGAGTGATATGAGTGGAACCATAAGTGCGTAATCTGCTGTAAATGTGCGCCAAATAAAAAATTTGTGCGTTTTGTCGTTTTGGAATAAAACGGAAAAAATGATTCCTGCTGGGGTAACGTTTTTCCAGCAGGAAAATTCTAAACGAAAGGTCGGAGAGAAAAATATTTTGCATGGGCAGAAAGTTTACATTTGTGCAAAAATGTGCGCCGAAAATATAATTTGTGCGTCTTCAGGTTTTCGAGATATTGCATTTCCTGCTGGAGTAACGTTTTGCAGAATCGTGTATCTCTAAAACCATTATATGTGCGCCTGTAGAATAAACATATACGAGTACCTCTTTATTTGTGCGTATTTGTGACAGAATTAGATTTAAGAAAATATTTATAGTTTTCAAGTGATCGCGCTTTTTTGAAAACCCGAAAAAATATCGTAGCGCCTAAATGAGAAAATGTATAAGCTCGCTGAAAACTGTATTCGATCCTTCTTGGCGCTTTTAATAACCATAAAAAGTTTCAAAAATGCACATGCATGCGTTATTGAATAATATTGCTAAAAGTCAAAACGACGGTGTCATAACTTTGACGGCAAAATACCAGAAACCGGCTCAACCGAAGATGTGTGGGTCTAAACCAAGAATTAGTGCGTTTGGTCAAAAATATATAGTGAAAATATTCAGCTTGGAAATGTTCGCATTAAGTAGATATAAACAAAAAACAAAACATGTACACAACGGCTGGTTATCCCACCAAATTCGAATGACAAGTAAAATGCGACGATTTCATACTTAACGATGACCTTCTTAACTTTACTCACGAACATGTTGACACGTGTTGTGCCTGAGTACACTGAAGTAGAAAAGAAGTAAAAAAATAAACTTGTTATTAGATTAAATTCCATTATCTGTTTCCGTGACTTTTGCACATGATTAAGTAGATACATTATAAAAAGTAGCCTAAGTGCTATTCCAAGGTAGGTATATGTTATATTCTTATTTCCAAACATTGAAAGACATTCAGTATTTTGTGTGAGAACGAAGGACATAGGTAGGTACATCCAGACTTTTGCATTTGTAATATTATAGTAGAAAAAAAGTACTATAAAGAACAAAAACATGATATGCGGCTGTTTAAAAAAAAAAAAAAATATGTTGTTAAAGAAATTTGTAATAAAGAGCCTACAGATACCTACGGTTTATAGATTAAAAATAAAAAGCCAATTAGCATAACAGTAAAAAAAGACAGAATATCTACATATATTGATTTAAGCCGTAAAATAATTAAGTTTTTCGTCATCAATACGCATTTTTTTATCATACCACGCTTCCTTTCCCCGAAGGGTTGGGCAGAGGTGTACCTATAGTAAACCCACATTTCGCCAGCTATGTTTAAGTCCCATGTTAATATTTTTAATTAGCCCCCAACGTCAGGTCATATAATTGCCAATAAACGTTTGAACGCAACTGTACGGACAACAGCTTAGGTATAATACGTCCAATAAAGATGGTCATCGTTAAGTATGAAATCGTCGCATTTTTGTAGTCATTCGAATTTGGTGGGATAACCAGCCGTTGTGTACATGTTTTGGTTTTTGTTTATATCTACTTAATGCGAACATTTCCAAGCTGAATATTTTCAGTATATATTTTTGACCAAACGCACTAATTCTTGGTTTAGACCCACACACATCTTGGGTTGAGCCGGTTTCTTGTATTTTGCCGTCAAAGTTATGACACCGTCGTTTTGACTTTTAGCAATATTATTCAATAACGCATGCATGTGCACTTTTGAAACTTTTTATGGTTATTAAAAGCCCCAAGAAGGATCGAATACAGTTTTCAGCGAGCTTATACGTTTTCTCATTTAGGCGCTACGATATTTTTTCGGGCTTTAAAAAAAGCGCGATTACTTGAAAATTATAAATATTTTCTTAAATCTAATTCTGTCACAAATACGCACAAATAAAGAGGTACTCGTATATGTTTATTCTACAGGCGCACATATAATGGTTTTAGAGATACACGATTCTGCAAAACGTTACTCCAGCAGGAAATGCAATATCTCGAAAACCTGAAAACGCACAAATTATATTTTCGGCGCACATTTTGGCACAAATATAAGCTTTCTGCCCATGCAAAATATTTCTCTCTCCGACCTTTCGTTCAGAATTTTCCTGCTGGAAAAACGTTACCCCAGCAGGAATCGTTTTTCAGTTTTATTCCAAAACGACAAAACGCACAATTTTTTTATTTGGCGCACATTTACAGCAGATTACGCACTAATTATACGTTCCACTCATATCACTCTAGGAGACACTTTCCTGCTGGGGTAACGTACACTGATAAGGGTAAGTAATTCTCCTGAATAATATTGCGTTCTAGGTCGCCACTTGTTTCATTTCATTTATTTATTTATTCATTAACAATTAACATTGTGTTGAACATTACATATTAAATAAAATTATCTATTATAATTATATTTCTAAATTGATAAGGGTACGTAACAGTGACAATTATTGCTATCTCGTTCCCGCTACTGCCCGCGTCATATCTTTCGCTTTTTCGGTTATTGATGCATGACATACGCAGCACCGGCGCTGGGGTAGAGCGCGAGGAGCGGACGCTCTAGGCGCCAGATGGCAAGGGGAACCAAAAAGCCAAATGCGAAAAACTATTTCCAATGCAAAATAATATTTTGATTGCGCCTTTTGAGAGGTGCGGGAGCCGTGTTGCCAGATCAATGTTTTTAAAATTTTAAATCCCTAGGATGACGATGAAAAATCTGTAGATTTCCTCTAGATAAATCCTTAGATCTACATACTTTTTTTAAAGCGAAATCTGACTGTTCGGAGCGGCTAGACTAGCCTTGAACCTAGTCCGTAAACAGCGTTTCTTGTAAAGTTACATGGGTGGCATCTCTTTTGTGCACAGCTGAAATTAGGGCTTCATAACGGCTCGACCAAAGGGCGCCAAAAGAAATCCTCGCTCTACCCTGATCAAAGGCTAGGGGCTGGCGCTGGACATACATCGGGAAATGTAATTGTGTGGGTGTTTACATGTAATTGTTTCCAATCCAATAATGTTTACGTGACATTATAGTGGTGCCCTATCTTCCTTTTTTTATACATCAATGGAGTAGGTATTGTAGTTTCGCATGGGACAGCTGATTATTTTGTCGCGGTTACGATGTTGGTCCCATAGAGAAAGTTATTCAGTTTGATGGTCTGGACCACACTCTTAGACATTTTTGATACCATGACATGCTGTTATAACATCGTCAATATAGAGGAAGTAGATTAAAAATACGTATTATTTAATCTACTTCCTTTAAATTGATGAGTCAATCATAACAGGAAAAATGTTATTAGAATTTAAAAACGATTTTTCCTTGTGCAACTCATGGTTTGCTGTAAAAGGAAACATGAAAAGGATGTGAGCTCGATAGTCCGTTATCTATGAGTCATGCGCCGCCGCGCCGCGCCGCGGGCGCACAATACTCTATAGACGAGCGCGAGCTGACCTTATGTTGATGCCAAGTTAAACAATGGGCACATGGAGAGATGCTCATGTAAGATCCTGTTAATGGCATGTCACTTACTAGAGACGCACCAGACACCTTAACCATGCGTTGTACCACTGCTCTCAGAAAAGCTATTTCAAAAAACTGTATTTAATTTTACAAACATATCTAAACAAGCTGCTAGCAAGCAGCTTGTTTTGTGGGATTCCAGCAACTTCTCAGCTACTTTGGGCACTGCACAGAGGGACCAGTGGGAAGGTAGAATAAATGCATCCGTGCGGCTGGTCACCTGGCTAGAAGCCACTGGTCAAATCAAGTCAAAGATATTTAGGATCAATCTTCAACACCCATTTCACCACTTCAGGGTTTTATTTTAATGTTTATTGGTTGTCTTTTTTCAGGCATAATTCAAAATTTTACAGATATGAATTCAATAAATCAAATTTTACCAGGACTAGTAGAAAGCTACTGTGGCCTCTCACAAAGTATTACTAGGACTAGTAAATAGCTACTGTGGCCTCTCACAAAGTATTACTAGGACTAGTAGAAAGCTACTGTGGCCTCTCACAAAGTATTACTAGGACTAGTAGAAAGCTACTGTGGCCTCTCACATAGTATTACTAGGACTAGTCAAAAGCTACTGTGGCCTCTAACAAAATATTACTAGGACTAGTAGAAAGTTACTGTGGCCTCTAACTAAGTATTCTTAGGACTAGTAATAAACTACTGTGGCCTTTAACTGTGGCCTCTTACAAAGTATTACTAGGACTAGTAGAAAGTTACTGTGGCCTCTCACAAAGTATTACTAGGACTAGTAGAAAGCTATTGTGGCCTCTAACAAAGTATAACTAGGACTCAAACTACTTCTATACATTCTCTTCTAAATAAGAGCTAGTACTTTAGTTGACGAAGCATATAAATCAGCTCATGGTTTTGACTGCTTTATGCCGATTATTGCAATCTTATACTTAAAAAAAAAAAAAATTGGTTCTCTGTGAAGTTGGTTTACAGATGATAGTTTAACGTGACAACGTCATAACAAAACATTGATGCGGCGCAAACGTACAATGAGCGTAACGGGACAATGAGTCATCCTTTTTCGTGCATGCAGCCGGCGTTCATCGATTTATTAGACGTTGTCACATCAAAAAAACAAATACACTGATTATAACTTGCCATAACAGCTGTATGGTCAATGAACATGCTGGTTCAAACTATCTAACTTGCTGGTACAAGTTGGGTAGTTTGAGTCCATACTGCAGGTATTAGTTATAGCAGCTAGTACACAAAGCTGGTGCTCACTGTTGACGGCGACCCACTCATTGAGGTCTTCGCCTTCAGGCAGCATGACGGCGAGGCGCAGGTTGCCGGAGCCAAGCGTGGCCGCCGCGTGCCGCATCAGGTCGTACTGATGCGTGCCCTCGGGGATGTTCTTCTTCGGCTTAAATGTCTTGTTTGAACGACTCCCACTGTAACATGATGTGTTGACATTTTACACATACTTCTTAATGGCCTACCACAGAGCTAAGTTAAGTATATCGTCCAGCCAAGAGGGTGCTCCACCCCGTCCTGGCGGCACATTACACAGAGTACACTATGATCTCATAGCATAGTCTGGGCTACTGCTAACTACGAGGATATGGGACAGCGGCGCAACTCTTTACATTTAATTATTATACCACAAAACTTCACCACAGACGTAAACAAGACGTCAGAGCAGTAGAACGGAAGAAGTTTAGATATAAATAGACACACATGACTGCTTTAGCTAGACCAACTATTACTTACAATAAAAAGCTCATTTTGAAAGTGTCCTTTTCCCTTTCGATTATAAGAAGTATTATGTCCACTAGAATAGCACCGAGTCATTAAAATTAGGTTATAACAATACAATAAAATCTTTTGATGCAGTTGTCAAGTTTATTGCATTTTTTTATTTGACAGCTGCAGATGTATTGCCACTAAATAAATAAAACCAACTGCCACACTCAGAGAAATCAAACGAACGCTATTTGAAACACGAATCAGCTAATGAGCCGTTAATAATAATAACGCTGCTAGCAGCGTCGGAGAATGGTAGGTCTCTCGTGTTGGTTATTGCGCAATAGAAAAACCTAATTAAACTCAAAAGTCATTTACTCAACTTCAAACAATCAGCCATAAGACAGTCCCCCAAAACGCCCGCCCTTCACCACTTCCTAGTGCTTTAGCTGGGAAGAAGAAGTGGCGCAACAAACTCCTCAGCAGCACAGCTGTCTGTTCAGTTAGAAGAACTTGATTCTATATAGTACCTAATGGGTATGCAAAGTAATTATGTAGGTACACGACACAACTATACCGAACGCACGATAGTTTCTAAACGTTTTTACTGCTTGACCGCCACCGCCGACCAACTTCACTTGTCGAGTGTGCGGCGGACACTTGCCCCACTGCCCCCACTTGCCGCCGTGCGCCGGTCGAGCGTTATGTTCTAGACTCTGTCATGCGCCGCTAGGCAGCGCTGGCATCGAGATTAGTCAAGATCGATGGCGCGAACTCCACCAACTCCATCGAACGCGATTAGATGCGCACAGCAAAGGAGTGGAACTCTCTGCCTGCGTCTGTGTTTCCGAACGCATACAACCCTAATCTATTCAAAGTGAGAGTGAACAGGCTTCTTCTGGGTAAGCTCACTCCATCGTAGACTTTGTCTCTGTCATCCAGACCTAGACTAAAGTCAAGAGCAAACTCATAGTAGAATAAAAAAATAAAAAGATGACTGAGTCTCAGTCACTTAAGGCTCACGCAGACTGGCGCGATATTGCGAGCACGACTAGGGTCGCGCTGCCCCTCGCACCCTGTCTGACGTCACAGAAAACAAATTGAATATCAGTTCTGCATGTGCACTTCGAATGCACAGGCGTCACCCAGATTAGAACAGAAACCCTCGGAGCTCACAGATCCTTCACCGATGTTCTGAACAGACCCAGGAGACCTGATTATCTTCTGGAGGGAGGTGGGCTGGTTGGAATAACCACCGACGGCCGTCTTGGCCCACGCACAATAGTCCATTTGAAGGACTAAAGTGCGGAAACCCAACCCTCTAACATAGAACATTTTGAATATTGCCCGTAATTGCGTAATGTCTTATTTAACACGTTAATTTACGCGTAATAGTGGCGTTACGACGCAGATGTGGCGTTGTGATTTAGCGTTAAAATATAAATTACATTTTATTATTTTGTGATGGTAACATTGAAACTGCTCTAAGAGTAAGCCTGTGTTGCCAACCGTATGATTAAAATCGTATTTATATGACCTTTTTGGAGTTGGTATGATGTACGATTATGTATTTGAATTCGTACGCAAAATATACGAGCTTTGTAAATCTTTCAATCTTCAAACAAAATAGAAAATACTAAAGAATAAAATAAATCAGCTCCCGTATCTACTGATGCTGCGCTCATTGACTCCGTTATTAATAACTAATATTCAAATAATTATTTTTACAAAGGGACTTTCAGGGCCACATTCTACAAAAAAAAACATAGATGGCCCTGTGCAATGACCAATGGCAAATAAAAACTTCTTAATTGAATTTAGTTAGCAAATTAATGTCCAGATTCTGGTAACCAAAGTCCAGAAAATCACTCCTTGTTCGTATCTAAATACCAAATGTTACATATTAATTTGATATTATAAATCATTTACTATTGTTTTGCTGACAATTGTACGTGGCCAGCGAATCAAGTTATCACAAACCGTCAAATTTTCTCGTTCGATTTTAAACTTAATCATCAACATTTTAAAGTTTAAAATCGTTTGGAGAAATTTGACAGTTTCGTGTGCTGGCCATTGTACGTAAAAAAAATTCTAGAGTTCTTAGTAAAATACGATTTTTCCTAGTTTATGGTACGATCCCTCGAAAAAGAAAGTTGGCAACACTGGAGTAAGCTAATCTGTCAGATTTTTTCAGCAATCGCAATCGGCGAAGGCTGCACCCTATCGATTGCTTGTTTCTGCTTCCTAGGCAAATAGTTGTGAAATTTTTAATATTCTAGAAGCCATCAAAATGCAAGGTTTATCACTCGAAAGCTTGAAAAAGCACAAAGCTGTAAGTAGCATTTCTTATTTGTTGATCAACGCTTACTACGTCTCAGGTGTACACTTACATAATTAACCTCTTTGTGTATATTTCGGTTTCAAATGTTGAATTGTTATGGCTTACATTTATTTGTAAATGAATAGGGGTAAGGCATAATTTGTTACCTATTGTTAAGTTACGATTGTGAAAAGTAAGTTTATCAGCTCGTCATAGGGCTGCCATTTGTAAAATGTATTCAAAGTTACAGAACTGAAAAACAATCAGTATAATTACGACTAAGACATAAACGAGGTAACGAGGTGTGCATTGGTAATCCTATTTCTTTATCTTTTCATTTTTACGAATGTAGGTCAATAGTGGTAAAGCAAGGGTTCACATTGTAATCATTCATGTAATTTCAACAACATGATTGTGCACCCAGATCAGCTTTGGAATTCCAATTCCTTTGACCAAATAATTTCAAAAGTTACTGAGTCCTGACTGACTAATTACTTCCACAAACTGGAGCTGCTGGCCACCTGTGCCAGTTTGACACATTTTTCATTTCTTGTAATTACAGCTGTTATTACCCTGGTAGTATGTTCCTGTGAATAAGAAACTGAAAATAACATACAGTTGGTGTAATATGGAAAGTTTTCTAAACATTTCCATTGTTATAGTATTGGTATGGTAGCAAAGCATTGCTGTCTCTGTAATGTTACACACAATATCCTAGTAACTAGGTGACCACAACACTGTATGTTGTTGGAGAGTATGCCACCAGTTTAATCTTCTATACAATAATTTTAATAAAATAGGGGTGTCTGTTTGTAATGTCAAAATAACAGCTTTTTACTAAATACATATTATGAAAGTCTTTTTTTTTAATTTGTCTGTCTGTCTCTTTGATGCCGCTAATCTCCGAAATGGCTGGACCGACTTTGATGGGACCTTCACCGGCAGATAGTTGATGTTATAAGGAGTAACTTAGACTACTTTTATTTTCGACTACTGCTCGTGGGTTAACAAGAGTGAATAATAAAAATAAAAGATTGTATTACAAACAGATTTCAAATTTATTTATTTGTATAGCAACAGCTATCACTTGAATAATAGAGAATGAACATTGTAATGTATATATGCAGTTGATCCCGCTGTATGTGTGCGTGGGTATCGGCTGCGCAGGTGCTGTGTTCTACCTGGGCAGGCTGGCCACTCGCAACCCTGATGTCTCCTGGAACAAGAAGACCAACCCTGAGCCTTGGGAGGAGTACAGGGCAAAGCAGTACAAGGTATTTTAATTAACTATAAAGTATGCAAAACTGGTTCAACACCATTGACTTGGAACATTTGGCATGAAGATATTGTTTCTATTACTGCAGTCGTGAACATAGAGCTCAATGGTAGATTCCTGCTGTCCCCACTGCCTGTGTCCCTATTATAGGTATGCATATTATATTTCACACTAGCTTTTGCAAGCGGCTCCGCCCGCGTGGATGTCGGTTATCGCGTAAAAAAGTAGCCTATTTCCTTCTCCATATCCCAGGCTATATCTCTGCCAAATTTCAAGACGTTCGATTCAGCGGTTTAGGCGTGAAAACGTAACATACAGACAGTTACTTTCCCATTTATAATATTAGTTTGGATAAAATGGCGAAAAAAAAGGTTCTATTTTCTTTAAGTACTGATTTTAGAAATAATAATTAAAAAATCTGTACTTAATTAAAAGAAAATGGAACCTTTTTTTTTTTCGAATTACCATTAACGGGGACACGGGCGGAGGGAACAGCGGGAATACACCAGCTCAATTAGCAGAGATTTCATCATAAAATATGGTGCCACTGCAGGATTAATATAATTAAGTATAAATGAAATGAAATGAAATGAAATGAAATCGTTTATTCTGTAAATAGGATATCGGAATCACTTTTACACGTCATATAAAAAATATAAAAACAAGCTTGAGGAAGGCGACATTTCCTATCTGACATTAAATTAACTTAAAAATCAATGTATTAGAATAAATAAACTCATAATGTCACTGCTGACAAATAGGACAAGCAAGGGCGTCACCAGCCGATGGCCCAGAGGGGGGCAAGTTGATATATGGAGGATGGGAAACGTATGAATTCAAGGTACAGCCTTTACGGCGATTGTAGCAAGGAAGGTACAAAGTCCAATGTGTAAAGCACCACAAGCAACTGTACATTAAATAAAACTTGTAAACCAAGTTATATTTATTAGAAAAATAGAATAAAGTTACAATATTTTAATAATGTAGTAGTAGAGCGAGACCCTTTTTTTGAGTTAAATAAAACATAATCTTCCATGGTTTTTTTGTATAACTTCGCGACCACTTAATTATGAGAATTTTGTAATTTTTCTGTGTACACTAATCATGGCCAGACCATTGAGGCGATTTTCCCCCATAATGCTTCTTAGTTAGGATTTTGGTTGCTTTGCATTTGGCTACATTTTTTTTAATCTCTAGGAGGGGGCGGCTGCCCCTCCCTGCCCCCCCTTGGCGACGCCCTTGAGTACAAGTGGCAAGTCAACTAAGTATACAATTCGCGTCACGTAAAAAGACCGCTGGCCAACCGCACAACTGTAACGTTGTATAGATCGTATCACTTTAAAAGCGCGCTGTTGCTTCAGTTGATCGCTGGCCAGCGGTGTTGACGCGAACTATACCAAAGTTTGACGTGACAGCTCTTACCAAATCAAATACCAAAGGGTTAGGCAGAGGTGTACCTATAGAAAACCCACTTTTGGCAGTTATGTTTAAGTCCCATGTAAAAGGGGGCGAGCCTATTGCCGTCAACTGGGCACAAGTCCAGGCCGGGCTGCTACTGAGAAAAACAATAACACTTTGAATGAGTTTCGTTTTTGTAACTTCATAAAGCCAATTACGAAAGATTAGACACGACAGACATAAATATTAATACCTATCGCAAATATTGACATAATAATAATAATAGGTATGTTGCACTGTAGTGAGATGAGACAAAATTTAGATCGTCTTTTGGAATAAGAGTGTTAAAGTGTTTTGTGTTGTTTCAGTTCTACTCGCCGATCAGAGACTACTCGAAGGAGGAGTCTCCCGCGCCCAAGTACTAGACTAGTGCTACCGTAATCAAGTGTAACCGCGAACTATAGATTGTATAATTTAATAAATAGCAACAATTATGTGATAATAATGTTTGTTTAATTTATTACTTTTAGTTTATCTGGTGTCTGTACTACATATATAGGATCTGTACCTGTGGTCTAATTAGAATAAACTAATGGTAACGTAAAAGTAATCGTGTTATTTAGCTTACCTACACCTAGACCTATACCACCTTGACAATTCATGAATTGTAATCTTTTCTACTTTGTGTGGATTGACAATATTGTTATTTTTATCTAATCAGACACGCCTCGCGCCTTTCGAGTCCACTGTTCCGTCTTCGTTACCTCAGAGAGCTGCACGTACTTGCGAACGAGTACCGTCGCGTGACACGCTACAGCGATAATCGAACAGTGTCTATACATCCATACTTCCATACTAATATTATAAATTCGAAAGTAACTCTGTCTGTCTGTCTGTATGTTACCTTTCACGTCTAAACCACTGAACGGATTTCGATAAAATTTGGTAGAGTGATAGATTGCATCCCGAAGAAGGACATAGGCTACTTTTTTTCTCAAAAGTATCAAAGGGGGGGATATAGGGGATGAAAGTTTGTATGGGAAATCTGTTATTTCTTATGTAACAAATCTTTTGGTAACAAATAATGAATTATGTATTTCATCGTTTTTCTAAAATGATCCCTCAAGCGGTTAAAATAGGGGATGATTTTAAAATTCACGTGTAATATTAACATTTTTGTGTAACTATTTTCAAGAGATTTAAAGGATTGGAAATATAGTCATAGTCCGTATCTGGAGGTGACATTTAGTCTTTGTTTCATTAAAATCGGTCCACTCCGTCTCAAGTATTAGTCGATTAATCGAATTCTACAGCCAGATCGTGTTGCAAGTACAAAATAAATGTCAAATATTTCGTCCAATTGCGAACGTGACCCTGAGAAAAGTTATGCACCAAGTTATGTTCATTAGATTTCGAGTATTTTCTTAGCACAAACGGTGTATTGTGCGACATTTCGGAGGATTTCGTTTTGTTTTCACATTTTTGGTACTTATGTGAATAAATTTAAAATTATTATTTGTGTCGCATTTTTATTTCGTGTTGTAATTTGGTACAATTGATTGCTTTAAGAATTTGAGTGAAATTTCGTATTTTGATTTTGTGTTTGTTATCTTTAGGTAAAGACTCATTAAACGTTCAGATCATAAGTACTTTTATTATATTCAATCATTTGTTTCGGTTTCTATTCACATAGTGAATCACATTAAAATTAATATTACGTTAGAAATTTGAGATATAGCCTGGGATATGGAGAAGGACATAGGGTACTTTGTTATGCGATAACCGACATCCACGCGGGCGAAGCCGCGGGCAAAAGCTAGTTAATAGATAATTATAGATACGGCACTGCCATTATACTTAAAATTGTTTAAGTTCACAGAACACTATTACCCCTTTTCAGCTTTTACTCACTGTTTGTCGCGGTTTCTCGTCTACGAAAATCATCGACGAGAAACTTGTCGTAGGAAAATGTCAAAATACGACTAACTATAGCGCAAGTCGACAAAATTTTGTCGACGCATTATCTCGTGCTGAGACGACATATGTCTGTTTGTCGATGGGAGCTAACATGGCGACACTTATATGTCGTGTCGTTCTGACATAGAACTCTTGTCGTTCTGTCAAACCTGCTTTTGTCGTCAGGCTCTAACATGCGCGCTATAATTAGTCGTATTTTGACATTTTCCTACGACAAGTTTCTCGTCGATGGTTTTCGTACAACGACAACGAAGAGACCCCAATTTGAGACAGTATAGCTTAGCCAGGAGAATGTCGTGTTCAACGGTGTTAAAGGCATTGGAAAAATCAATTAGAACCAAGACCGTTAATCTCGAATTCTCCAGGCCATCCATTGATTATGTCAATGAGGCCATCCCTTATGTCTTCAGTAACTTTAAGCAGAGCTGTGGCTGTGCTGTGGACAGGCCGAAAACCGGATTGGAAATTAGACAACAGACTATTCTTGAACACGTACGAGGATATTTGTTTCAGAGCAACTGCTTCTAGGATCTTGGAAAGGAATGGGAGAATGGAGATCGGTCTGAAATGGTTAGCTAAACTAGGGTTGGAAATTTTAGGGAGAGGGATAATGTAAGCCTTTCGCCACATTTCAGGAAACACACCAGTCTGCAGAGATGAATTGATGATGTGAATAATTATTGGAATTAAGTTCTCAATCATAAAAGATAAACTAGTTCGACTGACCCCATCACAGCCCACAGCCTTAGACTTAATTGAGTTAAACACTAGTCACGGAGGAGAAAGAGTCTGGAGGAAACATTGACTTGGAAGTAATATCAACGATAGTTCTATTCTTAACGTCACCCGCAAGCGTAGCAGACGTTAAAAAATGTTTATTAAGATCGTTTAAAGGCAGATTAAGAGATGCAATACTAGAGGGGGACTTTGTTATGCCAAGTGATTTAAGAAACTTCCAAATATCAGCCGGTGAAGAATTGAGGACATTTTCACAAATGTATCGGCGTTTAGATGCTCTTACCATCTGATTACAGCGGTTTCTAGCCACCTTGTACAGGTTCCAGTTCCCTTCACTGCGATCCCGCCTATATTTTCTAAAAGCCCGGTCACGTCGTCTCATTGCCATTCGAACTCCAGGGGTAATCCAAGGAGCCGGAGGAGCTGGCCGGGAGTTGGCTGCGTGGTTGAAATGGATTTTTTTTTGTCAGGACTTTTAAAATTCGAAATGGTAACCCTACTCGTATCGAATATGGTGTAAGGATGTGACAAAGGTCAAAATAAAACAAGAACCAATACTTTTCTTTAGAAAATTATTTCTACTTTTTATTTCATGAAAAATAATAACAAATATACTTTTTTACATAGTTACAAATGAGGTTGCTGTAATGTTTGTAGTGAGATTTATACTTAAGACTGCGCCGAGCGCACAGTGGCGCCCTCATCGTTTTTTCGGTAATTTCTTTTATTTTAGAATGAAAATGCAGAAAAAAAGCACGTTAAGTTGTGCTTCACAAGACTATACGTTATTATTACTACAAACAGTAGTTTTAAATTGTTATGTTTTATTGTAATCATTAAAATGGAAAATAGTGGCCACTAAGCTCCGTTTTAATGATTACAATAAAACAATTTAAAACTAATGTTTGTAGTAATAATAACGTATAGTGTTGTGGAGCACAACTTAACGTGGTTAATTTCTGAATTTTCATTCTAAAATAAAAGAAATCACCGAACAAACGATGAGGGCGCCACTGTGCGCTTGGCGCAGCCTTAAAAAGCCCCAGCGCATGCGCCCGCCCTCCTGGCGTGCTGGCGTGACGTTACAGGCGCACACAGCTGTATCCACTTCACCTTCAATAATATTACATACCTATCAACAAATAGCGCCTTTCCAATGGCCGAGCATATTCTTATAAATATTATCTATTCTCCCGTAGGTACTCCTTTTCAATAGAATTACTTCCTCACCAACATCCGTACTTTCTTTCTTATTAAAAACTATTACATCGACAGAATATTATCGTAATAAATGTTTAATAATTTATTTCATTTAATTAAAATCACATCCCTACTAATATTATAAATGTGAAAGTAACTCATGTCTGTCTGTCGGTCTGTCTGTCAGTCTGTATGTTACGTTTTCACGCCTAAACCGCTGAACCGATCGTCATGAAATTTGGCAGAGATATAGCCTGGGATATGGAGAAGGACATAAGCTACTTTTTTACGCGATAACCGACATCCACGCGGGCGGAGCCGCGGGCAAAGGCTAGTATTACATACATTCTCTTTTTTCTCGAATTCGTTTTAATGCATTGTTTTGATAAAATATTTAAAAAATAATTAATCATATTATAAGGCCATTAATATGATGGACAGCGCGTACGCGCTCGATGTAAGAAATGCATCAACTATCATCTTATCCAGAGCATGAGTGCAGTTAGCACGGCCACCAAAAGCCAGCGACCCACGGCATGACGCCACTCGCCCGCTCAAACGGGTTGCGTTCAAACGATTTAGCTAATTCAGAAATATAGCAAGGCAAATAATAGTTATTTATAATACTAGTGCGGTAAGTTGGTTTTTACAAACGAGTAGACGAATGTAAGCCCGAGATGAAGTCGAGGGCTTACCATAGTCACGAGTTTGTAAATACCAATTTCTGCACGTGTCATACAATGTTTTTCAACACATTTGCGAGAAAACAGTACAATGTGTAATGAAACAAAATGATAACATAAAAAATAATGTTAATAAATTATAACATTATGATAGACATTTATGGTTTTTTTAGTCAAGAGACTCATTCAAAACATCAGGTGGAGTAGATTCCATTTAATATCAGATTCCTTGATTGAACTCCTATTATTATTTTGTTATAAATATCAGTCGGAAAGTCGCAACACAATCTTTGACGTTTCTAATATGAAAATGGCGCGAATTTGCAAATAGCGCCACATGCACGTGGTGAAAATTAGGACTACATCTTTCGTCTTATTTACTCTTGTATTAAAAACGCGTGCTTTTTACTTTACGTTACGCGCTAGTGCTGTAACGCCACAGATAACTATTTACTAGTCTGATATTTCCATATAAAATATTATAAGAATTCCACAAATCAGTTTTGCATTACGAGGATAAATAAGTTGACTGATCGAACCTCCTTGGAAGTGCTTTTGCTCAATACGTTTGTCTCACTTTAATACTAAAGAGTAAATAAGACGAAAGATGTAGTTCTAATTTTCACCACGTGCATGTGGCGCTATTTGCAAATTCGCGCCATTTTCATATTAGAAACGTCAAATATTGTTTCGACTTTCCGACTGACATTTATAAACAAAATGATAATATGAGTTCAAGCGAGGAATCTGATATTAATATGGAATCTACTCCACCTGATATTTTGAGTGAGGCGCAAATTGCAGAAAACGGTCTCTTGTCGCCAAAATCGCGAGAGCGCTATTTAATGATTTACAAGTTTGTTTCATTACATATTGTACTGTTTTCTCGCAAATGTGTCGAAAAACATTGTATGACACACGTGCAGAAATTGGTATTTACAAACTTGTGACTATGGTAAGCCCGAGACGACTACTCGTTTGTAAAAACCCAACTTATCGCACTAGTATCATAAATAACTATTCTGCGAAAAATATCCTAGTGAAGACTGGGATTGGGAGAAATTTAGTGTGAATAGTCAATTGCGAAAAAAAAAGTTGTTGTTGAAGGTTCCGCAACTTATTGCAAATATCTCGTGAAGTTTTACGTTAATTTATGTTACCACAAGTTCATTCCTAAATTAAAACCTATTGGTAAAGCTGTCAGCGACATTTCTGTCATTTTTAAAATCCTCATTGTAGACCAATATCTTTTTTCAAGCTCAATCGCTTTTACTTACTGCCTTAACGCAACATAATTTTTTCATTGATCGCAGACTCTTTTGTTGTTTCGTCTAAATCTGCTGGAATTTAGCCGATTTCGCTATTTTTTGTAGCAAGATATTCCTTCATCAGTTTTGTATAGTGATGATTGACATTAATACATCTGTCACTATGTTACCGTATACCTATGATATATATTTTGGTTTATTTATTTTATAGTAACATGTGGCTAAATGAACATATATTTTGACTTTTGAGATCTTTAATTTTCGGTCCTTCTTTCTCGTTTTCGGGCCCTGATAGTGAGATTACAGATAGCTTGTTGGTAGCTTTTCATGGTTCGCAACTACTAGTATCGGTGGAAGAGGTCTTTAGCCTAGGTAATCGTTTTTATTGATGTTTCGAATTTTGTTTGTTCATTGGTAGGTCGTTGAATCCATCCACGCATCGTACAACATACAGTGAGATCACAAACAGCACAAGTTTAGGCTGTGTTCTGGACAGTCCGCCCCGTGGCCCCCAAGCCGCTGCTAGCTGCACGAATAGAACTCGAAGGATTTCTCCTCCATTAGTTGTCCGATATTTAATGTAGTTTTCTCTATTATATCTCTTTATTAGTTGCTTTTGGTGACCATAGTAGACCACAACATGTAGTTGTGGCAACCATATCATTTGGTTTAAATAGATTAGATTTTTTTTTTATCTTTCTAAGGATTATCCTATTTTGTGAATGAGAGAGTGTTGAAGGCCTAGTAGACTGTAGATTTGCTGACCGTTTTCTATTTTGTTAAGTACCTGGTAATTGTTATAAGGCCTACACCTTCCTCCCGTACCTATTAACACTGTTATTTGAAAATATTGAAAAAACAATTATTTTTAAGAGTACCCGAGGACTAGTGCCCATGTAGGTTTATATGAAATAAAATATTTTGATATGATTTGTACGGGTTCTTTAAATACATCATCCATCTTTGCAGTGACTGAAGAACTTCATACATTCTGTAAATTAATTTGCAAAATTGCTAATGCCGCATATGTTCTTCGTATCGCACTTGGCCGGTTTTGTTTACATAACGTAGGCAAAACTCAGGAAGAAACTTGTAAAAATAGAAATTTACGTAAAACAATATTTTATGAAATATTCGCAAAATAACAAAGTTTTGAGACCTTTGGTATGGTACAGGTCTTTCAGGTGTTTCTAATGCCTGAATAAAGGTCATCTTGGTAATAAATCTTCACTAGGATTAATTTCGCAGACTTGCCTTCAATGTAGCTAGCTTATTATACAGTCACATTTTTTAAAGATTTAAGTCCTAACTAAATTTGAGCAGGATGTCGATGACAGCACTGTATTTTTAAGACGCTTCTGCGCGATAAGCCACGATGAACCCTAGCCGTAGGGCGCCTGGCCGTAAGGCGCGGGCGCGGGACTGGTAGGGCTGGTAGGCCTGCGCGGCGCGTGGCGTACGGGTTGTACTCTACTGCTGCTGGTAAGGGTTGTAGCCGGGCGGCGCCTGGCGCGGGCGCCGGGTACTGGTAGGGCTGGCAGGCCTGCGCGGCGCGTGGCGTACGGGTTGTACTCTACTGCTGCTGGTAAGGGTTGTAGCCGGGCGGCGCCTGGCGCGGGCGCCGGGTACTGGTAGGGCTGGCAGGCCTGCGCGGCGCGTGGCGTACGGGTTGTACTCTACTGCTGCTGGTAAGGGTTGTAGCCGGGCGGCGCCTGGCCGTAGGGCGCGGGCGCGGCGCCAGGCGCGGGCGCCGGGTACTGGTAGGGCTGGCAGGCCTGCGCGGCGCGTGGCGTACGGGTTGTACTCTACTGCTGCTGGTAAGGGTTGTAGCCGGGCGGCGCCTGGCGCGGGCGCCGGGTACTGGTAGGGCTGGCAGGCCTGCGCGGCGCGTGGCGTACGGGTTGTACTCTACTGCTGCTGGTAAGGGTTGTAGCCGGGCGGCGCCTGGCCGTAGGGCGCGGGCGCGGCGCCAGGCGCGGGCGCCGGGTACTGGTAGGGCTGGCAGGCCTGCGCGGCGCGTGGCGTACGGGTTGTACTCTACTGCTGCTGGTAAGGGTTGTAGCCGGGCGGCGCCTGGCCGTAGGGCGCGGGCGCGGCGCCAGGCGCGGGCGCCGGGTACTGGTAGGGCTGGCAGGCCTGCGCGGCGCGTGGCGTACGGGTTGTACTCTACTGCTGCTGGTAAGGGTTGTAGCCGGGCGGCGCCTGGCGCGGGCGCCGGGTACTGGTAGGGCTGGCAGGCCTGCGCGGCGCGTGGCGTACGGGTTGTACTCTACTGCTGCTGGTAAGGGTTGTAGCCGGGCGGCGCCTGGCCGTAGGGCGCGGGCGCGGCGCCAGGCGCGGGCGCCGGGTACTGGTAGGGCTGGCAGGCCTGCGCGGCGCGTGGCGTACGGGTTGTACTCTACTGCTGCTGGTAAGGGTTGTAGCCGGGCGGCGCCTGGCGCGGGCGCCGGGTACTGGTAGGGCTGGCAGGCCTGCGCGGCGCGTGGCGTACGGGTTGTACTCTACTGCTGCTGGTAAGGGTTGTAGCCGGGCGGCGCCTGGCCGTAGGGCGCGGGCGCGGCGCCAGGCGCGGGCGCCGGGTACTGGTAGGGCTGGCAGGCCTGCGCGGCGCGTGGCGTACGGGTTGTACTCTACTGCTGCTGGTAAGGGTTGTAGCCGGGCGGCGCCTGGCCGTAGGGCGCGGGCGCGGCGCCAGGCGCGGGCGCCGGGTACTGGTAGGGCTGGCAGGCCTGCGCGGCGCGTGGCGTACGGGTTGTACTCTACTGCTGCTGGTAAGGGTTGTAGCCGGGCGGCGCCTGGCGCGGGCGCCGGGTACTGGTAGGGCTGGCAGGCCTGCGCGGCGCGTGGCGTACGGGTTGTACTCTACTGCTGCTGGTAAGGGTTGTAGCCGGGCGGCGCCTGGCCGTAGGGCGCGGGCGCGGCGCCAGGCGCGGGCGCCGGGTACTGGTAGGGCTGGTAGGCCTGCGCCGGCGGCATGCGCGGCGCGTGGTGCGGGTAGGGCAGCGTGGCGTAGGGGTTGTACAGCTGCGGCATGGGCGCTGCGTAGTACGGGTAGGGCGCGCCCACGCCGTACGGCACCGGCATCCCTGCGCACACGACACACATTACACTCGTACCTCTACTTGTGGCCTTACCTCTATTATGTACGAAAGAAGCTTTGGGCTTATTAAATCGAGGTCGACACCTATTGAAGACGATAAAAATTAATATTAACACACTCAGAGAATGTAAAGCTGTAGAAAACTTATTTGACATAATACATAATTATAATCAAATTTAGTCTGTGATAAGGCCTGTCGTATTGTATGGATCGGAATGCTGGGCCGTGAAGAGGACGGATGAAAAAAGATTGCATGTAGCGGAGATGAGAATGTTGAGATGGATGTGTGGAGTGACGAGAATGGATAAAGTCAGAAATGAGTATATAAGGGGAAGTTTGAAAGTGGCGCCGGTGACAGAAAAGTTGAAAGGACGTCGTTTGGCATGGTATGGGCATGTGATGAGGAGGGAGGAAATGCATGTGACGAGGAGAGTGATGAAGATAAATGTGGATGGATGGAGAGGGAGAGGAAGGCCCAAAAAAATATGGATGGATTGTGTGAAGAATGATATGAAAGAGAAGGGAGTGAATGATAGAGAGACGGTTGACAGGGGGGAATGGAAAAAGAAAACGTGTTGCGCCGACCCCAAGTAACATGGGACAAGGGCAGGAAGAAGAAGAAGACATAATTATAATCTGACATTACATATTAACGAGCCAACAAGACTAAATACCTGCATAGATCATATAACTAGTAACGTAAAAAGGCATCTGGTAAAATATTGAAGCTAGGACTTTCCGATCACGACACAGCCCAGATGTTAGACTTGGCAATAAAAACCAAAATCTTTCAATCATCAAAATATTATATAATAAAGAGAGATTTCTGTCAGGAAAATATTCGGAAATTTCGGGAATGTGTAGAAAGCTTAACATTTGATAGTGTTTACAAACAATCTAACCTGAAGTAGCTTTTAATAATTTTTATGATTATCTGTGTTTATTTTTTGCATTATGTTTCCCATGGATTAAAAAAATCTATTAACACAACACACCGTGATATAAAGTGGATTACTAAGGGATTGCGACTTAGCTGTAAAACCAAACGGCATCTAAGGTTTAATTTGTATAAAAAAACGAACCAAAGATAATAAAGCTAAGTATCACAACTATTCGAATTTACTACGGCACTGTATATCAAAGTCGCAAAGAAATTTCTAATGACAAATTTCTAAATAAATCTAAGAATATTTGTAAAGCTGCGTGGAAGGTCATCAACGAGGATATGGCTTATTCCACAAATCCCCCTGAGAGAATCCCCCTCAAGGGGGAAAAGTCCCATAACATTTTGAGTTATTCCACTTTTCTCCCCTGAGAGATTCTCCTCAGAGGGGGAAAACTGGATAGTAATGTAAAAAAAGTCCAGAAAGTCCCCTTTTCATTTTGAATTATTCCACTTTTCCCGTTTTTTATGTTTTGTTTCTACGCTCTTAAAGTAAATAAAAAAAATGGTGATTAGATCCCATGTAATAAACAAAAAAAAAAAAAACGACGGTATAATATACAATAATCAGTCTTTTTATTTCACACAATTTTGTTATCATTGCCTAAATTTGGCACATGGGTAGACCAAGACCTGGATTAGCACATAGGATACTTTTTGTGCAGGACACCCAATCAGTGATTAAAACAGTATCGGGCTTATGCACCAAAGCATCTTTTGTATGGGCCCACGTATCTATAATAATATTCCACCTTTTCTCAGAACTGTGAGCGACTAAATACATTTAAAAAAAAACTACGAGAATTATTGATAAATAAATGTTATTACTCTATAAGAGAATTTCTAAATGACAATACATTGAAACACACTATTTTGTAAAAATGACTAATCTGTAATTTGACATAAGTATTTTATATCTACTAATTTAATCTTAATGTATTGCATGATAATTTGATGTATTGTATTTGATGAATGTACCGAATTTATGTTATGAATTTTGTATGCCTCAATGGCGGGACATAGCAGACTTACCTGTAACTAACACAACATCTTATGAACCTATGATCCACAATAAATTATTTGAATTTGAATTTTGGAATATTTCCACTGTTCCTGTCATATTAAAATCTTTTTAATTGAAAACTCCTTGGTTTTAAAAATCGAATACCATTTATTTATTTAAAAAAAGATTCTCGGTCTTGTCACAAGGTTTTTTCAAACTTGTTTAGTCGTTGAGAAAATGGAATTGACTCGAGAAAATTCAAGAGCGATGATTTATTATGACTTTCGAAGTGGTTTAACACAAAAACAGTGTGTTGACCGGATGATTTCTGCATTTGGTGATGAAGCCCCATCCAAAACCACAATTTATCGCTGGTTTGCTGAATTTCAACGTGGACGTGTCAAGCTCAGTGATGATCCCCGTCAAGGTCGTCCAAAAACTGCAGTCACCCAAGAAAACGTTGATGCTGTGCGTAAGCTGATTGAGGAAGATCGACATGTGACATACCGCGAAATTCAGGCAACTTTAGACATGGGCATGAGTCAAATACAAATAATCTTGCATGAACAATTAGGTGTAAAAAAGTTGTTTTCCCGATGGATACCGCATTCGCTCTGTGAAGAGCAAAAAGCGGCTCGCGTTACTTGGTGCGTCAGAACTCTCGAAAGATTCCACGCAGGATCCTCAAATGCTGTATACAACATCGTATCAGGTGACGAATCCTGGATATATGCAAACGAACCCGAAACAAAAAACCAGTCACGAGTTTGGGTGTTCGAAAATGAGTTAAAGCCAACAAAAATTGTTCGTTCCCGGGGTGTTGCAAAAAAAATGGTGGCCACGTTTGTCTCCAAAACCGGCCATGTTACGACTATTCCTCTTGAGGGACAAAGAACGGTTAATGCAGAATGGTATGCTAGCATTTGTTTGCCACAGGTCATTTCTGAACTCCGTAAAGAGAACTGCAACCGCCGCATCATCCTCCATCACGACAATGCGAGGTCTCACACCGCGCACAGAACAAAAGAGTTTTTAGAGCAAGAAAACATAGAATTATTAGACCATCCGCCGTAAAGCCCCGACCTAAGCCCTAATGATTTCTATACTTTCCCTAAAATAAAGAATAAATTGCGTGGACAGAGATTTTCATCACCTGAAGAAGCTGTGGACGCCTACAAAACGGCCATTTTGAAGACCCCAACTTCCGAATGGAATGGTTGCTTCAATGATTGGTTCCATCGTATGGAAAAATGTGTCAAATTTCGCGGAGAATACTTCGAAAAGCAATAAATACATTTTTAAATAGTAATGTTGTGTCTCTTCCTTGATTCCCGAAATTTTCAGTGCCGCCCTCGTAAGTCTGTTATTTTAGTCATAAGCATGATTGTTTTGATAGCTAGGAACTTTGTCATGACCACGCTCTACTCCAAGACAAGTCCGGAGCAGGTTCGAACTTGTCGAAACTTGTCCAGGTTTCAACCCGCCTCCACTTCCATCTGATTGGTGGACTTGGAATCGAGCGCGATCAGCAATTTACTCTAAGAAATTTATTGGAAAATTAATTGTTTAATCAAAGCGATACCGACGCTACTTGTACCTATGTGATTTAATATAAGGGTAGAACATTTTAAGCCAAGGGCAGTGCTTCGAATTAATTTGTATAAATAATGAACAGTAAAACAACAGTCTCCAAAAATAGAGTTTTATTCAGCAAACCAAGTAGTAGTGTCCTCCAACCCAGCGCACATTAATGTGAGAATACACCCCTCACATTGTCTGGTCCTCCGAGAGCCGGATCCGAGGAAAACGCTATTAAGAAGACTCAAGAGAACCTTTTGAAGAATATTTAGAAGAAATTATCAAGAACAATACCAGTTACGAGGTCTACGGGCAAAAGAGGTAAACAAACGTCGACCACGACTACAGAACGCACCGAAACGGCTACAGAAACCGCCACAGAAACCACGGCTGAAACAATCAGCACGGAAGCTACGAGAACGACAGCCGACACATCAGAAGCACCCACCGCGACCGCGTCTACAGTCAAAGCCACCGCGTCTACAGTCAAAGCCACCGCTACACAACCAGAAGCCGAACCGGAAAACAAAGAAAGTGGTCGACGCAGCAAATCTACGTCACAGAAAAGTGAAAAAGTGTCAAAAGCGCGTCGCATAGCCAAGGCCAAAGCGGAGCTAGCACAAAGGTTAGTAGAATTAGCGACCGCACGCCTCGCCGAAGCCGAGGCCGAATCTACTGATGAAGACATATCCTCAGTCGCCTCGGAAGCTGGAAATGAGCAACGAGTGACTACCTGGCTACAATCAAGTCAGCAACTCGCCATCACCGAACGACCACACCGATTCGAAGCAAAGCCGCCGACCGAACCTGCAGCTCCAGTGACCACCGCAGTGTCCTGGAACATCCCGGCGACTTTACCGGCGGGAGCCAGCACCATGCACCCGCCGCCTGAAGACATGAACACCGAACCCAAGAACACGCCGCCAGTGAGCACCGCCGCCTCCTGGCAGCCGAATCCCGCGACCGAACAATCGCACCTGAACCCGCCACCAGTAATCGCCGCCTGGCAACAGAACTCCGCGCCCGCGCAGACACATCCGAACCTGCAGCCAGCGATCACACCTACATCCTGGCAACCACGTGCCTGCACAGCCGCGACCGACGCCAGTACCAGCAGAACCCGCCACTACTTGGCCACAGAACTCGACGTACGTGACAACGAACACGTCGTGGCAACCGATCTACACTACGGCACCACATCACAGCTACCCTCCGGGATACGCCACTGAGACCCGGGTGCCGCAGCATACGCCATCAGCGCACGTCGTGCATTAGCCCACAACACTGGCCGTCCAAGAACCAAGAGCAGACATGAAAGAACTTGCTGCTGCAATCACGTATGCCGTACAGACCACACAATACCAGCAGCCAACAAGATACACTGAACTACCCTGCTTCAACGGAGCTTATCAAGACTGGCTCACGTTTCGCGCCGCCTACTGTGAAACGGCGCACCGATTAACAGCAGGGGAAAACATGGCTAGACTCAGAAGACGCCTTAGAGGTCTAGCCAAGGAAGCTGTACAGGGTCTGCTATTAGTGAACGCGGACCCGAACGAAGTTATGAAATCACTCGAACTACGCTTCGGACGCCGAGACTCGATTGCAATTGCTGAAATAGAACGTCTACGAACACTGCCACGCCTCACCGAATCCCCGCGTGATGTTTGCACATTCGCCACCAAAGTGGAAAGTATAGTCGGTACCCACAGTCGCGTGCTTGCAGCACTCGACTGTGAACATTATCTATTTAATCCAGAAGTAACAAAAGCTATCGTCGAGAAACTCACTCCGACCTTGAAGAGACAGTGGTACCAGTTCTCAGCAGCACAGCCCAGAACAGAACCTGATCTTCGAAAGTTCACCAGATTCATCAAAATTGAATCTGAAATATGCAGCCCGTATGCAGTACCTGAAAACATCGCTGCAACAACAAAAACCACTCAGAACACGCAGCGACGCCAGCAACGAGTACATACCACGCAAGAAACAAATAAATCAAAGTGTGGTTTATGTGAACGCCAGGGGCACAGCATCGTCGATTGTGAACAATTCAAGAAAGCAACCACTGACGCAAGATGGGACATAGCTAAGAAGCATCGCTTGTGCTTTCGTTGCCTCAAATACAGAACAAAGCAACACAGCTGCAAACCAAAGAAATGCGAAATAAACGACTGTGTACATTTACATCACAAGATGCTACACGCTAACAATGCAGCGAACAAGAAGAAAGAAGAACCCGAACGCCCCAAAGAAGAACAAGAGAAGGTCCATTCAGTCTGGACACCTAAGGTGTTATTTCTGAAGATAATACCAGTACACCTTTCTGGACCGGCGGGAGCTGTAGACACCTTTGCACTCCTAGATGACAGCTACACGGTGACATTAATCGACGAGAGCTTAGCCAATCAAATCGGAGCAGAAGGATCCTGTGAACCACTACGAATATCACCCTTCGACGGCGAGTCTACAATCGACGTGACCTCTCGACGAGTGAACTTCTTCATCAAAGGACTGCATACACCTGAACGCAAGCTACATGCAAGAACAGTCAAGCAGCTAGAGTTGGCTGCACAGAGAATACCTGGAGAAGCAATCAGGAACTGTGAACATCTTCGAGACATAGCCAAAGACATAATGACTGAAGATGCAAGACCTAGACTCCTGATCGGCCAAGACAACTGGGACCTCCTCGTCACAATAGAAATCAAAACGGGAAAGAAGAACCAACCAGTGGCCTCACTAACACCACTCGGTTGGGTCCTGCACGGCAGCCACACGCGAGCACTTGGCCACAGAGTAAACTTCATCAGACATGCTAATGCAGACGACGACCTTCATGAACTGGTGAAAGAACACATCACAATAGACAACCTGCAAGTCAACCCGAAGAAACCCATCAATGATCTCGATGAAAAGGCACTTCGTATCCTGCAGCAGCACACAAAGAGAACTACAGAAGGACGATATCAAACAGCTCTATTATGGCGAAATGAAAACACTAAAATGCCAGACAACTACGATAGCGCTTTAAATAGACTTATCAGCGTGGAAAAGAAGATCGACAAAGACCCAGAGCTGAAGAAGAAGTACTCTGAACAAATGGAAGCATTAGTATCGAAAGGATACGCCGAACCAGCCCCAGCAACCATTTCAAATCATAGAACCTGGTACTTACCTCACTTCGCGGTTTACAATCCAATGAAACCGGTCAAATTAAGGATAGTCTGCGACGCGGCAGCCAAAACCAGAGGAGTCTCCTTGAACGACCAACTGCTCACTGGGCCAGACCTCCTGCAATCATTACCAGGAGTCATCATGCACTTCCGTCAGCATTCAGTCGCCGTCACCGCCGACATTACTGAAATGTTCTTACAAATAGAACTTCGACCCGAAGATCGTGACGCTCTCCGCTACTTGTGGCGCGGGGACCGAAGAGACGACCAGCCGCCTGAACAATACCGTATGAAGTCTTTAATCTTCGGAGCCTCTTGCTCGCCAGCCACAGCCATATATGTAAAGAATACAAACGCCGAAAGATTCCAACATGAACATCCAGAGGCAGTCGAAGCTATCAAACGAAAGCATTATATGGATGATTATCTGAACAGCTTTGACACATTAGAAGAAGCAATAAGAATCTCAGAAGCAGTACGTAACATTCACAGTGAAGCGCACTTCGAACTCAGGAAATGGTCATCGAACTCTACCGCCCTTCTTGAAGCACTGGGGGAAGTAAACAAGACTGGAAGCACCATCAAGCTGGAAGACAACACCCAGACAGAGCGAGTCCTCGGCCTGATATGGAAGCCAACGGAAGACTCGCTTGCCTTCAATCTGAACCTGATACGCATACCTCAGAACGTCCTGCAGAACGACACACCCACTAAAAGGGAAGCTCTTCGAATAGTCATGTCCCTATTTGATCCTTTGGGACTTGTGTCGCCAGTGATCATCAGAGCCAAGCAAATACTACAGGAAGTTTGGCGTCGGGGAACAGCATGGGACGAAGCCCTAGATAGCGACCTAGCCGCAAGCTGGAGGAAATGGCTCGCTCATCTCAGAGCCCTAGAACACATCTCCATCCCATGAACCTACCCAGGCTTCAGCGCTACAAAATCACTACAGCTGCACATATTCACCGACGCAAGCGAATCTGCAACATTATACTGGCGAACAGTCACCGGGGACGGAAGAACCTACGTTTGCTTGATCGCAGCCAAAGTTAAGGTGACACCATTGAAACTAACGTCAATCCCACGATTAGAGCTGCAAGCAGCGGTTCTTGGCGCGCGTATGGCAACAGCAGTCAAGGAAGAACATGAACGAACACCAGAGTCAACCACGTTCTGGACCGACAGTCGAACCACACTATCATGGATGGATCAGAACTGGGTCCAGATCTTATAAACCATATGTTGCCCACCGCATCGCAGCAATTGAAGAACAGAGCTCTACCAATGAATGGCGCTGGGTCCCGACCAAACTAAACCCGGCAGACGACGCCACAAGAGATGTACCAGATCACTATGATCAAGGCCATCGCTGGTTTAACGGTCCAGAATTCCTACGTGAACCCCCGGAAACATGGCCAGCAGATGAAAAGAACCCTATCATAATCACAGGGGAAGAGAAAACCTGTAGCATCAGAAACAATAACACACAGATCAGCGATGCTATACCGAACGTCAATAGGTTCTCACGTTGGGAGAGATACCTACGAGCCACAGCACGAGTTCTTCAATTCCTACATCTCTGTCGCCGATCAGGGCAGAATATTAACTACAAAAGGACCAAAAGAAACAGCAGTAACGACCCTGATTGGAGAAAAAACAAGCGGAGAGTGCTAATCAAACCAAGAGAGAAGCAAGAGATCACAAAAAATCACCTGCCTCTCACCGCTGAACTTCTACGTCACGCCGAAAACCTAATCCTGCGAGCGTCACAACAACAATCCTTCCATGAAGAGATAGAAGCTCTAAAAAACAAGTCCATACCTCGAAACAGTCGCCTGCACGCATTATGCATAAAACTCACAGAAGGAGAGATTCGCCTGAAGAGCAGAATAACCGCTATGACGGACATCACAGAACGCCTGAAGGAGCCGATGATACTAGATGGAGACCACATTACGACACGGTTATGGATCGAACACGTACACCGCAAATTACATCACGCAGGCACAGACACCATAGTCAACGAGTGTCGCCAGCAACACTGGGTACTCCGTCTGCGACCAACCGTCAAGAAAATCATAAGCAGATGCCTACAGTGCCGCAAAAAGGCAGTCTCTCCACCTCAGCCGATGACAGGGAATCTCCCTTCCTGTCGCCTAGCACACCATCAAAGACCGTTTACCTACACCGGACTGGATTACTTCGGGCCGTTAACCATTACGACAGGACGGAGTCATCAAAAGAGGTACGTCACCTTATTCACGTGCCTGACAACGCGAGCTATTCACCTTGAACTTGTGACATCGCTCAACACTGATTCAGCGATAATGGCACTACGACGCATGGTAGCACGCCGAGGATGTCCAGCACAACTATGGTCCGATAACGGAACAAACTTTCACGGCGCTGAAAAAGAGCTACGAGCAGCCACCTTTGCAGCCACGGCAGAGGAAGCCTCAAAGAAGATGATCGACTGGCGATTAATCTCACCCGGAGCGCCATTCATGGGAGGCGCCTGGGAACGCATGGTGAGATCGGTGAAAACAGCACTAGCCGCCACATTGAACGAGCGATTCCCGAGCGAAGAAGTGCTCCACACGCTATACTCATCGAAGCTGAACACACTTTAAACAGCCGACCACTTACACATGTGTCCGTGAACCACGAGGATCCTGAAGCGCTGACACCCAATCATTTCATTCTGGGCGGCCCCGGGCGCATCGCAGCACCGGGAGAATTCGACGAAAGCGACTTGCGACTACGAACCAGTTGGCGTGCGGCCCAGAGGCTTGCCGATATATTCTGGGCCAGATGGTTGAAAGAGTATCTCCCCGAACTACGAAACCGTAGAGAACCGCACACTAAAGGTACGATTCCCCAAGTTGGCGATCTAGTGTTCATAGTGGATGGCAACTTACCAAGAAACATGTGGATCAGAGGTCGTGTCTGCGCTACATTCCCCGGCCCAGACGGAGTGGTTCGAACAGTGGACGTGTCTACGAAAGGAGGTATCCTACGACGACCAGTAAAGAAGATAGTGGTGCTATCAATCGACCACGGTGATCCTGCACCGGTTTCTACGACTGCGACGTCAGCGGCGGACGACGCACGGCGGGAGGAATGTGCAGGACACCCAATCAGTGATTAAAACATTATATAGAATAAGATCAGTGTACATAACCATAAGGTGTAACTATGTCTGTTATCTACACTTCTACACTATATATTATATTTATGTAATATAATATATATATATATATATATATATATTAATATAATATATATTAATATAATATTAATATTATAATATTAATATTTTAATATAATATTAATATTATAATATTAATATTTTAATATAATATTTAATATAATATTATAAAGAGGAAAGATTTGTACCTATTTTTGTATGTTTGTAATGAATAGGCTCAAAAAGTACTGGGCCGATTTAAAAAATTCTTTCACCAATAGAATGCTACATTCTTCCAATTTGACATAGGCTACATTTCATTTCGAAAAAAAATAGGGATCCTTGGTAAAATTTGAACAATGTAACCGAAGGTGTAGAAAAATGAGTCTTAAAATGATAATTGTCTACCCCGTGCGAAGCCGGGACGGGCTGCTAGTTTTAGTCATAAGCATGATAGTTTTGATAGCTAGGAACTTTGTCATGACCGCGCTCTACTCCAAGACAAGTCCGGAGCAGGTTCGAACTTGTCGAAACTTGTCCAGGTTTCGACCCGCCTCCACTCCCATCTGATTGGTGGACTTGGAATCGAGCGCGATCAGCAATTTACTCTTAAGAAATTTATTAGAAAATTAATTGTTTAATCAAAGCGATACCGACGCTACTTGTACCTATGTGATTTAATATAAGGGTAGAACATTTTAAGCCAAGGGCAGTGACATGACGCCCAAGCAAGCGGCACCCAGGTTACACGCGGCTTGCTTGAGACAATTAATACGTCACAAACCACACGCATCTGTTACGTATTTGTATTCTAGGTTAATATAGGTATGAATACGTAACAAAAACAGAAATTCACCTCTATACGGGCACCTTGCACGTATAGTCGCAGCTGCGGTCGCGACTACACGTATTCACCGGGCGGCGTTACACTACAGTACTATGCCGCTCTCACACTCATATTCCGCCTATTACCCGGGTCATGGTTTGGCTAGCTCTGATAAGTGGGTCGGGTATAGGCTACATTGACCTGTAGAAGCGCCATAAAGTCGCCATCTCGTCGCTGGTCGTCCTCGCCGGGCCTCCCCCAGGTAACTGGGGGTCTCACCTGGCGGGGACAGACCGCCGAGATGTCGTGAAGAAGCGACACTGTGCAACAGTGTCGCGGCGCGACTGCAGAAACAATCTCAGATACCCTATCACAGGGCCCGCGTCTGTCACGCGGGCCCAACATCCTTAGGCCGCATTAGGCCGACACGAGGAGGGGCCCATATTAATGGGCCACCGCGGACGGGGGGCTATGCCCCGGTTCCGCCAGCCACGCCCCCTTGCGGGGGCGTAGCGACATCTTATCTGTCCAAGGGCAGTGCTTCGAATTAATTTGTATAAATAATGAACAGTAAAACAACAGTCTCCAAAAATAGAGTTTTATTCAGCAAACCAAGTAGTAGTGTCCTCCAATCGGTGTTTTAATTTATATTCGTTCTGAGTTAAAGTATAAGATTACTGAACCGATATTCCGAGATGCTAACTGTCTTGTTTTGATGCTGGACCCAGACATTGCAATTGTGGCCGTATACCGATCACCTTCAGTCAGAAATATTGAACATTTCGTTGGCTCTTTAAATGACACACTGACTTCCCTTTCATCGATGAGAACAGTAGCAGTGATTGGTGATTTAAACATTAATATTCGTCCAGGAAATAGTGATCCAAACTCTGAAGAGTATTTAAATTTAATGGCTTTTCATGGGCTTCTGCCAGCCCACCTCTTCCCAACTCGTATTGATAACTGTCTGGACCACGTATTTCTTAAATCAGATAAAGGTTCGACGGTGCTGATTCTAGACTCATTCTTTACTGACCATGCACCTGTTTTGTTTTGCCTTGAATCTCGAATCTCGACCTTGAAGTCTCTTTTGTTGAGAAACCTAAAAGCATGATCCGCCAGATTAATCTTCCGGGAATCATTAGTCACTTAGAAAGCTCAGACTCTAGCATTCTGGATAGCACAGACCCCAATCAAAGTGCGGAGCTACTTGTCTCCATTTTATCAGACTCAGTAAACGAACACAGCAAATTAAGGAAAGTACCGCACAGAAAGAGAATTATTAAGCCATGGATCACTCCTGGTCTTTTGAAATGCATACGCAATCGTGACAAACTACATTTAAAGTCAATGCAAGATCCTAAAAATCTCATAGATAAACTTACGTATTCAAGATATAGAAATTATTGCAATAACCTGCTAAAGACGATAAGGTGCCAATATGAACAGAATGAGCTCCAAAAGGCAAATGGAAATTCTAAGGCAACTTGGGATATCATAAAGTCCATTAGCTATAAAAATACCACACCCATAAGTAAATCAGGGGATCTCCTTAATATCTGCAGTGATCCTGATACCTCTGTTAACTCTATTAACAATTACTTCGCAAATGTTGGAGGTAATCTTGTTCAGAAGATACAGCAGACTCAACATAATGAAAATTCAAACTTTGATATTAATTCCTTGCCCAACTCGCAAGGAAACTCATTGGTTTTGCTTGAGACCGACTTTGCTGAGGTAAGCAATATAATCACGGAATTAAAACATAACTGTGCTGTTGGCTACGATGGTATTCCTGCCTCAGTTATAAAATCTGCTAGGCATGTTCTCATCCCCTCAATCACTCATGTGTGCAATCTATGCTTGTCAAAGGGTATCTTCCCACACGCCTTCAAAAAAGCATTAGTTTCACCTATATTTAAGGGCGGGGATGGGTACCGTGTCGAAAACTATAGGCCTATATCAGTTCTCACGACCTCGTCCAAAATCCTAGAAAAAATCCTAAATAAGAGACTTCTGAATTACTTAGAGCACAATAATGCGATTGCTTCAAACCAATACGGCTTCAGGAAAGGTAAATCAACAGAGGATGCTGTGCTTGAGCTATCAAATCAGATCACTAAGAATCTCGACACCAGGACTAAAACGATAGGTATATTCTTAGATTTAGCCAAGGCTTTTGACACGGTCTCTACTCCCATCCTTTTACACGGATTGGAGGCACTGGGAATAAGAGACGCCGCTCTAGGAATTTTTTGCGACTACCTCACTGAGCGTAGTCAGCGAGTTAAGGTAGAAAACTACACAAGCAACGATGAGTATTTATCTTTCGGAGTCCCACAGGGCAGTGTGCTGGGTCCTACTCTCTTTCTTGTATACGTGAACAGGTTATGCCAACTCACTATACCGGACTGCAAGATACTTGTCTATGCTGATGACACTGCACTTATTATAAGTGGAGATACCTGGGCCTCTGCTCACCGCTCGGCTGAAAATGCTCTTGGTATAGTGATGGACTGGCTTTCATGTAATCTGCTAACATTAAATGTCTCCATAACCCACTATGTTGCTTTCTCAGCTAACTCTTCTACACAGCCTAGCATTCCAGATATAAAGGTACATAGATGCTCTCATTCCGCCCTTAACACCTGTAATTGCCCTCCTATTCAAAGAGCATCTTGCGTGAAGTATTTAGGAGTACACATTGATTGCACACTAAGCTGGAATAAACATGTAGACGTAACGTTATCTCGTGTACGAAAGCTTATGTTTCCAATGAAAAAGCTCAGAAACGTAGTTGCTTTCCCACTGATGAAAACTATTTATTTTGCTTTAGCTCAGTCACTCCTGACCTATTGCATCGCAGTATGGGGTGGCACTTTTAAGACCCTTATGTCTAGAGAGGGCGCAGAGGGCCGTTTTGAAGGTGATACTTCATAAACCGTATCGCTACTCTACAAATCAATTGTACAAGGACATGGCTGTACTCACTTGCAGGCAACTCTGTGCACTCAATATGATCCTACGTAAGCATTCCTCCCTTAATTATGAACCAAAATTGTTTATAAATAAACGACGTAAAGACCTAGTTTGCCCTTCTGTTAGAACCCAAACTGCCCTGGCCAGTCGAAACTATTTGAGTCTGAGTGGCCGCCTTTATAATGCAGTTAACATGTAACATATATCCTCTTCCAAAATATAAGTGTAAGACTGTAGTTAACAAATACCTACAGGGTCTTACTTACGACGACACTGAAAGACTGTTCGCCAGGGAATCATAATTAATAAACGCTACAACACACACACACCCACATTCACAAACACACCCTCACTCACACACCTACACACATCACATTTACCTCAATTTATGTATATTCTTGCATGCCTTAAAATAATAATAAATACTTAAATTATTTTCAATCTGATTATATTCAATTAAATTCTATTTTTAATATTTTAATTAAACTTAAATAAGTGCAAATTAATTTGTATCAGAAATATTTGTATCATTATATTATTACTATAGCAAATCATATGTCACGGTTTAGCTTGTAGGAGGGAGGCGCCGGTGTCTGTCACACAGTTTATACTAGCACAGACATCGTCGTTAACTATCTTTAAAACATTCAAAACTCTGTACATTGTGTTTTTGTTTTGGGATAGATGAGTTGTACCCACATTTGGTAATAAAAATTATTATTATTATATTATTATTAATCAAGCGCACATTAATGTGAGAATACACCCCTCACACTTTTTATCCCGATATTCCTACGGGATCCAGACTTATACGGGTGAAACCGCGAGGCGCAGCTAGTTACTAATAAATAACAACAACATGTCTGCCTATTTATAGTATTTAAACTCGAATAACATAAAACAATTCAGTATACATTTTATATTAGCTTTATTGACTATTTCGACGAAGGCCCCCTTCGGTGCTCATACTCGTAGTAGTGTTTGAATAGTAATTCTAGAAAACAAATTTAATTTGATTAGGTTTGTGGAGGCATCTACGTCGCCACATGCGAACTACGCATCAAAGACCTGACGTCACACAAATCCTGCATCGCGCAATTAAGGCGAGGTTCTTCGAGCGTGCATTTTTGTTCTAGAGATGGCAGCTGGGCGCGAGTAAATTGTGCCGTGAATTTCGTTAATTTTGGGTTGCAAATTTATGTTTTACGATATTAACAATGTTAAACCCGACGGACATTACATCATCATAGACGTTTATTTTGATGTGATTTTCAATACATAACGTGGTATAATCTATATATACTAATATATAAAGCTGAAGAGTTTGTTTGAACGCGCTAATCTCAGGAACTACTGGTTGGAATTGAAACATTCTTTTTTTGTTGGATAGTACATTTATTGAGGAATATTATAGGCTATATAACATCACGCTACAACCAAAAGGAGCGGAGCATAAATGAAAAATGTTGCAAAAACGGGAAAAAATATTTCTTTTTGGGAGCTTCCGTTGCGTGCGCTGCATAAACGGTTTAAGTTACGCAAATATCATGTATGATGGAATTGTTCCTCTTTAAAAGTTCTAAAAAAAGTCCGCGACAGCATATGTCTATCTTTTAAGATTGACTCACTATAAGCTTTTTTTATGGTAATCAAATTTTTTCGAAATTAATTCATTATTTGCGAAGGAGTTTTATCAACATAATATTAATCCTTATCCAAATAAATATGTTATTAATCACAAGTATTTAAATGTAAACAAAATTGTCTTTGACATCACTTGATTTCAATCAACATCTTAGGAGATATCATAATTTTAAAATAACTCCGCAACAAAATAAGTAGAAAATTCATTACTTAAACCACTCTCTCTCTTACGAGTAGGTGACGCAGACGAAGTTGCGCGGGTCAGCTATATAATTTGCTAGCTTTTGCCCGCGGCTCCGCCCGCGTGGATGTCGGTTATCGCGTAAAAAAGAAGCCTATGTCCTTCTCCATATCCCAGGTTATATCCATGACGTTTCACATTTATAATATTAGTATGGATAAAGCTGAAGAGTTTGTTTGTTTGGTTGAACGCTCCAATCTCAGGAACTACTGGTTCGAATTGAAAAATATTTCAAGTGTTGGATAGCCCATTTATCGAGGAAGGCTATAGGCTATATATCTACGCTACGATCCTTAGAAGCCAAGCGAAAAGAACGGAAGTCAGAAAGAACGCTAAGCGATAACGAAGTTTTAGCGCGGGCGAGCGACGGGATGCGAATGCGACGCGATGGGTGGGCCGAAATTTCACGCGGACGAAGTCGCGGGCAGAAGCTAGTATTGAAATAAAATGATTTTAATCTACTAAATAAGGGTATATTAGGATTTTTTTCTGTCGAGCGAACTTTATCCAATTATGTCACGAGTACCCGACGTACCTACAGAAAGGTCTCAAAAGCAACGTATATTTTTTTCACGTGTTTAATCATTACCGTTTCTAAATAAAATTACATTAAAATTACATTTCCTAGAGGTTAACTTGAAGAACCTCGCCTTAAGAGTTTACCGCGTGAACGACATATATAAGACTATCCAACATCAATCATTGGGCCGGGAACTGGGGATCTCACCTAGCTTCCCCAGGGAACTGGGGAACTCACCTAGCTTCCCCAGGGAACTGGGGATCTCACCTAGCAGGGGTCTGGTAGCACGGGCGTCATGAAGAACTTCGGGCACTCCTACAGTCACACCCTCAACAACACACTTCAGACCGCTGAGGGGAATCCCCCCTCAAACGACTAAGTGTGCGATAAAGCTCTCCCACGAAACCACGCAAACCCAACGACGGGTTCCCAATTATGGGGACCGAGAGACAAATGCCTCGGGCAAGGGGCCAAAAAGCCCCAACACCGATGGGGGCGCAGAGACGACCGACGTCATTAGGCAGTTGCCCGCCAGACACAACACCCGTCTGGTCGGAGGATCCTCCCTTTTCTATAGAGTATGAGTGAATTTTACACCCTGTTCCTCACACCTCTAAAGGTTTGACTGAGCTAAATACCAAATTCAAGTTGTTAGTATTCGATCGCAAATTAAATTTGATTAGGTATTTAAAGAGTGATATACATTCGGAATCCATACTTAATATTATAAATGTGAAAGTAACTCTGTCTGTCTGTCTGTTACGTTTTCACGCCTAAACTGCTGAACCGATCGTAGCAGAGAGGCAGAGATATAGAGAAGGACATAGGCTACTTTTTTTACGCGATAACCAACACCAAGCGGGCAAAAGCTAGTAGAAAATAAATATGAGTTTAAACAAATACCAGTTGTATTAGTTGTTGGTATTAGAACGGAATAAATCAAAATTATTCCCAAGCTCGCTCCTACATTCTAGGTTATCTAAGTAAAATATCTGCCGGAATCCGCGGTAAATATTTTGGCAACCAAAACCGGCGAAGAAATAGGCGCCCAGGGGGACTTCAGGGGGGATTTCTGGACGTTGGGTTTTTCAGATTCTAGTTTTCCCCCCTAAGGAAGATTTTCAGGGGGGAATTCTAGACTTCTTTTTTTAGATTCCAGTTTTCCCCCTCAAGGAACATTTTCAGGAGGGATTTGTGGAACTTTTATTTTTTCGATTCCAATTTTCCCACCTAAGGGGGAATTATCAGGAGGGAATTCAAGACTTTTTTTTATAGATTCCACTTTTCCCCCTCATGGAGTATAATGCTAAAAATAAAAACTGATAGTGGGGTGGCAACCAATCCTTATGAAATAGCAAACAATTTCAATAACTATTTAATACAACTATCGAACAGCGATAATGGGAACATACAAATACCAATAAACACCGTGCAATTATTACCGATAGAGGACATTGAAATTGCAAATATTATTATGTCATAAAATAATACTAAATCTGTTGATTATGATGGTATTACAACGGACATTCTAAGAAAAGCGTCGTCAGTATTGTCCCCGTGCTAAGATACCTAATAAATGTATCTTTCGAACAAGGAACTTTTCCCAGCCGATTTAAGAAGTCGGTAGTCAAGCCATTGCATAAAATTGCATAAAAAAGGAGATAAAACAGAAATGAGTAACTATAGACCCATAGCCTTAATCCCTAATATCTTGGTAGGTACCAGACGACCCGCGAAATTTGCGTCACGTAAACAACGCGCTCCGTGTAATTTTATTCTTAAAAATGTTTCAAGTAATAATTTCGTGTTAAGTGTGATGTTAAAATGAACTAGACAGTGTAAAGATTATGTAAAATTGTTATCTCAACTGAACTCACACAGTGGACTTTGTTATAGTGTTTTTCGAGCTGCGTTGTGTAAACAGTACCTAATTCAATGCAACTGGATCAAAGTGTTGGTTTTACTAAATAAACAGGTACTCTTAGTGAAATAGTGAAGTTCAATCAAGAGTTTTTCAAGTTCTGTCAAAAATTGCACAAAAACAATTACAGTGCAACTTTTTGAAATAGAGAAAAATAACCGTCTTGTTAAAAGTTGAATAAGTAATTATTAGAACCTATTATCTTATTTCACTGTATTCTCATTGAACGTATGGCAGAGTGGATAAGAACGTTGGTTTTTTTTGTAGCCACAAAATACACTTCGTGGCCCGGGTTCGAACCCTAGTTCAACAGTGTTCTTTTTCAAAATGTTTTCGATGAATTTATTATGATGGATTTTCTGGAGAATATCACGTTTAGAAATCGGAAGACAAAATCTCAAAACATGTCTCGTATCCGATCAACGTCAATCAATGATAGCAATATTAGTTAGCAGTAGTAGTAGAACCAATTTGGATTCCGAACGGGTAAAGGTACATCAGATCTATTGTCCAAGTTTGCTGATGAAGTCAACGAGCACCTTAATCAAAGAAATATTACATACGCACTTTTCATTGACTTTTCCCGTGCTTTTAACACGCTTGATCACAAGCAACTAATTAGTAAACTGGACCATAGTGGAATTCGTGGCCCTCTGCTCAACTGGTGCGAGAATTACCTCCAAAACCGAAAATTTGCTGTCAAAATTGGTAATTCATTAAGTGAAGCCGCTCATGTTACAGAGGGCGCGGCTCAAGGGTCAGTTTTGGGGCCTCTCCATCGTCTATCTTATGTAAATGACATGAGTAACTGCAACAACCACTGTACATGCTATCAGTTTGCAGACGATACATGTCTTGTAATAGCTGATAAGGACCCTCAAAAAGCTTGTAATCTTTTGCAATCTGACCTAAACTCTTTGATAAAATGGTGCCATGATGTTGGGTTGGTGCTCAATTCTAATAAAACCAAATTGCTAGTCGTAAAATCACCACACTTCAAATGTATCCCTCCCAATAATTTAGTTGCACACGACCACAGCTGCTTGCATAACTTAAATAATACCAGTGTAGCTGTCCTCGTATAGAAGAAGTAGATTCTCAAAAGTATCTGGGACTCGACATCGATAACAAATTCAACTGGAGAAAACATATAGAGCATGTTTGTAATAAGTTAAGACAATGTTTAGCTAATATTATAATCCTGAAGAACCGCATTCCTTTCAAAGTAAAACTTATGTTATACAACTCATTAGCAGAATCATACATTCAATATGGACTCAGTAGTTACGGTCGAACATTCAAATCTTATCTCAGTAAAATTTATAAACTTCAACTAAGACTACTAAAGAATATCGTATCTAAAAAAAATTAAATACCCATTTCAAAACAATGAGCATGGACTATTTCATCACTGTAAACCATTACCTGTACATACACAATTTAAATATACTTTGCTAAAAGATCAATATTTCAATGCCTACTTAGAGCAAAAAGTTCAACATCCTGTATTCACGCGGGCCGTCGCACGTAACCAGCTATGCACGGTTCGGGCAAACAACACCTACGGCGAGCGGACATCTTCTTACCTAGTGCCTCGGTTAATTAACAACCTACCTTCCGATTTGCGCAGTGACATTACGCCAAGAAATATTAAATCAAAACTTAAGTCCCACTACCTTCAACACATTGAATGCTCAATGTGAAATACGGTTTATGTAGTAACTAGCATATCACCTGAGATGAAGTTACCAAATCTGGAAATACGGTATTATCTTATATTTATTGTTTATCTTGATTTTGTTTTTACTACGATGTAGAATTACATGTAGCATTAAGTACAAATCTTAGTGGTTTAAAAATGCTATGCTAAGCCGTCTTAGTACACACTTTGTAATTAATTTAAAAAAAAAAAAGTTGCAACAATATGACGCTAGATGGCACTAGTAACAGTTTACCGAACATATCCGACGACGAAAATGATAAACAGCTATCTGATCTCAAAGATGAATAGCGAAACTCAAATTAGAATTGTCGTCAGCTCACCAGGAAATTAACAACCTGTCACTAGAGAATATGGAATTAAAAAAATCAATAATGGACATGAATTCGAAACATGAAATGGCAAAAAAAGCTTTTAAAATAGTAACCGGTGAGACACCGAATAAAAAAATAAGAAAAATAAAACACCGCACAAAACCAGCATCCAGGATATGTGCCAAAAACCACACATGACTCTTGTTCTTCTCCTACAATACAGAATAATTGCATAACTAATGGAATACCACCCTCTCAATCGCTCTTCGAAAAGAACAAACTGTGTATCATTAGCAGCAACAAAACGAATGACTTATTATCAACAGCAGAAATACATTTGATAACTCTCAAATATGCCACTACCTTACACCGAATTGTGGCATTGAGAAAATGATTGACAACTTACACTCCAAACTGTCAAACTACACCATACAAGATTGCTGTATTATATTTATAGGAGAGGACGATTTTCTTAAAACAAACAACTACTGTGACCTGGTTGTCCACATAAGGGAGGTTTTAACAAAAAGAAATGTCACAAATATTATCTTATGCCTACCCTCATATAAATGCAGCGACTATTCTACGATCTACAATTGGAGAATTGAAACTTTCAACAATATGCTTTACATGGATAATCAAAGCCATTACTATGCGTGGCTGTTTGACTCCAATTTAAAATTGTCTTATAAGGGGGACATGTTCTCCTAGTACACTGGCCGATTAAATAACAAAGGAATGCACAATACCTTCCAAAACTTAAAAATATTAATAAATGAACTTTCCTATGAATGGACCGAAACAAACGTTATAAGTTCAGAGACACCGCCTGACAATATTAATGAAGCAAATGTGACCACAAGTAACTCTGACTTTTTTCGCATAAATATTCTGCACCAAAATATCGCTGGTCTTTTGAATAAGGCCGACTTACTGTCCACCTTCAAGAAATGGCCAGGAATAAAAAAGATATAGATGTCGTCTGCATTACAGAACATTTCACTATGCTTGGTAATTAAAACATAGTAAATATTCCGAACTATAAACTGGCTGCATGCTATGCAAGACAATCAAAAAAAAGTGGCTCGCGTCGCGCCACGGCGGCCGGCTAGGGTGACACGTAGTGGAGACGCTATCCTCGCGCTATGTATAGTATGTGAGAGCTCACCTTGTGGTTGCTGCGGGTAGGGCAGCGCGGCGGCGGGCGCGGAGGAGCCCGCGGCGGGCGCGGCGGGCGGCGGGGGGCGCGGGGGGGGCTCGCGTCGCGCCACGGCGGCCGGCTAGGGTGACACGTAGTGGAGACGCTATCCTCGCGCTATGTATAGTATGTGAGAGCTCACCTTGTGGTTGCTGCGGGTAGGGCAGCGCGGCGGCGGGCGCGGAGGAGCCCGCGGCGGGCGGCGGGGGGCGCGGGGGGGGCTCGCGTCGCGCCACGGCGGCCGGCTAGGGTGACACGTAGTGGAGACGCTATCCTCGCGCTATGTATAGTATGTGAGAGCTCACCTTGTGGTTGCTGCGGGTAGGGCAGCGCGGCGGCGGGCGCGGAGGAGCCCGCGGCGGGCGCGGCGGGCGGCGGGGGGCGCGGGGGGGCTCGCGTCGCGCCACGGCGGCCGGCTAGGGTGACACGTAGTGGAGACGCTATCCTCGCGCTATGTATAGTATGTGAGAGCTCACCTTGTGGTTGCTGCGGGTAGGGCAGCGCGGCGGCGGGCGCGGAGGAGCCCGCGGCGGGCGGCGGGGGGCGCGGGGGGGGCTCGCGTCGCGCCACGGCGGCCGGCTAGGGTGACACGTAGTGGAGACGCTATCCTCGCGCTATGTATAGTATGTGAGAGCTCACCTTGTGGTTGCTGCGGGTAGGGCAGCGCGGCGGCGGGCGCGGAGGAGCCCGCGGCGGGCGGCGGGGGGCGCGGGGGGGGCTCGCGTCGCGCCACGGCGGCCGGCTAGGGTGACACGTAGTGGAGACGCTATCCTCGCGCTATGTATAGTATGTGAGAGCTCACCTTGTGGTTGCTGCGGGTAGGGCAGCGCGGCGGCGGGCGCGGAGGAGCCCGCGGCGGGCGCGGCGGGCGGCGGGGGGCGCGGGGGGGGCTCGCGTCGCGCCACGGCGGCCGGCTAGGGTGACACGTAGTGGAGACGCTATCCTCGCGCTATGTATAGTATGTGAGAGCTCACCTTGTGGTTGCTGCGGGTAGGGCAGCGCGGCGGCGGGCGCGGAGGAGCCCGCGGCGGGCGGCGGGGGGCGCGGGGGGGGCTCGCGTCGCGCCACGGCGGCCGGCTAGGGTGACACGTAGTGGAGACGCTATCCTCGCGCTATGTATAGTATGTGAGAGCTCACCTTGTGGTTGCTGCGGGTAGGGCAGCGCGGCGGCGGGCGCGGAGGAGCCCGCGGCGGGCGCGGCGGGCGGCGGGGGGCGCGGGGGGGGCTCGCGTCGCGCCACGGCGGCCGGCTAGGGTGACACGTAGTGGAGACGCTATCCTCGCGCTATGTATAGTATGTGAGAGCTCACCTTGTGGTTGCTGCGGGTAGGGCAGCGCGGCGGCGGGCGCGGAGGAGCCCGCGGCGGGCGCGGCGGGCGGCGGGGGGCGCGGGGGGGGCTCGCGTCGCGCCACGGCGGCCGGCTAGGGTGACACGTAGTGGAGACGCTATCCTCGCGCTATGTATAGTATGTGAGAGCTCACCTTGTGGTTGCTGCGGGTAGGGCAGCGCGGCGGCGGGCGCGGAGGAGCCCGCGGCGGGCGCGGCGGGCGGCGGGGGGCGCGGGGGGGCTCGCGTCGCGCCACGGCGGCCGGCTAGGGTGACACGTAGTGGAGACGCTATCCTCGCGCTATGTATAGTATGTGAGAGCTCACCTTGTGGTTGCTGCGGGTAGGGCAGCGCGGCGGCGGGCGCGGAGGAGCCCGCGGCGGGCGCGGCGGGCGGCGGGGGGCGCGGGGGGGGCTCGCGTCGCGCCACGGCGGCCGGCTAGGGTGACACGTAGTGGAGACGCTATCCTCGCGCTATGTATAGTATGTGAGAGCTCACCTTGTGGTTGCTGCGGGTAGGGCAGCGCGGCGGCGGGCGCGGAGGAGCCCGCGGCGGGCGCGGCGGGCGGCGGGGGGCGCGGGGGGGCTCGCGTCGCGCCACGGCGGCCGGCTAGGGTGACACGTAGTGGAGACGCTATCCTCGCGCTATGTATAGTATGTGAGAGCTCACCTTGTGGTTGCTGCGGGTAGGGCAGCGCGGCGGCGGGCGCGGAGGAGCCCGCGGCGGGCGCGGCGGGCGGCGGGGGGCGCGGGGGGGGCTCGCGTCGCGCCACGGCGGCCGGCTGGAACGACACGTACACGTTAGTGGACTGAGGGACACTCGTATTCCAAAACTTGTTTCGTAGAAATAACGATAACGCACTATCCAGTATGCTTGACATCGCTGTCAGCTGTCTCGACGGTATGTTGCGAATGAAATTCAGGACATCAACTTTCAGCATTCGAATTGATTTAGAAAAACAATACACTCCGGGACGCCTGAATCGAACCACCAATAAATTTTTTTACTTCTTTTCTACTTCAGTGGACTCAGGCACAACATATTTCAACCGGTTCGTGAGTAAAGTTAAGAAGGTCGTCGTTAAGTATGAATTCGTCGCTTCTTTCTAGTCATTCGAATTTGGTAGGATAACTAGCCGTTGTGTATTGTTGTATTTAAATATGTCTGTTAATCGCTTCATCAATAAATAATTTGTCTAGAGTTTAATACCATTGACAATTTTGACCATTGTAATGTTAATGAGATTTAATTCGGAGTGAGAGCCTGGTGATCCGTCACACATGGTACCCTAGTATGGACGCCAGTCTCTCACAAAGGATCATATTTTATGCATGAGAGAAAAATAAAGACTATTATTATTACTGTTTGTCTCTGCATCACCCAAAGGTTGACTGGTAGAAAATGTCTATGGCATTAGTCCGCCTCTGTACATTTTGTGTGCTTAAAGTATTAAATAAATAAATATTATTATTATTATATGATTTGGTGGGTAGCATAAGAAATATTTAACAATGGTGGCCCAGTGGTAAAGGCCGCGACTTATGAGTCGTAGGCGTAGGTTTAAACCAAGACCGGCGTGTGTACATTTTTTCATCATCACTGTTCTCAAAAAGGTGAAGGAAAACATCGTGAGTAAATGTTCTATATACGAGTACACAAAGCTCCATTAAGTCCTTACCCCCCCAAAAGACATGTGCGTTCAAATCCGTGATAGGCCCAAGTTGGTTTTTGTATTTTGCAAAAACATGTTATTACAATTAATGTATTGTTTTAGTGAATAAATAAGTATTGTCTGTTTTAAATATTGTTTTTATTCAATAAAAAGTTAATACTTTTAATAATGTATATAATGACAAGCAACCATTAGCAACAAACAAGCTTAACATTTACGAAGACTTAGTCCCGTATTATAGAACGTCACTCAATACTCAAGCATTACTTAAAACTAGTTTCATCCAATCAAATGGCTTGAATCTAGTTTTAAGTGAGGCTTGAGTATTGAGTAACGTTCTGTAATACGGGCCTTAGACTACGTTTATGTAGTCCGGAGGTTTCAAGACCGCTTGCCGTGCATAATATTGGAAGTTCAAATCCTAGGCACAACATGTGTTTTCTTTTCTAATAAATATTTAGAAAGAATTTAAAAATCAAGAAAAATAAAATATTTTAATAATCACTTAATAATATTTATTATTTAACAAAATTTTGATCTTATTTTACTAAAAAATATATATTGTAAAGATAATCTTATATATAAAATTCTCGTGTCACAATGTTCGTTCCCGTACTCCTCCGAAACGGCTTGACCGATTCTCATGAAATTTTGTGAGCATATTGAGTAGGTCTGAGAATCGGCCAACATCTATTTTTCATACCCCTTAGTGATAAGGGTTGTCCACCCTTAACATTTTTTTGACAGAACGAAGTCTGTCGGGTCAGCTAGTAATTTATATTATCTTTACAATCTTTTTATTTATATTTTCTTTAATATATTTTTTTCTTTTTGTAAAGGTTCTTTGTTTTTTTATTTTTTATTGGAAAAATTTGATAATACACTGTTATCATTAGTCATTACATATTTTGCCAACTGACACAAACGGGTCTCTAGACAACGTTGTAGTTATAATTTGAGGGTATGGATTAATTTCATAAAGAAAACGTAAGTAAGTAAAATTAATAGATCAAATGATAACATTCATCGATTAGAGAAGAGACCTAAAGATAAACTACTTGGACGATAGTGGATAACAATTTCATCGCAATTCTCATGGGCTCGCTGGCTAGTCTGTCAAACTGCCGGTATGAGTATCACGACATTCGGTAATGCGATGGTTCGAATCTAAGTCGAACGCGTAAACTCTTTTTGAAGTATTCTTTAGATTATTCTATCAGTGTAACATTTTAAAACTTGAGGGGTTAGGACATAATGACGCTGTGTGTACCTTTCAACCTGTGCGAGGCCCGTGTGGATTTGGGCTTCCTCTCTGAGTGTCCCAGCAGTGGGAACAAGCTGTCGCGCGTACGTACCTCGCTGGTGCCGGCGTGGTGCTGCGGCGGCGCGGGCGCGGGCCGCACGGAGCCGCGCGACGCCTCCTGCGTGAGGTCCTTCAGCAGCTCGTCCTTCTCCGTCTTGCGCGCGAAGCAGAAGTCCGACACCTTGTTCTGGAACGCCACCAGCAACTGGAACAGGCAAGGGGCGGTGAGTGGGCCGGCGCGCGGGGCGGGCCGGGGCGGGCGGGCGCGCGGCTACCTGCGTGAGGTCGTTGTAGAACTTGATGCCCTCGTTGAGGTTGGCGGTGAGCTCCTGGAAGGCGTCGGCGGCGGCGCACAGCTGGCCCAGCGCGGCGTCGCGGCCCGAGGCGCCGCCGCGCGCGGCCACGAGCGCGGCGTGCGCGGCCTGCACGTCGCCCAGCAGCGCGGCCTGGCGCGCGACCGTGGCTTGGGCGCGCGCCTGCAGCGGCGCCAGCGCGCTGCCCAGCGCGCCGGCCGACAGCGCGGGCTCGTCCACGCAGCCGTCGGCCGCCAGCGCAAGCAGGAACTGCTCGCGCAGGTCCACGCTGGTGTCCTTGAGCTCGGCCTCGATGGCGTCGCGCTCGGCCTTCAGCGTCTCCACGTCGGCCATGAGCGCGCGCAGGCGGCGCGCGGCGGCGGCCTCGCCGGCGGCGTCGGGCCGCTCGCTGCCGGGCTCGTCGGGCACGCCGGCCGTGATGTCGCCCTCACTGCCGCTGAGCAGCGCGATGTTGTCGCGGTGCTGCGCGAACTTCTGCTGCACGATGTTGTCGGCGCGCACGGCGTTGTCGATGATCTGGCGGTACTTGTCGGCGTTGGTGCGGAAGGCCTCGGTGAGCTTGGCCGAGTCCGTGCGCGACCAGCGCGCGCCGAACTGCGTGCGCAGCGCCGCGTCCGCCTCCGCCTCCTCGCGCAGCATGCGCTCCGCCTGCGACACAACGCTACTTAATATGTGCGCACAAACAGCTCAGTGTGGTGCACTCGAACTCGGTGAGTGTTGAGCGAGTTCCACTCGTGTTTATACAAAACAGTTTGTCTAAAAACGCTCCTAAACGAGAAATATTTTTACTGCAATTGACATTTTTGTGCATTATCGGCATAAGAGGGACTTCTTAATCGTGCAGTGTTATTGAAAAGTAAATAACTACATATCAATGGGTTAAACTTGGGAATATGTAAAAAAAAAACAGTCGCATTTTTCTAGTCATTCGAATTTGGTCGGATAACCATCCGTTATGTACATGTTTTGTTTTTTGTTTATATCTACTTAATGCGAACATTTCCAAGCTGAATATTTTCACCATATATTTTTGACTAAACGCACAAATTTTTGGTTTAGACCCACACATCTAGGGTTGAGCCGGTTTCTTGTATTTTGCCGTCAAAGTTATGACAGTCGTATTGACTTTTAGCAATATTATTCAATAACGCATGCATGTACACTTTTGAAACTTTTTATGGTTATTAAAAGCGCCAAGTAGGACCGAATACAGTTTTCAGCGAGCTTAAACGTTTTCTCATTTAGGCGCTACGATATTTTTTCGGGTTTTAAAAAAAGCGCGATTTCTTGAAAATTATAAATATTTTCTTAAATCTAATTCTGTCACAAATACGCACAAATAAAGAGCTACTCGTGTATGTTTATTCTAAAGGCGCACATACAATGGTTTTAGAGATACACGATTCTGGAAAACGTTACTCCAGCAGGAAATGCAATATCTCGAAAACCTAAAGACGCACAAATTCAAATATAGGCTCTCTGCCCATGCAAAATATTTCTCTCTCCGACCATTCGTTTAGAATTTTCCTGCTGGAAAAACGTTACTCCAGCAGGAATCGTTTTTTATTTTTTTTTCCAAAACGGTAAAGCGCACAATTTTTTTATGTGGCGCACATTTACAGCGGACTAGCTTTTGCCCGCGGCTCGGTTATCGCGTAAAAAAGGAGCTTATGTCCTTCTCCATATTCTAGGCTATATCTCTGCCAAATTTCATGATGATCGGTTCAGTGGTTTAGGCGTAAAAACGTAACATACAGACAGACGGACAGACAGACAGAGTTACTTTCACATTTATAATATTAGTATGGATTACGCACTAATTATACGTTCCACTCATATATATCACTCTAGGAGAAACTTTCCTGCTGGGGTAACTAACGTACACTACTTTTATAGTTACACAGACTTAATGTTCCGATTATTTCTCAGATAAGAAATTGACAAAAGAGTATTTTTCGTGCACGGAGCCTTAAAGCACGTAGTCACCACGCGAGTGTAAGGGGTTCCAACTAACATCTTTCGGGACTCAAGCCCAGCTCACCTGCCGTGGCTTACCCTGCTAGCAAACCAACGAGGCTATGGCGACCCGCCAACACGCACTGAACCAGCGTGATGGGTTACGGCCCAATCCCATCGATTTAGAATACCCTAGATACACCGTCAACGCTTGAAATGTGTCTCGATACAACTGTGCTTAAATTACTTCTAAGCACAGTTGCGCTCTCAGTAACGCGCGCTTCGTTGTCGGGTGAACATGCCAAAGTGCTCCGTAAAAAAGTGCAAAAATAATACTTTAACCACGTTGCAAAGGGATGGCATATCGTATTTTCGGTAAGTACTAGATAATAGTTTTATAATGTAGTGAATTTGTGGCAAAATACGCCTTCAAACTCATTAAAAACATTTTATTTTTATTTTTTTCAATACGTCTCTTCATTTGACGCTACGCAGTTGGCTTTTTCCCTCGCGCAGCACTTGTATTAAGTGGAAAGGAGATGGAAGATGTATAAAGTGGAACATAGTCAAATATTAAATGAATAGAGTCGCTTATTGTTTTTTTCTTTCTGCGGTATGTCATTAATATGGAATTAACATAGAATAACTATAGCCTGTCCGGAGATGAGCAAAATTTATTTGAATGGTGATTGGTGTTTTTTATATTATAGTTATTATTAATTGAAAGGGAAAAATGGCGAAAAATTATAGCTAATGAGAGGAGTGAAGATTTTTTTAAGCCAAATGATTCTATAAAAAAAAAATAGTGTGGTTCGCTCTTGTCACTTCTCAGAAAATGACATGTATTATACGAAGAAAGGCTTTCGGAAAGTAAAGAAAGGGGTTATACCATGTATTGCAGTAAGTTTTTACATTAAATTATTGTGACTATTGAGTAAATGTGCTGAGTTAATGGTGCCGATTCTCTTGTACACCGAACTAAACTATTACTAAAATTGCTTACTTTTGGCTATGAGAATCTTAAAGCTATTCTGCAAACAAAATTCTCTAAATTTAAAAATAAGTTTGACACAACTAAATCGAATTTGACAATCGTAACTCCACGTGGTATTTTTTTTTATGGCTTCGCAACGTTGTACTTGTTTGCCTATGATTTTTTTTAGAGCAATCAACAATTTTTCAATCAATCTTTTTAAATTGTCTTAATAAATAAAATAAAAATAAGTAAATTTTAACCACCTCAACCTGTTTTAATTAAGCACATAGTACTGAGTAAAATTTCAAGACCACTCCATTATCCTTCTGTTCCAAAGCAAACATTTTTTATGATTGTCACGCGGCGTAAACTGAATTTGACTTAATAAGCATTTGCTTAAGGCATAGTATCGTTTAAAATTATCTTACCTACAGCTGAGAGCAATAAAATTTTACGACTTGCGCGATGGTCTAATTTTGAAATGTCATAACCGCCCATCGCGCACACTCGAAACCACACCTTAATTCCATTCACATAAGGTTGTATGTAAGGAAAATTGAAATGTTCTTAAGTACATTATGTGTTTTAGATTTGCCTTAGTAGACGCACACACTTGTAACTTAGCGATGGGACACTTTTGCGACTTTGATTTGTAGGTGATAGTGTATCTAGGGTATTCTAAATCGATGCCCAATCCCCCCAATGGATAGAGGTATAAGAGACATGCCCCAAGTACCCGGCGACTACAGCGGTTGTGCTGGTCTTTGGTCAGGGGAGCTAAGAATCTCCGGTTGAGACTGTCAAACGACCATGACAAATTATATAACGGACACCGATACGTTTTGTCGTCGATTGATATGCCGCCCCAGAACATGCACGAGCCAGCCCCGTATTCCACTGTCTCTTGAATACCGGCTTGTGCGAATCGTTCCCTTTGCATCCTGTACACTCTTCTACGCCTGTCGTTGTAGAAAAGACACACCCTCGTCTCATCTGAGAAGAGCACAGCCCTCCATTGGTCTATTGTTCAATCCACATGGTCACGGGCAAATTGCAACCGGTCTCTCCTATGCTGTACAGTCAATTTTGGCCCTGTAGCAGCCCTGTGAGCTGCAATTTTCTTCTCCCGCATTCTTCTTCTAATCGTGGAGATGCTTACAGAAGTTCTGCGAGCTGATCGCAGTTGTTGTTGCAGCTCAACAGAATTGGAGAATCGATTACGTAAAGACGTCGAAACAATAAAGCGATCGTCTCTTTCGGATGTGCATCGTTGTCTTCCAGATCCACGTCTTCGGATATAGCCACCAGTCTTTTGGAAGTTGGAACACTCGTCTAAAGGAAAAACGACTCAAGTTCAGTTGCCGAGCAACATCACATAGCCGCATCCCTGATTGCAGTAGTGCAATGACTTGAGCGGCTTCATCTGCAGTGGTATCCATCTTCTGGGGTATTTTTTTTGCTGTAGCTGTTCACTTCAAAGGTTGGATAGCGAACGACTCAAATTATTATTTTTTTTTTTTTTTTAATGGCAACTCAGAGTGTTACCACGAGGGGCTCGGACTCTTTAACCGGACTATCCTGTGGTGCCTTAAGCTCCTAACGGATTTTAAGGCCTCCAGCCAGGGCGTAAAAAAACTATAAACTAAACGACTGCTGCTCGCTAAGGGCACCCCCTGTGGGGTACGAACCTCGGCTTAGGGCAGCTGAGTCGGAGGGAGGGTGGCAAGGGACCGACGGTGGCTGGATAAAATCAGTGTTTTGATTATTATCGTGGGGGACTCACATTTAACCCGGGTCGCCCTTATTATACCCTTGTAGGGAGGTGCAATTAGTGGCCGTTGTAATGCGTATTTCGACAACATTTTTATTAACGTTACGTGCTAATGAGATCTGTTATGTTTAGGAATTCTAACTGTTGTTAATTTAAAGGTCGTTAAACATACTTTCAATTGATACCAATATTAATTGGGTTTAATGTATTCGTTGATGGTGGGACAAGCTTGAAAATTATTTTCGGAGAGGTGCGATTTTTGTGACGCAGAGTGTAGTTATAAATTCAACGTGAAACATGTAACTAATATTTTTGTAACAATTTAATTTAAAAGAGTGGCCATGGACTTTCGTTCCCGTTCTTCTCCATAGGTACCTCCTACTACGCTCTGGAATGGGCAACTAGCTTCATATTTCTTCCTGACCGACTCCTTGACAATTCAAAAGTGCCTGTAAATGGTTTAATTGAAATAAATGATTTTAGTTTGGAAACCTCAACGGCGATGGACGTGGGTCACTCCAAATGGTTCCACGCGAAACGAAATTGAGTACGTCTTATCATCAGACAAACAAATAATCGAGAATGTTGGTATTTTGATAGAATTCAATACAGCGCCGATCACAGACCAATCCGTCCAAATATTCGATTTGATTTCAAAATTCACCGAGACAAATTGTTCACAAAACAAAATAAGCGGCATTCAAAAGAGACGCTTATAACTTAGAACATTTTAATCTTGAATTATCAAACTACATATTTTAACGAAGTAAAAGTCGATGAAAAATACGCTGAAAACCAATATAGTGCAATAGTTACCGGAATAATCAAAAGCAGTCAAAACATATTGATCGAAAAACTAACAAAGGACGAAATGGGGACCGCAAAATACAGAACAATAGATAGGAGAGTCAAAAGAAGTATTAGGAAAGATCAGTGAAATATTAATACACATTTAGTAAAAACAGCTCACAGCAGCAAAACGGCTTTATTTATTTTGTTTTATTTTATTATTTTTTGGATAACTTACAGCTAATCAGACCCAATGGTTACAGAGTTTTAACCTGATGATGGCCAATTACAAGTTTTCACACGTAGACTAACAATTAACTATTAGGCCAAGCAAATATGAGAAGAAAATAAATATGAGTTGAAACAAATACCAGTTGTATTAGTTGTTGGTATTAGAAAGGAATAAATAATAATAACAACTAAATTAATCCCAAGCTCGCTACACTCGCTCCTACATTCTAGGTTATCTAAGTAAAATATATGCCGGCGCCCGCGGTAAATATTTTGGCAACCAACACTGGCGAAGAAATAGGCGCCCAGCGCCGCGGCCGGTAGCAGAAGCACTCCTTAAATTTTAAGGACTTCAGGGGGGATTTCTGGACGTTGGTTTATTTAGATTCCAGATTTCTCCCCTAAGGGGGATTTTCAGGGGGGAATTCTAGACATTTCTTTTTTAGATTCCAGTTTTCCCCCTCAGGGAACATTTTCAGGGGGGATTTGTGAAATAAGTATTTTTTTATTCCAGTTTTCCTCCCTAAGGGGGATTATCAGGGGGAATTCTAGACTTTTCTTTTTCTAGAGTCCAGTTTTCCTCCTCAAGGAACATTTTCAGGGGGGATTTGTGGAATAAGTATTTTTTCGATTCCAAATTTCTCCCCTAGGGGGGATTATCAGGGGGGAATTCAAGATTTTTTTTATAGATTCCACTTTTCCCCCTCACTTTCAATTCCGGGAATAAGCCGTTTATTTCAATAAAACTTTTTCTAAAAAAAAAAAAACTACTACTACTTCTTTGGCCTTTCTATCGACAAACTCTCAGAGAAAGGCATCGAAGTCTATATTTTTTGCAATTTTATTTTCGATTGACAAAGTTGCCAAGTTTGTCAATCTCCATTGAGATATTGTCGATCGCAGATAGGTTTGTATCAGCTTAAGCTTAGAAAAAGTATTTCTCCACTCGCTACCTTTACAGGTATAGTGTCCAATATTCTCAATGGAAGGACGAGATGGGAAACCAGACATGAAGGGGCGCCCCTTCATGCCTGGCGCCCTTGGGCGGTCGCCCAACTGCGCCCTACCCTAACGGCGCTACTGCATGGCATTTCGCTTACCACTGTCCGAAGACATTTACATGCAGCTGGGATACATAATTATAAACTTGCCAAAAAAATTGAACTAACCGAAGTTCATCGTCAAGCCAGGATAAGATTTGCAACCCAATATATGAGTTTTGATTGGGAAAATGAAATAGTCATTTTTACCGACGAAAAGACGTTTTTTGTCCGATAGAGATGGACGTAAAATACTGTGGAGAAGACCAGGCGAAAATGTTTTATCTTTGAGGACTAGTGGCAGGTTATCGCTGGGTAAGCAATAGTTAATTTAAATAAGTATTAACTAATACTACTGCCACTACTACATACACTACACACTACTACTAACTAAACTCCACTCGAGCGCGCGGGTGAGCAAGTGCACGAACGAATTTAGTCCGTGTTCAAAAATTTACAAAAAATAGTGAATTACCATTTTAGACAGTTTTTATTTAATTATTCGATAAATAACCAGACTATGTATATGTGACAGTGATATATTGAAGGAAACACAACAAGAACCGATAAAAAATCTCAGTCAAAGTTTTCATCTAGTGAACATTATAAAAACTAACATAATAATTAATGAAAATAAACTCACAGTGTGCTCTGGAACGTGATATTGTAAAAATTATAAAAAACAGTGAGAAAAATCTAATAACTAATACACTAAAACGAAAATTACAACACAAAAAACAAAATAAATAAGTGCTTAACGTCGTAAAAGTGTATAACTACGTAAACAAAGTCAAATACTATTCAAATATAAGCATAACTTTAAAATAGACGAAAGTGTTGAACCTAAAGTAATCTACACTAATATTATAAAGAGGAAAGATTTGTACCTATTTTTGTATGTTTGTAAAGAATAGGCTCAAAAAGTACTGGGCCGATTTAAAAAATTCTTTCACCAATAGAATGCTACATTCTTCCAATTTGACATAGGCTACATTTCATTTTGAAAAAAATTAGGGATCCTTGGTAAAATTTGAACAATGTAACCGAAGGTGTAGAAAAATGAGTCTTAAAATGTCTTTCGTCGAATGCGCTGCCGTGCGAAGCCGGGACGGGCTGCTAGTTTTTAATAAAAAAAGAGTGACAAACTGTTTTGACAGCCTAGTCAAGTTTAAAAATAAACCTATCAGAACCAGCTCGTTAACTGACTTAACAAATATGTCTTAAATCATTTCCATTTGTTTAAATCCATTTCTATTTTCTCTTGTTTTCTCTAACAAATCACAAAATGAAAGCAAAATGGATGATTACTCTAGTAATAGCAAATGTAGGACACATTTAAGTAGAATCTTACCTATAAAAATCGGAGATCATGCTAGTTTGGTGCTAACAATCCATTATAAGTCACGACTAAGACAAATTGATCCTATAATATCCTTGACCTATAGCAGCTATATCTAAGACGTCTATAGAAGTGCATGTCTTATATAAGAATGAAACAAGACGTTAAAAATCATATTAATCAGAGCAAACAATCATATTAAATGCGTTTATAGGACGAAAAGCGACACTTTCCTAATTAGTTTTATAACATGCGCTTATAAGACTGCAAGTTCTAGTAAGAATTTTATGTAATCCTGTAAACGTTTATAAAATTAGTTACAGGTTCGTATGTACTCGTAGCGCAAATCCTCTTTTAAATGCTGTTGTAAGATCACTGCCTTAGTCAAAACGTCTATTAGATTCCTATATGACGTTTATTCTTATAAGTCGATTACTATAGGAAAATTTTGCTACTTGGGTATAGACTTGACCTAGATGATGGGATTATGTCCCTCGGAATGTGGGCAGTTTACTAGGACCATGTCATAAGCCTCACCACTTCGGGCGCGATGCATGCGGTGGACTTCCTAGACGGGAATATTTTGCGACTGAAGGTCGACAAGGATTTCGGGGCAGGAGATCTCCTTTGGGATCCTACGGATCACCACTCGGGTTTCTCTTTTTTTTTTTTTCTTTTTTTTTTCTCTTTTTTTTTTGTGTGGAAGGACACACCTCTAGTCTTAAGGACCTTGGTGAGGCTCCTGTAGTCCGTAGACGTAGGAACCGTCACCTTGATACCCTGTTGGGTAGATAAGCGTTGGTGAAGCCGATCCTGAGCTCGGCGCAGCATTTGGACACGTCGGTCTACTTTCCCTTATCCTGAATGAACACGGGAGAGGGAAGGGGATCTTCTTGGGGACAGAAGCAGTCGGGATAGCCTGGGAGCGGGGGGGGAGAACCTGTGATGAGGTTCAAATCAATAAACTCAGCATATCGCAGTCCACTGCTGAACATAGGCCTCCCCCATGCTGCGCCACAACGCCCTGTCCTCCGCCTTCCGCATCCAGTCTATCCCAGCCACCTTTTTGAGGTCGTCGGTCCATCTAGCTGGGGGTCGTCCCACACTACGCTTGCCGATACGCGGTCTCCACTCCAGGACTCGTCTGCTCCATCGGCCATCGGTCCTTCGACAAATATGGCCAGCCCACTGCCACTTCAGCTTGCTTACTCTGCAAGCTATGTCGGTAACTCCGGTTCTCTTCCGGATAAATTCATTCCTGATTTTATCCTTCAAAGAAACTCCGAGCATAACCCGCTCCATAGCGCGCTGAGCGACTTTAAATTTGTGGACCAGCCCGACTGTCAGTGTCCACGTTTCGGCACCGTATGTCATAACGGGCAGGACGCACTGGTTGAAGACCTTTATCTTCAAACATTGCGGTATAGGCGACGAAAAGACTTGAGGGAGTTTTCCAAACGCTGCCCAGCCCAACTGGATCCTCCTGTCGACTTCTTTCTCAAAGTTGTGTCTACCGAGCTGGATGACACCCTAGGTAGACATATTCCTTCACAACTTCGAGAAGCGACCCTTCGATGTGGATTGGACTCGGCAGGACGTGGGAATTGTACATGACTTTCGTCTTGTCCAAATTCATGCCGAGGCCAACCCGCCGAGAGGCTCCATTAAGGCTGTGCATCATCTGGTCTAACTGTTCCAGTGTCTCTGCCATTATGACGATGTCATCGGCAAAGCGAAGGTGTGATGAGGTTGAAGCGTTAATAATAAAGTAATAGAGGATGATGCTTCAGGGGCAGGGGAAGGGTAGGGAGGAGGGGTTACAGAGCTCTCTGCCTTGCTCTTTTTATCGATGACGACGGTAGAGCACTTGCTCTTCTTTATCTTCCCCCCCTTGTTGCCGACTAACTTAATAATAGAGAATAAATATTGAATTTTATCAAAAAAAGTCCAAATTCATTTTAATTATTATTGCAAAGTGCATGTCAGGAATAATAAACTGAATACAATATGAGTACCAAGAAATTGATCATAAAGTTATTTAAAATTGCTACACCATGGATACTTTGATCTTTCAGATTTTTGCCGATAGGAACTCCGAGACATTATAATAATTATGATTTACCTATGAGAAAGTTTTTTAAATGTCTTTTAAACAAATTAACATTTAATATTTTAATCGATTCTGGTATGTGATCATATATAATTAGTGCCATGCAGAAATAGTTATTTATGCAACTGTTTTATAATAAGGGGTATTAAAACACGAATGTGGGTTAGGAATAGTATCACATGAGTGTTTTAATACCTAATTATTACAGTTGCATACGAGACTTTATCCACACCCATGACATGAATCCTCTATAAAAGGTTCTGAAACAGTTTTTGCAATACTAACATCGAACAAAAATGTTCTTTTTTTGAAATTCATAAATATACCACGAATTGAGTAGTGAGAATGGAAGGGAGGATGATGATCCCTTCCTTACTCATCAAACAGATGATCCTCGTAAAAGCAAAGGAGTTGCATTATGAAATTCAGTACAACATTATAACTCCCGTTTGGATGCTATTATGGTTACTATGACACTGGGTGTTTTAATGTTAGCAATAAGCTAACTGTTTCAGAAACTTTTATAGAGGATTTATAGCATGGGCACACACATGCACTTTTATGCATCAGAGCTGTCTTAGAGTGTCTTGCACATAACATATTGGCGTGTCGTCGAATCCGGTTGTTGGAGTCAGATAGCTTGGGGAACAATTTTGGGTTGGTTTTCACAAATTCCGCAATCTCAAATATGTACAGAGAGGGCAGTGGTAATATTCTATACTGAATAAAAAATGGTTTGCAAGTGTCTGTGGATTTCAAAACCGAACATTGCCCTAATACACTTTTTAAAATTGAAATGCCAAAGCATTTAAATATTAATTCCTTATTGGCTGAGTTCCCCCAAAACATTACGCCATATCTTAATATTGAACCCACCATTCCATGTCATGCTCTAACAATAGCATCCGTTCCTATGACTGGAGCGAGCTTATATAAGGCATACGTCGATTTGCTAAGTCGCTTTGCCAATTCTGCTGTGTGTGCTTTCCAGCCCAAGCGTTGATCTATGGTTAAGCCTAAGAATTTGGAGGTGCTTACTTGATTTATTTTATTATTGTCGTATTGAACATTCATAGTTATATTTTTGCGTTGACTGAAGGCCATTAGTTTCGTTTTGTCAATATTTATTTTCAAATTGTTATTGTTGAGCCATTTTATTATTAAACTAGCTTCTGCCCGCGACTTCGTCCACGTGAAATTTCGGCCCACCCATCGCGTCGCATCCCGTCGCTCGCCCGCGCTATAACTTCGTTATCGCTTAGCGTTCTTTCTGACTTTTGTTCTTTTCGCTTGGCTCCTAAGGATCATAGCGTGATGTTATATAGCCTATAGCCTTCCTCGATAAATGGGCTATCCAACACAGAAGTAATTTTTAAATTTCTTAAAAAATGCGAAGAAAATTTGTAACACTAATGGAGATCACTCTGGAGACAAAATGCCCTAGTCATGTAGCGTTACAATTCAATCTAGCGGCGAGTTTTAGAGTCACAGATGTAACGATTTTTGAGCAGATGGCTATGAAAATTTTAAGTGTTTCTGTATATTTAACTCAAAATTCGACTTTTTCGAGTTGTAACCCTATTTTATCGGAGGTGCGATATGTAGAAATTTCACAGGTAGATCCGAAAACTAAATACGAAAGGGTATATAGGTCACATGATAGATCAATCTTATATGGTGTACCACAAGTCTATTTACACTATATATAAATGACTTGCCCAAAGTGACGAAACATCACATGACTCTTTTTGCTGATGACAGTAAAGTTACCATTGACTGCACAAACAAACAAAATTATAATAATGAATTATAGTAACTAATACTATTAATCTATATTATATATTATTAATATTGTAAAGCTGAAGAGTTTGTTTGTTTGTTTGAACGCGCGAAACTCAGGAACTACTGGTTGGAATTGAAAAACTCTTTGTGTGTTGGATAGTCCATTTATTGAGGAATTTTATAGGCTATATAACATCACGCTACAACCAATAGGAGCGGAGCATAAATGAAAAATGTTGCAAAAACGGGAAAAATTATTCCTTTTTGACAGCTTCCGTTGCGTGCGCTGCGTAAACGGTTTAAGTTACGCAAATATCATGTATGAGGGAATTGTTCCTCTTTAAATTTTCAAAAAAAAAGTCCGCTACAGCATGTCTATCTCTTAAGATTGACTCACTTATAACCTTTTTTTATGGTAATCAAATTTGTTAGAAATTAATGCATTATTTGCAAAGGAGTTTTATCAACATAATATTAATCGTTATCCAAATAAATATGTTATTAATCACAAGTATTTAATGTAAACAAAACTGTCCTTGACATCACTTGATTTCAATCAACATCTTAGGAGATATTATAATTTTAAAATAACTCCGTAACTAAATAAGTAGAAAATTCATTACTTAAACCACTCTCTCTCATAAGTGACGCAGACGAAGTTGCGCGGGTCAGCTATATTATAAAGCTGAAAAGTTTATTTGTTTGGTTGAACGCGCTAATCTCAGGAACTAGATACTGGTTCGAATAGAAAAAATACTTCTGTGTTGATAGCCCATTTATCGAGGAAGGCTATAGGCTATATAACATCACGCTATGATCCTTAGGAGCCAAGCGAAAAGAACAAAAGTCAGAAAGAACGCTAAGCGATAACGAAGTTATAGCGCGGGCGAGCGACGGGATGCGACGCGATGGGTGGGCCGAAATTTCACGTGGACGAAGTCGCGGGCAGAAGCTAGTTTAATAATAAAATGGCTCAACAATAACAATTTGAAAATAAATATTGACAAAACGAAACTAATGGCCTTCAGTCAACGCAAAAATATAACTATGAATGTTCAATACGACAATAATAAAATAAATCAAGTAAGCACCTCCAAATTCTTAGGCTTAACCATAGATCAACGCTTGGGCTGGAAAGCACACACAGCAGAATTGGCAAAGCGACTTAGCAAATCGACGTATGCCTTATATAAGCTCGCTCCAGTCATAGGAACGGATGCTATTGTTAGAGCATACCATGGAATGGTGGGTTCAATATTAAGATATGGCGTAATGTTTTGGGGGAACTCAGCCAATAAGGAATTAATATTTAAATGCTTTGGCATTTCAATTTTAAAAAGTGTATTAGGGCAATGTTCGGTTTTGAAATCCACAGACACTTGCAAACCATTTTTTATTCAGTATAGAATATTACCACTGCCCTCTCTGTACATATTTGAGATTGCGGAATTTGTGAAAACCAACCCAAAATTGTTCCCCAAGCTATCTGACTCCAACAACCGGATTCGACGACACGCCAATATGTTATGTGCAAGACACTCTAAGACAGCTCTGATGCATAAAAGTGCATGTGTGTGCCGATGCTATAAATCCTCTATAAAAGTTTCTGAAACAGTTAGCTTATTGCTAACATTAAAACACCCAGTGTCATAGTAACCATAATAGCATCCAAACGGGAGTTATAATGTTGTACTGAATTTCATAATGCAACTCCTTTGCTTTTACGAGGATCATCTGTTTGATGAGTAAGGAAGGGATCATCATCCTCCCTTCCATTCTCACTACTCAATTCGTGGTATATTTATGAATTTCAAAAAAAGAACATTTTTGTTCGATGTTAGTATTGCAAAAACTGTTTCAGAACCTTTTATAGAGGATTCATGTCATGGGTGTGGATAAAGTCTCGTATGCAACTGTAATAATTAGGTATTAAAACACTCATGTGATACTATTCCTAACCCACATTCGTGTTTTAATACCCCTTATTATAAAACAGTTGCATAAATAACTATTTCTGCATGGCACTAATTATATATGATCACATACCAGAATCGATTAAAATATTAAATGTTAATTTGTTTAAAAGACATTTAAAAAACTTTCTCATAGGTAAATCATAATTATTATAATGTCTCGGAGTTCCTATCGGCAAAAATCTGAAAGATCAAAGTATCCATGGTGTAGCAATTTTAAATAACTTTATGATCAATTTCTTGGTACTCATATTGTATTCAGTTTATTATTCCTGACATGCACTTTGCAATAATAATTAAAATGAATTTGGACTTTTTTTGATAAAATTCAATATTTATTCTCTATTATTGTATTACTTATTTAAATAGATATGCTTGTATTGTATCCATTGACATACTTAATATTGTAACCAGTGACATTTAATTTAATATTATGATACTTTTCTATTTATTGTGATTTAAATGATTTGACATTAATTTGTAAATTTAATTATAATAATATTTTAATTGTTATTTTAAAATTATATTAATTGAGTATGATTTGCGCATGCAAATCAAATGAGCATTCATGTGACGACAGAACATGGAGAACTAACTTCTATGACAACATCTATGTACCAATATATACCCATGTTTGCAGAAAAATAAATGATTTGATTTGATTTGAGCAAGAAAATCAGCAATTTTCACAAAAAACTTTTTTTGAGTCTAATCGATCCGGCTTCATATATTTAAGGATCAAAAAACTCTATCGGACTAATTGAGGTTTGAGTATTAAAAAAGTCAGATATCGCAAAAATCTTTTCTCATCCATTTCGTAGAAAAAGGGTGTTGAAAGACCGTTTTCCTGTTGCCGCAGCGGCAGCGGTTAGGTTAGCTCAACAATGCACACTAAAAAAGAAAAACGGGCAACGTCCTACCTCGTCGAGGATGTCCCGGTTGCGCTGCAGCAGCTCGGGCAGCTCGGCCATGAGGCGCGCGAGCTCGGGCAGCCCGCCCGCGGCGCGCACGCCCGACGCGCGCGCGCGGATGGACGCGGGCAGCGCGCCGGCGCCGGGCGCGCGCTCCAGGCAGGCGGGCAGGTTCAGCGCGGCCAGCACGCTGTTGAGCAGCTGCGTGGCGTCGCGCAGCTGCGCCACCTCGGCCGCCACCAGCTCGGCGCGCCGCGCGCCGGCCGCGCCCAGCGCCTGCTGCACGGCCAGCGGCACCAGCGCCGCGAACAGCTCGCGCGCCTCGCCCCAGCGCGCCGGCGCGGGCAGCGCCTTGGCGATGGCGGCGCGCGCCACGGGCTCCAGCGCCGCGGGCTCGGGCACGCGCTCGTGGTAGATGAAGTCGTTGTCCTTGCGCGCCGCGGCCAGCAGCCGCGCGGCGCGCGTGGCCTGCTCGCCCACGAAGGCGCCGCCCGTCACGCGCTGCTGCGCCGCCTTCAGCAGCTCCTCCGCCACCTCCGCCGCAGAATGCGTTCAATTATTTTTAGCTCAGATACAACTCGAACCCCGGTGCCTTCACTCTCGTGCGAGCCGTCACTGATTTTTGTAAGCTACCTGCAGACGTGCGATCTCCTCGCCCACGCTCTTGTTGGCGCGGCACACGGCAGCCTGGAACAGCTGCGCCAGGCCGCGGAACATCAACTGCTTCGACTGCATCTGCGACACAAACTCTACGTGTACATCCTCCACAGGCAATATAATATGTTTCATCTTCTACTCCATAAAATCCTATTCACTTAATTATTCACTAACAGACCGACAGTATATTTCCTGTTTTCACCACGTGCTCGATGTGCGTGAGTGAGACGAAATAACAAAAACATATCGCGCCCTCTCGCACGATTCGCAGCGTTCAACTTCTTGCAGTCCAAAGTCCAAACAGTATAGGTTGAGGTGTAGCCGTGTGTACATATCAGAAATATCATCAGCTGTATGTGATATTATGTAAAGCGCGTCCTACAGAAATGAACAATTTAGTGGAAGTGAGGAAGAAGCCAGTGAACGAAGACTTATATAAGCACGGCCTTAGTTCACTTCATGCGTGGATTAGGTCCATGGAGTGCTTACTGCACATCTTGTCAGATATTAATTTGATCAGGAGAATTTCTGTGATTTTGCATTGTTTCTTCAGGGGAGAAAATAAATAAAACAAAATTCGGAAAGTACTGCTGTGAAACTGCAGAACTTTTTGTGCAATTGTACCCATGGTATCACATGCCATCTAGTTTGCACAAGCTTTTGATTTATGATCCGCAGACAGTAGAGCATTTATCTTAGTGCCTATATGCTTTCTATCGGAAGAAGCCTCCGAAGCGAGAAACAAAGACTTCCGGAAGTATAGGGAAAGCCATACCCGAAAATGCAGTAGTTTGGCAACGAATGAAGACATTTTGCACAATCTTCTGCTATCTTCGGATCCTTTGCTGACAATTATGCGGCCAAAGGTGACTCCAAAAGTTAAAAAGGCTATGTTTAAGGAACTGAGACGAAAATGAGACTGAGTTCATTGATGTCACCATACGAGGGCTGCACTAAAAGTATCGGGAATGGAATATTTCAACTGTTCCTGTCATATTAAAATCTTTTTAATTGAAAACTCCTTGGTTTTAAAAATCGAATACCATTTATTTATTTAAAAAAAGATTCTCGGTCTTGTCACAAGGTTTTGTCAAACTTGTTTAGTCGTTGAGAAAATGGAATTGACTCGAGAAAATTCAAGAGCGATGATTTATTATGACTTTCGAAGTGGTTTAACACAAAAACAGTGTGTTGACCGGATGATTTCTGCATTTGGTGATGAAGCCCCATCCAAAACCACAATTTATCGCTGGTTTGCTGAATTTCAACGTGGACGTGTCAAGCTCAGTGATGATCCCCGTCAAGGTCGTCCAAAAACTGCAGTCACCCAAGAAAACGTTGATGCTGTGCGTAAGCTGATTGAGGAAGATCGACATGTGACATACCGCGAAATTCAGGCAACTTTAGACATTGGCATGAGTCAAATACAAATAATCTTGCATGAACAATTAGGTGTAAAAAAGTTGTTTTCTTGTTAGTTTGTATTTTGGGTTTAGGGAAAATATTTTCATTGTTGAAAGCTTAGTATGTATGGCCAATTTTGTTGAAAAGTATTATTTTGACATTTTTATTTTATGTTATGATCATTTCTCGTTTTCTTGTAGAAATAATTTTTTGTTAATATTATTCAAACCACCTTTTTATTGGTAATTATATTTCTTCGCTTCATTCTTCAAATCACTATCACTACATATTATAAAACAAAGTCCTCCGCCGCGTCTGTCTGTTCGCGATAAACTGAAAAACTACTGCACCGATTCTCATGCTGTTTTCACCAATGGATAGCTTGGTTCTCGAGGAAGGTTTTAGTATATAATTTGTTAAGTTTTTGTATACATTTTTGTTTAAATAAACGATATTTGTTGGAGGTGTCGGAAAAAAATAAGCCGTCGGGGAGCTTTCAACGAAAACGCTGTCTAAACCCTTTGAGATATAACAAAATTATGTATGGTGGAATTGTGTATCTTATAAAGGTCTTCAAAAAAGTCCGCGATGGCATATGTCTATCTCTTAAGGATAACATACTATATCCATTTTATTGTCTTTTTGTAGATATTTGTTTGCCGAATTTTACTCTTGGAAATATGATTACGATAACAATACGCTATAATATCAGTAGCTATTAGCCAAATTATGTTCGTAGATAAATAATCTAGCTACTTACGTGTATTTCAAACAGTATACAAGAATATTTATCATAAAAACATTAGAAAACACGGCAGCCTTATGATCAAAATTTGTGCATTCCAAAACTTTCGTTACTTTTTCACTGACATATTATCCACTTTTCGATAGACTAACACTCAATACGAAATCTACATTTATTTCTCAGTAATTCTGTATAAGATTCTTCTACGATTAAACCGTTTTCTCATTGAATCCATTACTTTACGCACGTATAACCTTGATGAATTTTTACATCGCGCCACACCGCCACACGACCACAGACGTATTTTGTTTTCTTTTTTTTTTTCGTTCGTTTAGTGGTGTTCCCGCTAAAATGTATTAATACCGGTCAAGTATTAGTCGATTAATCGAATTCTACAGCCAGATCGTGTTGCAAGTACAAAATAAATGTCAAATATTTCGTCCAATTGCGATAGTGACCCTGAAAAAAGTTATGCACCAATGGTGTTCATTAGATTTCGAGTGTTTTCTCAGCACAAACGGTGTGTCGTGCGACATTTCGAAGGATTTCGTTTTGTTTTCGCATTGTTGGTACTTACATGAATTATTTTAAAATTATTATTTGTGTCGCATTTTTATTTCGTGTTGTAATTTGGTACAATTGATTGCTTTAAGAATTTGAGTGAAATTTCGTATTTTGATTTTGTGTTTGTTATCTTTAGGTAAAGACTCATTAGACGTTCAGATCATAAGTACTTTTATTATATTAACTCATTTGTTTCGGTTTCTATTCACATATTGAATCACATTAAAATTAATATTAAATTAGAAATTTGAGATATAGCCTTGGGATATGGAGAAGGACATAGGGTACTTTTTTATGCGATAACCGACATCCACGCGAGCGAAGCCGCGGGCAAAAGCTAGTATATTATAACCAGGTAGTCCTTTTAATCTACAAGATAACATGCACACTTTAAGAGATTTATGAAAATCGATATAAGTATCGACTTTTTACAATTAAGTCGATTCTTTACTAACTATAATCCCACCACTAGTCAAGCTGTCATTCTTTTTTCGTGCACGATAGCAAGCACACGCGCGCTCACTAGTTTTCAAAAAATGCCGAAAAAACGGGAATATTCTCAAGACACTGAAGACTATCAACGTAAAATCAAGAAGCTGGAAGATGAACGAAGACGTAAACGTCGTAGTATCACAGTTGAATTTTCATCTGATTCCGGTATGTATTGTATTTTTAACTACCCTCAATTATAAATTACTAGCTTTTGCCCGCGGCTCCGCCCGCGTGGATGTCGGTTATCGCGTAAAAAAGTAGCCTATGTCCTACTCCATATCCCAGGCTTTATCTCTGCCAAAGGACATTGACCAAGTGACTAAGGAACCTAGTATCGGTATGAAACATGCGGTGACTCAAAGATTTATGGTTTAATTTAAACGATGATTTTAGGGTTTTCAAATGTTATTTACTATTTTATCATAATTCTCAGCATTACACAGTAATTAGGTATAGAAATATAAGTTTCGAATCGAATCTCTTAGTGAATCTCTTTGTGACTTTTTGTCGCAATGTATGCTGGTAAATTCAAAATAAGAATTAGTCAAAATGACGATTGAACATTTTTAATACTCGTTAATTTCGTTCGAGAACTCACATGTAACAGATTATCGAACAATTAGCAATTTGTACATATTGGACAGAACATCGAAAATATCAAAGCATGGTTTCCACGAAAATGTAGTCTGTTATGAAATATAACTCGCCTTCAACGCTTACCGTTGTGTTCAACTTAATTTATATACCTACTATTAAACAATTACCTACGTTACACCATGGTCACAACAATAACATCAAACCGCTGAACATTTTTGGTCTAATAAATATTCAGAAAACACACAAAGCACGTGACGAAAGCATTTAATTATTGAGAACTGCATTACCACTAAAACCCTTTTTTTAAGTGGATGAAAATGTTCCAGTTTCTACTCACCTTTTTTCTTTAGAGTTTTTGTTATACTTTACAAGAGAAAGGCTAAACTAGGAATGCGTAATGCAGGTTACAGACATTGTAAATTAAAACTCCAGTAAATATAATAATATACACAAGTTCCTTTATTCAAATAAGAAAATGAGCATTGTTATATATTATAAGGCGCGCGTTTGTTCTGTTTTCAAAGAGTTTTTAATGATGAATCAAACAGGCAAAGGTCTCGAAAACATTTTGCCTTTCTATTAAACAAAAGTTTTAGTTAGCTACTCTTAACACCTTATCAGATTGTTATTACGATGTAATAATAATAATAATTAATAATAGTTGTTATTTATCTGTTGTTACTAATAAATTATTCAACTATATAAGTTCAACAATCGGATGCGTAATTTAATTATTTTGTGTAAGTCAAGGTTTTATTGTTGACATACACTCTTTGAATGCCATACCAATGACATGTGAAAATAATTGCGGGGAAAAAAAAACCTATGATTGGGTAAAATAGGAAATCGAAATAAAAACTGATACTTTTATGATGTTTTTTATGCGGAGAATTTAAGGATTCGCATTACCAGATAAAATCATTATATTTAAAAACAAGAATTATCAACATTATAAACTTAAGTCATCACAGATCAAATAACGATACTAGGTCCGGTCAATCTACTTTCATGACGATCGGTTCAGCGGTTTAGGCGTGAAAACGGAACATACAGACAGACAGATAGACAGAAAGACAGACAGACAGAGTTACTTTCACATTATATTAGTATGGATTTTATGGTGCCACCTAATCCTGCGAGGATTACAGGCGCATTGTTATATTGTTATACTTATTATGTTTATGGTGCTTTATGCTATTCATTTAGCACAAGTTTTTGCCCGGCGGTTAACCGTGAGTTAACACGAAGGCTATGATTTTTCAAACACATGTGAGATTGTCTCGCCTGGCGGTTAACCGAGCGTTAACACGATGGCTGGTGCTATGAGCTATTATTTACATAATTATTACAATCTAAATGATGACCCACGAGAACGGATACCTAGCTGTTTTATCCATAATTCTAGCGGTTAACCGTGAGTTAACACAAAGAACAAAAATGTGGCATTCAAAGTTACGTCTCATACCTACATTTCAGACGATAACGAATCGTTACGTTCCGCCCCCGGCGCACGGTGGATCGAAAATCGGCTGTAGAAGACATAGGATCTCGATGTCTTAAATGTTATTTTTTTTTGCTGGAAATGACTTCTGCCGATCATTACTGTTCTATAAAATGTCATATGAAGTAATTGTGTGCACAAATGGAAGAGTTATAATTTTTATAAGAAAAAAATGTATGGAGCTGACATGAAAAATGAGGATATCTCTGGAATCGCTAGGATGGCCGTTATATCCTTGCACACTGTTATAGTACTATTTATTTGTGAATTTTTGACATACTTAATATTGCGGCATCAACTGCGATTTTTTTTTTTTTAAATCGTCAAAATTAAAAAATAAAAAATGTTTATGATATGTACTTTTTAAATATGGCTATACCAAGTGTAACTTACAATATTTTTTATGCTTAGACCAAAACATTCTAAGAAATCACAAAGTCGTATTACCTACTTATTTGAAATGACATGGTAATTATGAATTACATAATATGTAATCTTGTCTAATGCCTCAAGTCCACATTAGCTGTAAGACCAATATAAACTGCATGAAAGCACTTGGTTGCAATCTTGAAAACATGGAAAACATGAAAACTACGTTTCCTCATCCATGTGGAGGTTATGAGATTGCCGTGTTTTTAGACGCCTGCCACATGGTAAAACTCATGAGAAATATATTGGAGGCACAGTAATGCATCTTTGATACTGAGAACAAAGAAATAAAATGGGACCTGATTTTGGCATTGCACAATCTGCAACAAACTTAGAATCAGGCACATTCACTTCAGGAACGAAGTCATGAAAGTCAAGTTGGCTTCCCAATTACTCAGCAACGGCGTCGCAAAAGCGATTGAATTTTGTGACAAACAACTGCACATAGAAAAATTTGCGGATTCTGATGCCACGGTTAAGTTTATCAAAATGATAAATGATCTTTTTGATATTTTAAATACTTGCTTCTTAACCAATGTAAATATGACGCTACGTGACTGGACAACACAATGTGAAATTCACAAAACGATAATTTGTGTATGCGGTTCATCGCGTAGTACGGCCGCACTATTTTGCCGCGAGCTAATGATGTGCTTGTGCAGATCCATACTAACGTAGGCTATCGTCAATAATGGCGATTGTTTAATGAATTTATTTCTATTATAGTTTATTCTTCAATTTGTCAACTTTTTTAACCCGGTTGGAAGACCCATGTGAAATAATGTTTATTACACATCTTAATTTTCTCATATTGTTTATTTATTTTTTAATATTGTTATTTATAATATATTATTTGTACACCGTTTATTATTTATTTTATTTTCAGGACCCCCACAAAAGTTTTAATACAATAATAAATGAAAGAATTGATAACTTTTCGATTTAGTCAATCATTAGCGTATATGTAAAATAAATGGCTTTTGCACAGCACAACGATAGAGCCCGATCGATGCTTTCGTGTGAGTGAGTTGTACGGTGCATGGTAAATGCGCGTTGTGTTTGAGGCGATAAGGTTTATAATTGATTGTGTATTAAGTTACGATTTATGAATTGCGAGTGTGTGCGCGACTTCGTAGCTATTGCTTTTACTGAACTGAATGTGTAGTTGTGGCGAGTGGAAGGGATAGACTGGAGACACCAGCAGTGCTATTCTGTAACCATCTCACCGTGAAAACGTAGGTGAAGTGAGCGTGGAGTGAGCTGTCAATAGTGTCAATCCCTAGCATCAGGTAGAATTACAGCTCACTTCACCTAAGTTTTCACCGTGAGATTTTGACAGAATAGCACTACTGGTTTCTTTACATTTAAGCTGCCGGGGCTTATCTCCTTCTTTCTTATATCTATGTTATGTTCTTTTTTACGTCATGTTTACCTCAAATAAACGTATTTTCTTTCTTTCTTTTTCTTATAGAAGAACAATTTTATAATGGGTCTTATCTCAAAGTGCAAGTGCAATCATTATTCACGAGAAAATTGCTTTTGAACTTTGCAAAGTGAATACATATTGGCGATTGTGACTGTACATACCAGTGGCGTACCTACAGGCAAGCCCTAGGCACGCCACTGATATGCACCCGTGCGAAGCCGGGACGGGTCGCTAGTCAAGAATAAAACAAAAAAATAAATAAGTTGTTTGGTAAATAAATAAATTCACTTTTGTAAATTTAATTATTGTAAAAGATAATCCAGTCAATCTAGACATAAAAATAGTGGTCAAATAACAAAAACTCCCGGAAAGCTGAAAGGGTTTAGCCGTCCTTCCATAGGCAAACTGCACCCGATAGGACCCTATATTGTAACCTATGTTATATTGTAGAGGGTACTAATAGTAGTTCATCAACTAGATATTAGCTCTATATCTTAGTTAATTGAAGAGCTATTTGAAAAAAGTGTCCAGATACGACTTTTTGTCAAGGTGATATAATTATCTCTGTTGATTTTAAAGCTAGAAAAATAAAACAAATGCCAGTGTCTGTGGGACACCTTACAGTTTATTTTATATTTTCCATGAGCCAAGCCTAAAAAATGTATATAAAAAAAATGCAAATAAATTATTTTTTTATTGATTTCTATCGGATCGAATTGAATTACCACTTTCAAAAAAATATATAATAATTGTCTATACCTTGCCTAACAGCATGTCAAGTTTCATTAAAATCCATAAGGTGCAATATGTTGAAAAAAAGTGGACCACCTTATGACTAATTTGTTGACGCTTTTAACTTTTAATTTTTCCATAATATAGTACTTAATAAAGCGCTCTTCCTTTCTACTTATTTAAAAAAATTCTTTGCCCGACAGGGTCCATAATTGTTTCTCTTATTATTTCATTATTTACCACCTGTAACTGTAAATTATGGATTGCAATAAACGATTTGATTTGAAAAATACTTTTGCGCAGTCAATCAAATCTTTTTTTTTTCTTTCTAATAAATTTACTACTGAAGTTTTGCCCCTTCTGTACGTTGCTGATGTAGTATCGCAGCCGGTTATTGCATGTAAAAATTATTGGAAAAAAAAAAAAAAAGATTTTATTGACTGCGCAAAAGTATTTAAATTAAAGAAACTGATTCTTCTCCGCAAACAATAATCACAGCAGGAATTCGTTTTCTCCTTTAAATAACGATTCGAACGTTAAATACCGATATTTAACGTTTGTCAAAAATACTCGACACAAGAAGCAAATACAATTATCATATCTTTTTTTTTTTTTTTTTTGACGCTGAGATATGCATTACGCATGCCCGCTCGTCGGGGGACGAGACGGGGTATGTGGGAATCCCTGCCAAAATGGCAGTATACCCACTAAAACTCAGCGGAGTTCCCTCATCGCCTTGATGGGAGGGTCATGGGAAACCGGCACAGCCTTTACGTCCACAACCCTCCCGGCGCATGCATGCCCCTCAGCCTGGGGCGATATGGGAATGACCGGGAAAACCTGGCCATTCCCGTCCGACACTGGTGGAGGCCTGTGCAATACAGGCAAGGGTGCCCCCGCACCCGTTGCCTGCTGGCCTCCACCTGGGACCTCGCCCCTGGTCCCCCCGCGACGGGTCAGGTTAGTGGCCCCGCCGCCTACCACTTTTCGGCCGCAGAGGATAAGGAGAGCGGCTAACGCAATACCGACACTCCTCTTCCTCTGCGGCCCCACCGCGACCGCCATTCAACGGTGGCGACCCCGTCAAGGCCGCGGAAGGTAGGGAGAACGGCTCACCGCAATACCGGCACTCCTCTCCCGCCGCGGCCTCCTACACTCAGCCGCGATGCCGCCCATTTGACATCGCGGCCCGCCTCAGTTGCGATGTCGCCAAAGCGGCACCGCAACCTACGGCCGCTACGTCGTCGGCTTAGCCGCAAAAGCCCTGACGAGCGGCCCCCTCCTCGGGTTCCTCTTAGCTTCACCGTGGCCCTCCAAGCCACGGCTACTGAGCCCCCCCGCCTCGACAATGCGGGAACCCACCGGGGAGGATCATATCTCCCCCAACATCGGCATCTGCTATTCAACACTTGTATCGAGTATTCTATCAAGTTCAGACATGGCTAGGCAATCCACTTAACCCAGAAGACTGGGGTTGGAAATTCATAGATAATACTTTGGAACCGATTCAAAGTTTACTGGCACCTGTTCCAGAAAAAACTCCTTAATTCTATTTTTTGCAATTGCAAAAAAGGTTGCAGTAGCAAATGTGGCTGCAAAAAAGTAGGATAACTGTGTTGTCTAGCATGTATCAATTGCCGAGGTCAGTCTTGCTCAAATGTCCAATTAAATACGACAGAGTAAGATTCATTTGATTTTGATGAAGAGGCAACTGATTCATCTTCATTTGAAGAATTGATGAACATCCAGCAAGAGAAAGGGGAAGAAGAAGAAGAAATCGAACAAGACATGACTGTTGAAGTAGATGTTGAAGAGAATCAGATTAATATTAAAAAAAAAAACAAAAAAACTACAATTAAGTCAATATCCAATAACAATATCAATATTCATTTAAAAAAGTATTGTTCCTGAAATTACATAGTACTGAATTACATTATAATAGTTCGTGGAATAGGCCTCCTGGGGAAACCAATTTAAAAAAAAAACGGGTCGAGTACACTACCTCACGGGTGGCGTGGAAATGTGTGCATATCATGTTTAAGGCGAGGTTCCCCGAGCGTCGTAGGCATGTAACGCTTACCCCAGCCCCCGTAATGAGTAGCGATACGTAACAACTTACGATGCGCGGAAGACGCGCGCGCCAAACGCACCGCTCTCATGAGTTCACGAACTCGTCGCGACACAGAATAGAGCAATGCAGTAGATCAACTTGAAATGATTAGTATAAGTTTATTTTGTTTTTGATGTGTAACATCTTTCCTCTCCCTTTCCTGCAATCTGTGGGAGTGATTTCGTGAAAAGAGACGGAAGTGTGTAACAGAAAGCCGGGGAAACGACACCCATGAATAAAAATATGATTTTTTTTGCAGCCGCCATCTTGGATTTTTATTTTGACCTCATTATCGGCTCTAGCACCCTTGAAAACCATGAAAACGACACCCATGCTGAAAAATGTGAAAATTTTCGCAACCGCCATCTTGGATATTCATTTTGACCTCACTATCGGTTTTAGCACCCTCGAAAACCATGAAAATGACACCCATGATGAAAAATGTGAAATTTTCGAAGCTGCCTTTTTGGATATTAATTTTGACCTCACTATCGGCTTAAGCACCCTCGAAAACCATGAAAACGACACCCATGATGGAAAATTTTAAAATTTTCATTTTGGATTTTAATTTTGACCTCACTAATGCCGATTCTCTAGTATACCGAACTAAACTATCACTAAAATTCTTTACTTTTGGCTATTAAAAATAACTTTGTCACAACTAAAATCGAATTTGACAATCGTGATTCCACGTGGTATTTTATTTTCTTTTGGCTTCGCAACGATTTGTACTTGTTTGCCCTACCCCATGATTTTTTGTAGAGCTGGAGGCGCGTAGTGGCGTGGCAGCCTCAACGTGTTTTATTAGGTTGGGGAAAAAGTCTTTTCGCATTATAGTATGTATGAACTTGTAATAAAATCTCCTGGTTTTGGTATCATTGAAAGTTTAAATTTTAAAGAACATAATTCCAAATTCAAATTAGGAAAATGTGTGATTTTCATTTGTTTTTCGTACTGTCAAGATGAGTGAATCTAATGAAGAAATTCGATACATTTTAAAATTTTACTACAAAAAAGGTAAAAATGCAACGCAAGCCGCGAAAAAAATTTACGATGTTTATGGACCTAGTGCAGTGTCTGTGAAAGTAGCACAAATTGGTTTAAGCGTTTTCAATCCGGAAATTTTGATGTCAAAGATGCACGTCGCTCTGGTCGCCCTATTACGGATAAAATGGATGCCATTTTTGAAAAAGTGGAGCAAGATCGGCATATCAGTAGTTATGACGTAGCTGAAGAACTGGGAATTGACCACAAAACAGTTTTGGCACATTTGAAAAAAATACTGGGTACACATAAAAGCTCGATATTTGGGTACCCTACGAGCTCACTGAAAGAAACCTAATGAACCGTGTACTCATTTGTGATTCTTTATTACGACGTAATGAAACCGAACCATTTTTGAAGAAGCTGATAACTGGTGATGAAAAGTGGATCACGTACAACAAGAACGTGCGAAAAAGGTCGTGGTCAAAGGCCGGTCAGGCTTCACAGACTGTGGCGAAACCCGGGTTAGCTCGCAACAAGGTGATGCTGTGTGTGTGGTGGGATTGGACGGGTATTATTCATTATGAGCTGTTACCACCAGGCAGGACCATCGATTCTGAACTCTACTGCGAACAACTGATGAGATTAAAGCAAGAAGTTGAGAGAAAGCGGCCGGAGTTAATCAACAGAAGGGGTGTGGTTTTTCATCATGATAACGCTAGACCTCACACATCTTTAGCCATTCAGCAAAAATTAAGAGAGTTTGGCTGGGAGGTGTTAATGCATGCGCCGTATAGTCCTGACCTTGCACCTTCAGATTTCCACCTGTTTCGGTCTCTTCAGAATTCTTTAGGCAGTGTCAGGTTAACATCACGAGAGGACCGCCAAAACCACTTGTCGCGGTATTTTGATCAGAAGGCCCAAAATTTCTATAGCAATGGGATCATGCCTCTACCTACAAGATGGCAAAAAGTTATCGAACAAAATGGTACCTACATACTATAGTTAAATGTAAATAAACTATATTAAAAAAGATTTTGAATTTTCTTAAAAATGCGAAGAAACTTTTCCCCCAACCTATTATAAGAAATTTTAACTTTTTGTATGGAAAAAAAAAAACCTACGTGTAGAGTTTAAGGGGTTTACGAGTTGTAAAGGGGGTCGATATTTTCATTATTTTTGCGATAGGACGCACCATTTTCGAGATATAAGCAAAGGAAAAGAAAAAAATATACAGTACCGTTTTTGCACCAGAAGTCGAGGTGTTGGTGTAAATTTTTAGTTCCTGACAACTAATGTTATTCCACACCTTTTTAATCGCGATTAAAAATAGTCAGATATATGTAGTTAGAAAATCTAAATTTTAGTTTAAAAACGTGAAATTCAGAATAGCAAAATTGTCATTTTCACTAAATTAAAAACTCAGTACCATCTTAGTGTTGTCAAACTAAAATATAGTTTAGTTGTGTCACTTTAGTCAATTTCAGAATAGGAAATCGTCGTTTGACAGGAATAAACTAAATTTTGGTGATTAGAGGTCTAGTTTAGAGAATTTTGTGACAAGAGAATCGGCACCATTATCGGCTTTAGCACCCTCGAAAACCATTAAAACGACACCCATGATGAAAGATTTGAAAATTTTCGCAGCCGCCATCTCGGATTTAAATTATAGGTGACGCGCATTTAAAAATAAAAATAAAGTCCACCATCCCATCTGACGGCCAACTCTATCACCGCGCGCGTTCAAGGCTCCTACAAACAGGCGCGACACGCGACGCGACACAAAGAGACCGCTAGTCGCGCGGCACACGGTGCCTTTAAGTCACGTCGCGTGTCGCGCCTGTTTGTAGGAGCCTTTATTCGTCAAATCAAATAGCGCGCGAATAGAAGTCAAAATCGGTTGAACGGACTGTAAAAAAGGTTTACTTAGTCAAATATTATTTCAAATGGAGTATAACTACGTATAATATTACAACTATCTAAAAATTAAACTTTTTACAGGTATTATTATTATTATTTTACAAGCTAATTTGGGCTCAGCCGGTAACAGAACTCAGCGGGGGTGGCGGGTTCGCAAAAATTGGCACACGTCCGACCTCCAACGCGTTCCGCTCGGGACTGAGCGACGAGATAGCAGCGGGTCGCGAGTATATTGTGCCGTGAATTTCGTTAATTTTGGGTTTAAAAGTATATGTTTTACGATATTAACAATGTTAAACCCGACAAACACTACATCATCCTAGACGTTTATTTTGATGTGATTTTCAATACATAAGGTAGAATAAGGGTATGTTTGGATTTTTTTTCTATCGAGTGAAGTTTGTCCAATTATGTAACGAGTACCCGACGTGCCTACAGAAAGGTCTCAAAAGCAACATATAATTTTTTCACGTGTTTAATAATTACCGTTTCTAAATAAAATGACATTTCCTAGAGGTTATCTTGAAGAACCTCGCCTTAACGCCTCTTACAATCGCGATATCTCAGAAATGGAGACTCTTAGAAAAAAAAAAAAAAACATAAGAACCAATTTGGTAGATAATTTTAAGATCAACAACTTTGGTCTGAGGTAATTTAAAAAAAAAAAAAACTTAGCGTTTTCGAAAAAAAAAAAAGAAAACGAAAAACCTCATATTTTGACCTTTAACCCCAAATAACTTTTGTAGCGCACATGGAATTAATGGGGACTTTTAAAACTTCCTTTCTCATGGTAAACCCAAGCTCTCCACAAAATTTCAGCTTTCCGGGAGTTTTTGTTATTTCAAATGTCTAAATTGACCGGACTAAGAATCGAATTTTCAGAACATCGATTTTATTTGGTCAGAAATACGGCTTATAACGGTCACAAAATTATCGCAACGAACCCAAAGACATGACATTGTCAAACGTCATGTCGGTATATTAATCAACGATTAATTTGTGTTTTTGAGTGCATTTACCAACATAAAGTGAAACTTGGTGTATGGATAACATAGTAATTAATTAGGATTATGAATTTGATTTTTACATTTCTTACGTAGACGTTCATACAAAGTTATCGCGGCATGTAGAATGAGAAACGTCAAATCCGACTTCCTAGATTGTCGCCATTTTAGTGAGCACTTTTTTGAGCGTTAGGTATTTAACTTTATCTATAGTGATAGATAAGGTTAAATAACGCAAAAAAAAAAAAAAAATTGAATGCTACTTGTTTGTCAATGTGGTACTGTCAGTAACAGTCACTCACGATGGTGAGCCAGTCACGCTCCCACAGCGACTTGAGCTGCTCCTTCTGCATGGCGCGCAGTGCGTCCGTGTACAGCTCGTCGCAGTGCGCGCACACCTTGGCCACCATGCTCTCCTTCATCTCGTCTGCAACAAGCGTTCATGGCGTTTAACACATTCGTTCCAGATATGCAGACTGCACTGCAGACTGTGGACTACAGCCACGACATTGCGGACGCTTTAATTTATTATGGTGATGTAAGCAAGTCGCGGTTCGCTGTGCTTGTCTGCCACTCAACGTGTAAGAGCGTACGTAGCGCTCGCGTTCGAAGTAGAACCACACAAGCCACACGTCCTCCTCTAAACAGGAAAGCAATCCCTTGCTGCAGCAGGCCACCGCTCGGAGCCTGCGCAGTGCCGTCGCGTAGCTTACCGCGGATGCACTTGTAGGCGATGACCTCCTGCGCCTGCGCCAGCATGAGCTTGGCCAGCGCGTCCAGCGTCTCGGGGTGCAGGTCGGGCGTGGTCTCCTGGTGCACCGCCATCATAATGTTCGCCTTCAGGAACGAGAACACGCCCGCCGCTTGCTGCACAAACACATTATTTATTTAAAAAACCGGTCAAGGAGCGAGTCGAACTCGCGCATCGAGGGTTCCGTACCAGCTTAGAAAAACTACAACTGTGCTTCACACATTATATAATACTACGTACGGATACCCAATCCCATAAAAAGAAATGACACCTCCGTAAGGCTGGCTTCGGGGGACATTTGTAGCGTAATGAAAATAAAAAAATATCACCACATTTACACGTTAAATTTTGTTGGGAATATAAAAAATACAGAAGGTATAAAAAAAAAAAAATTGTTTTAGAATAAAAATATAAAAGTAAAATACTACTTTTACGGCTAAGTTAAATGGTTAAAACATAAAAAACTTATTGGATTTGATTGGCCAGTCAATAATAAGCGTTTTAAGAAATGTAGAATTTGGATAAGATAAAAAAAAAAACGCCAAGAAAAGTATTTTACAAGAAAAATCACTACATATTATAAAACAAAGTCCTCCGCCGCGTCTGTCTGTTCACGATAAACTCAAATACTACTGCACCGATTCTCATGCTGTTTTCACCAATGGATAGCTTGGTTCTCGAGGAAGGTTTTAGTATATAATTTGTTATGTTTTTGTATGCATTTTTGTATGAATTAACGATATTTGTTGGAGGTGTCGGAAAAAAATATGTAAGCCGGCTGGGAGCTTTCAACGAAAACGCTGTCTAAACCCTTTGAGATATATCAAAATAATGTATGGTGGAATTATGTATCATAAAAAGGTCTTCAAACAAGTCCGCGAGGGCATATGTCTGTCTCATATGGCTGTCTATATCCATTTTATTGACTTTTTGTAGGTATTTTTTGCCGTATTTTACTTTTGGAAATACGATTACGATAACAATACGCTATAATATCAATAGCTATTAGCCAAATTATGTTCGTAGATAAATAAGCTAGCTACTTATGTGTATTTCAAACAGTGTACAAGAATATTTATCATAAAAACATTACTAAACACGGCGGCCTTATGATCAAAATTTGTGCATTCCAATAGTGTACAAGAATATTTATCATAAAAACATTACTAAACACGGCGGCCTTATGATCAAAATTTGTGCATTCCAATACTTTCATTACTTTTTCACTGACATATTTATCATTTTTCGATAAACTAACACTCAATACGAAATCTACACTTATTTCTCAGTAATTCTGTTTATGATTTTTCAAAGATAAAATCGTTTTCTCATTGAATCTTTACGCACGTATAACCTTGATGAATGTTTACATTAAGCACCGCCAGTGTTGCCAGTACCTGCATCGACTTTCGGACGATCCACTATCTGAAATGGGACGATTTTTGGACAAAAAGGACGGCTAGAGAAATATTAATTTGTGTGAGTACTGTTATATTTTTAGGACACATAAAAAGTGTAATAAAAAAAATTAAGATGTTCAAGATTTTAATTTTGTTTTTTGCATGTCTTTGGTCGGCTCAATCTTCACGACATCCTTAATTCCTGAACTCGGATACTCGCAAAATGAAAACTCAATTTCAAATTAAATACCGACGAGCATCGTAGTGACTCTTGTACGTAATGAATTCAGCTGAATAACCGAATGATTGTGGTTGTTTGTGTGCATGGAAGATACAGACAAGCGATACGGATCACTGCGCGTGAAAAAAGGATGGCTGGCGATATTCGCCAGCACCTGCACCAGCAGTGGTCTGAAATTGCATTCACATGCCGCGCGTTTCGTTTTTACTTAAAGTTTTACGCAATTTTGTAATTTTTAAAACTGCGTTTTATTATTTGCATTTTAAACGCATTTTTGCAATAAGAAAGTAAATGATTGTAGTTGGCTATTTGAAAAGGGACGGAAAAGGGACGGAAAAGGGACTGAATATATGAACGGACATCGAAGGGACGTAAAGATGTCTAAACGGACAAAAATCGTCCCTTTTGGGACGTTCTGGCATCACTGAGCACCGCACCGACCATAGTCTTAGAAAACTATAGACCACTGCTTGGCGTGTCGCTGTAAGGGACAGAAAATCAAGGTACTTGAAACTTTAGGGTTACCCACTTTAAAGTGATTTTACCCCGAATGTTCATTAATGTTCAGATGTTTTTCAATCTCTATTATCTAATTTGTACAAACGCACAGGGTTTATAAATAGAAACAAAACATCTATACCCAAAGTTTGAAATTCAGATCATTTATGTAAACAAAAGCGATAACATATCAAAAAAAATGTCTTCGTAATGGTTATTCATATAAAATGGCGAAAAAAAAGGTGCCATTTTCTTTTAAGTACTGATTTTAAGAAATAATAACTATAAAATAATCATATCGTATTATTTTTATAATTTTTTTAACAAAGTTTTTCAAAAAAGGAGATTTTCTGGTATAAAATATTTTATGGTACTGGTAACAATGCAGGAGATCCAAACATTTTAAAAATTTTTACATCTTCAACAACACTAATAATTACAACTCTCATTCATAGATTCATATCGTAAGTAGCATATCTTGCCACATTTTGGGTGAAAACGTTTTGAGTGGAAATCGATTTTGGGAGGCCTACGTCTAGCAGTGGACTTAAAAGGGCTGATTATGGTGCTGATTCCCTTGTTCACAAACTAAACTTAATTTAAGTTCAGTGCATCTTTTTCTTTCTATTTCATTAAGAAAAGGACAGAAGATAAATTTTAGTTTAGTCCTGTCAAATTAATCAGCGCTTGACGTAAATTGACGTAATTTTAGTCGGCAAGTTTTTAATCACGTCTAAACTTGTATGGAGTAGTGACAGGCGCTGATTAATTTGACAGGACTTAACTAAACTTTATCTTCTGTCCTTTTCTTAATGAAATAGAAAGAAAAAGATGCACTGAACTTAAATTTAGTTTAGTTTGTGAACAAGGGAATCGGCACGTATGACGATCATAATGCCGTGTCTCCGACAAACTACACAAAACATTGTTTGGCAATGGTATTTTGTTTGCATAGTTCTAAAATTTATTTCATTTTAATTTTATAGATGATTATTTACAAAAAAAAAAAATGATAAAATGCTTTGCACCACCGTCCTGTCATTTTGGCAGTGACATTTCTTGACATTACTTTGTTTACATAAATTATCTGAATTAGAGACTTTGGGTATAAGTCAAAATAGTTTATTAGGATAGGAGTTCTTTCACCTGCGGGAAAATGAACATTTAAAGAAAACCTGAGATACAGCATAAAAAATATTTTATCTCCACTTTCATTCATAATCCCCGTGATTTTGGTTTGGCGGGAAATCTGAAAGTTTTTAACACTTAATATCTACTACAAATACAATATATTAAACTATAAATAGATACTAAAAGGTTAAGATGTAATATTACGTCCAGTGAAAAGTGGAACAAATTTGCTGCCAGCGCTATACATACACTCTAATAAAGCATTCATCTGAAATGATTGATGAAGGTAATTTATTTTATTGGCGTACAATTTTCCCCTGAAATAGGGAAGTATTCGAGTAAAAAGTAGGCAGCACTGAGCTTGGAGGTTATGTGAAGAATAATAAATAATAAAAACATAATTCAGCTCTCATTTTATCTTGAAACAGCTGTATATTTATTTTAAGAGTTGAAAAACCATATTAGTTGAAAACTTTCACTGCCTTTCAGCGAATAAACTAAAATATTTAGCTACTTACGAATGAAAGGACAATCCGGCAATTTTCTTCTCACTATCGCTTTTACAACCAAAAACACTGCACCTTACCATTTTGCAGCAATAGCTAAAGTCAATCCTCAACAAAAAACACAAAATAATTAGTATTTTTCGAAATAACAAATTAAATAACTTAAAATTTCGTCGCAACCACTTTTCGAACGCGTATCAAACGTCAAACTTTGTTTAGCAACTGAAGTGATGTCCTTGAAAAACGCGACACGCGATAAGGGACAGAAAATGTTAGGCTCTGTCTCTTTTCTTTACAAGCATCTTGTATATATTTTTCTTTTTCTTGTGTAAGTAAGATAGAAGATGACCAGCGATCTATAGTTTTCTCTATCTACGGTACAGACGTATTTTGTTTTCTTTTTTTTTTTCGTTCGTTTAGTGGTGTTCCCAATAAAATGTCAACCGGTCAAGTATTAGTCGATTAATCGAATTCTACAGCCAGATCGTGTTGCAAGTACAAAATAAATGTCAAAATTTTCGTCCAATTGCGAACGTGGCCCTGAGAAAAGTTATGCACCAATGGTGTTCATTATATTTCGAGCGTTTTATCAGCACAAATGGTGTATCATGCGACATTTCAGAGGATTTCGTTTTGTTTTCACATTGTTGGTACTTACGTGAATTATTTTAAAATTATTATTTGTGTCGCATTTTTATTTTGTATTGTAATTTGGTACAATTGATTGATTTAAGAATTTGAATGAAATTTCGTATTTTGATTTTGTGTTTGTCTTTGGAGTCACAGACAGTCCGCTGTGCAGGGCCTGCATGAAGGACGACGAGACAGCAGCTTATGTGCTACTAAACTGCCCGGTAGTCGCCACATACAGGGCCAAGTACTTCGAATTTTTTATATTTGAATTTGTCATTGTATTATTTTTTATTAATGTCCAAGATGATTTACAAATGTTCTTTGATTTCCTAATATATTTTACACTGAATAGTTTTTGTGCTGCAAAGATATTTGTTTAAAATTGTTTATCGTATTTTCTGTAATTTATTTTATATCCTGATTTTTTGAATTTATATTATATGGGTAAATTGCAATGTTCGCTTTGTTGCGCATCATTTCTTTATTCCTTTAGTAATCCAGCCAGAGTTTTTATTTTGTTTATTTGTAATTTTCCGTTTACACACCGGAATACATAAATTGAAGAAAAGTATAAATGCATCATAAAAGGTATTAAAAGCAGTGTTGACCAGGACATATTAGAGAGACAATCACAACTTTTTAAACGAATGGAACTGTAGTCGCGTTTAAATACAAACCATTCCATGAGAGGTTTTGACCTTTTGGAGGAAGGGATGTATATAAGATTAGTGCAGTTTCATGGTCAGATAAACCAAGTTTGAGAACCTCACTTCAAGCTTCCGCGAAATTAGTAATACGTATTACCTATGTCTATTACTACCAAATTGTGTAATTTCTTATTTATCTTTCATTCCAAGGGAATTGTTTTTCAGCCTTCCTACAAGGCTGAAAAACTAGGGTTTTATCAAAAGTGATCTCTAATTGAGCATTTTTATACTTGGAAATTATTTAAACACAAGGGATTCAGATCAGAGCTTAGTTTAAGCACATTAAGGAAAATGACAGTTTTTACTTAAAATATTGACATTCATTTAGAGCTTACAAAGTTTCCATGGTTTTAAATGGGATACTGGTAAATAAATTTACAAATTCTTGCGCAATTTTTTTCCATCGCAAATGAAACCACATGACATCTGCAGTGTATAATCAGAATTATTATTCCTATTATTATTTATTGTTCCTATTTGTTTCATGTAATCTGTAATATTGGACAAGGAAAATAATAAATAAATAATTGGATAATGTAAATATAAGAATAATAATATGATATGTATAAGTGTAATAGTTAAAAATCATTAATTTATTATTAATAATTGTACAAATATATTTGCATGCCATGAGAAATGGCAGACATGTCAGGAGCCACTCTTATTTCAAGATCTTGCATGCACGTATTTATTTTAATTCTGTATGTATACACATGTTCGAGCAAATAAAATTTCTTTCTTTCTTTCTTTCATTATTGGTAATTTTCCAAATCGTCTTGTGATTAAAACCTGCTGCTAATGAATAAGGCTGTAGCTGCCTTACAAGTTTTCTTAAGAATACTACATATTAAAAGTTTCCGTGTTAATATATAGCAGGTTCCTATGGAGAAGAACGGGCAAGAAACTCCACGGACACTCTTTTAAAACAAAATATTGTTACAAAATATGGGTTAAATCATTCATGTTGAAGTTATACATGTGAGAACAATGTAGAAAGACGGGCACGTTAGAAGCGTCCGTAATAAACACAATTCAAAAAATTTAATAAGCCGTGGCAGCTAAGATAACTACGAGTATATTCTTTTTTCTTCTTTTTTAAAACGTTGCCCCACACTAGGAATTTCTCCTGTACCGTGTGTATGTGTGTTTACAAACATTTAAACTCACATACACAAACAGCCAGACCCGGAACAACTACTTGTAGGTCATACAAATATTTGTTCCGTGCGGGAATCGAACCCGCGACACGCAGCGCAGCAGTCAATCGCTTAACCACTGCGCCAACCGTGCCGTCATGATGTTACAGGTAATGCTAGAATATTGAGTAAACCTAGGTTTACCCGGGTTTACTTAGAATCACCCAAGCTGTTTGGGTAAAGTCCGAATAATAATTGAAATAAATTTTAATTCGGGATTTACCCGTACATGCCTGGGGCAGGGTAATGTTAGACGGCCGATGGCTTCCGTGGCACTAAGCGCGTGGGCGCCTGCCCGCTACCCGCGTCGCGCTATCAGTGACAAAATGGCGAAAATGCGCTACAAAGAAGTGTACATGCTGCAGGAAAGTCCTGCAATTCGTAGTGTCAAGAAAGTTTGTCTTGCTTAAATATTTTTTATTTATTACATGCCTTTTTTGAACTATTATTACTATTGTTTTTGTGCCCTATCACTATGTTTTTATATTTAACCCAAAGGTTGACTGGTAGAGAATGCCTTGTGGCATTAAGTCCGCCTATGTACCACTATTGTACATGAAGTTTAAATAAAAATTTAATAAATAAATAAATCTATATTTATAATTACTTACCTATATGAATTATCTCTGCCAAAATTACTTTAACTACTTGTGTTTTTTTATTAATAAAAGCTATGAATGCATTTGGGTTTTAATTTCACTAATTATTCTAATATTACCCAACCAGCATTGGGTAGACCTAGGTGAGTATGGGTAAATTCCGAATTAAAATTTATTTCAATTATTATTCGGACTTTACCCAAAAAGCTTCGGTGATTCTAAGTAAACCCGGGTAAACCTAGGTTTACTGAATCTTCTAGCATTACCTGTAACAACTATAAAATCAAATTGTACTTGACCATACTGTAACAAAACGACTATAGGTCGTAATAGTCTATAAACTGCGCGTCCAAATGTACACAAAAAAAAAAAACGACCAATTGCGAGTCGGACTCGCGCACGAATGGTTCCGTACCATCCATACTAATACACTCGGCGTCACAAAAATCGCACCTCTTCAAGAATTCCCTTCAGTCATTTTAACCCTATTAATCAATGGTAGAGATATGAGTATAAGGTATCATTGGAAAGGCAATTAATTTAAATTTCTGAATAAATCAATAAATTTGGTTTTTTGTTTACCAGGGAATAAAAAGGCAAGCTAATGCAAATAATTAAAAAGTTAAATTTTATTTTATCAGCAAAAATTACAACAAAGTCCTTAAATCAACTTAAAACCTAGTGTTACCCCCCCTAGCTCTGATGACTGCTTCCATGCGTTCTCTCATGGACCTAATTAATGTGACAACAGTCTCTTAAGGAATGTTGTCCCATTCTGCAACGACGGCATCTTGGAGGTCTTGGAGAGTACTAGGGGCAGGGGCGTTCCTTTCACTAAAGCCGAAAAGCCCGGCTTTCAATCAAAAGTGAGCCTATTAATAAAAAAAAACTACACCTATAAACAAACTCAATGTCGCAAGAATTGATACGAATAATAACATTAAACTCTCCGCGTAGTACCGGCCACAAGAATAAAAACGTACCGGCCGCGCGCTAGATACGTACTACGATGCAACGTTGCTAGTTACATACTCAAGGAATAATATTTAAATTCATCGCCTCTTTCATCATGCACCGTTGCCAAACTATCTCCGATGCCGCAGTTGCGATCTCGCTCTAACGTTATAGCGCTAAGCGGGAGGCGAGATCGTATCGATGAATGAAGTATAGCTTTCTCGCTCATACAAGGTGGCTTCAAATCGGGCTTCTAATTTCTCATTTTTTCGCAAAGAAATGTGTTAACGTCCTTGATATGATAGTATGTACTCATTTTGCAAATGTTCGAATTTTTAAGCCCGGCTTTTGACTTTTTATGAATGAAACGAATCGTAGTAGGAGGTGGTAGGATTGTAGATCCTGAGTATGTGTGCGCGAGTCGCTGCGCAAAGCGTGAATTTGCATGATGTCATTTCAAATTAATTGTTTTGAGCGGTTACTGACGCCGTTTATGTTTTGATTTTTTTAAATTTTCTGTGAGTTTGTGTTGTGATTAGTTTTTGCTGTAATTACCTTGTTTTTGAAGTGATGAAAAAGTTTCTTATAATTAAAATGAATTCGGAAACGCATGCAATTGTTGTGAAGGATTAAAGTGTGTATTGGTGTGAAATCGTTACTTGGAAAAAGGTAAATACTTTGAGTTTTACAGACAAATATAATCTCGCTGAATACATTATGCGTGTCGAACACAATCGCGCTGTTTTTCAAAGATTAGGTTGATGTTGTGTGTCATTTAGCACTTTAAGAACTTCCTTTCCGAGGTCACAATGAGTTTAAAACCTCATTCAATAGAGGCAATTTCTTAGGGCTTGTATCTTTGCTTTCTATAGACGACCTAGTCTTAGAGAAACATGCAGCAACAAGATGGCAACAAACCGGAGCCCAGTTACCTATCAAACGAATTAAATGTAAGCAATGTGTAGTTAGAAATCACAAATCAATCAATTATTTGTGCGCCATCTAGTAGCCGTATTGTAATATTTTTCCCATAACAACTGTTGCGAATTTGCGAGCGTTTGAAATATGAATTATTACGACTCGAAGAGCTCTGTTGTGCCATTAATGATAATAGATGGCTCACGTATCATATTTTACACGATACTGATAACTTGTACTTATAATAGTTGTGATTTTCTAAAGGATTACCAGTAGGTACTCTTCGTATTTAAAATTTACCTATATTTAAGCATAACATCACGCCTGTATTCCCCGGAGGGTTAAGCACAGGTATGCCTACCTAGCTACACCCACATTTTTCCAGTCATGTTTTGTTGTTAATTCATATTTAAATATTTAGGTCTATATTACCTTATCTAGCAACTAATACCACTGATATTTGTTTCATTTTTTTTTTAAAACATACATAGTGGTATTAGTTTTGGAACAAAAGAATAAATCGCAATTACTTACAATTATGAAAAACGAATATTAGTCAGTTCTTTAACGGCTCAGTCGGTAGGCGCCACTTTGCCAGGCGATAGGGTAGGATGTGTTTTTTTATCCAAAATATATATTGGCTTGCCCTAATTTTGACCCCTAGGCACGCCACTGACTAGGGGCAGGATCACGTGCCCGTACTCGCCGTTTCAGTTCATCCCAAAGGTGCTCAATAGGGTTTAGGTCTGGACTTCGCGCCGGCCAGCGCATAACAGGAATCCCAACTTCTTGCAGGTAGTCTCTTACAATTAATGCGGTGTGACAGCGGGCGTTATCGTGCATTAACGTGAACACACTGCCAACAAAACCCGCATAAGGGACAACCTGCTCCTCTAAGATCTCTGTTATGTACCGAGTAGCAGTCAGCGATCCTTGCCCGCGAGCACTTCCAGTCCGAGAAACACACACAAGGTTCGTTTTGTCGTCGATTGACATGCCGCCCCAAAACATGCACGAGCCACCCCCGAATTCCACTGTCTCTTGAATAAAAGCTTGTGCGAATCGTTCCCCTTGCCTCCTGTACACTCTTCTACGTCTGTCGTTGCAGAAAAGACACACCCTCGTCTCATCTGAGAAGAGCACAGCCCTCTATTGGTCTATTGTCCAATCCACATGGTCACAGGAAAATTGCAACCGGTCTCTCCTATGCTGTACAGTCAATTTTGGCCCTGTAGCAGCCCTGTGAGCTGCAATTTTCGTCTCCCGCATTCTTCTTCTAATCGTGGAGACGCTTACAGGAGTTCTGCGAGCTGATCGCGTTTGTTGTTGCAGCTCAACAGCATTGGAAAACCGATTACGTAAAGACGTCGAAACAATAAAGCGATCGTCTCTTTTGGATGTGCACCGTTGTCTTCCAGATCCACGTCTTCGGATATAGCCACTAGTCTCTTGGAAGCGTTGGAACACTCGTCGAACGGAAAAACGACTCCAGTTCAGTTGCCGAGCAACATCACATTGCCGCATCCCTGATTGCAGTAGTGCAATAACTTGAGCGGCTTCATCTGCAGTGGTATCCATCTTCTGGGGTATTTTTTTTTGCTGTAACTGTTCACGTGTGTTCACTTCAAAGGTTGAATAGCAAATGACCGACATATTTTTCAGCTTTTTTTTTTAATGGCATCTCATAGTGTAACCACGAGGGGCTCGGACTCTTTAACCGGACTACCCTGTGGTGCCTTAAGCTCCTAAAGGATTTTAAGGCCTCCAGCCAGGGGCATACTTATAAGCTAAATAGTTTCCGTCTGCTCGGTAAGGGCACCCCCTGCGGGGTACGAACCTCGGCTTAGGGCAGAGTCGGAGGAGGGGGGAGGGTGGCAAGGGACCGTCGGTGGCTGGATAAAATCATTGTTTTGATTATTATCATGGGGAGTTTGGACTAAATGCTGCTCAGCTAAAACGCGTGCTGGCGCTTCGTTTGAAAGCAAGGGTCGGGGAGGACTGATTAGTCGAGGATTTCGCGCTGGGCCTCGGCGGCGAGGTCGGAATGACGATCGTGTAGTGTGTGCTCTTTTACGAACTGTACTAGTAGACCTATGACGCTCCTGGCGGAGAGTGATGGGGTCGTCTGGGTCGATCAGTGAACCCACATTTAACCCGAATCGCCCTTTTTATACCCTTGTAGAGAGGTGCAATGCAATGCAGTGCAGTGCAGTGTGTGTCTGTGTGTGTGTGTGTAGTGGCCATTGTAATGCGTATTTTGACAACATTTTTATTAACGTTACGTGAGAGATCATGTAATGAGATCTGTTGTGTTTAGGAATTTTAAATGTTGTTAATTTAAAGGTCGTTAAACATACTTTTAATTGATACCAATATTAATTGGGTTTAATGTATTCGTTGATGGTGGGACATGCTTTAAACTTATTTTCGGAGAGGTGCGATTTTTGTGACGCCGAGTGTATTATAAATGTGAAAGTAACTGTCTGTCTGTATGTTACGTTTTCAAGCCTAAACCGCTGAACCGATCGTCATGAAATTTGGCAGGGATATAGCCTGGGATATGGAGAAGGACATAGGCTACTTTTTTACGCGATAACCTACATCCATGCGGGTGGAGCCGCGGGCAAAAGCTATAAAAACGGCAAAAAAATCATGTCTGTTATATGGGAGCTCCCTTAAATATTTATTTTATTCTGTTTTTAGTATTTGTTGTTATAGCGGCAACAGAAATACATCATCTGTGAAAATTTCAACTGTCTAACTATCACAGTTCATTAGATATGTATATATAGCCTGGTGAGGTGACAAACGGAAGGACGGACAGCGGAGTCTTAGTAATAGGACCCCGTTTTACCCTTTGGGTCCGGAACCCTAAAAATATATGCTTCTAGAATACTTACAGGACCACAATTTGCTACTTTGGCTGTAATTGACTCTATAACAATGAATTGTTGTAGGTAGAGTCAATGTTAACACTGTAAAGTGTGGATGTTATAATAGGGAGCTATTCCTCTAGTTTACCGGTATCCCAATTCAGTGCCCAAAGCAGGCATATCTGACACTATTTGTAATCGCAATCCTATGTAGAGACACGACACATCCGACATGGAGTAAGTAGGTAGTCATATAAGATAGTTCCTATTTACTGGAATGAAATTAAGGAACATTTGTTTGTGGGATAAGTGTGTGTTATTATTGTGCCCGTGCTACCTGGAACAGCTTAGCGGCCTGCTTGAGCGAGTCCTCGGTCTCCACGGGCTGCTGCGATGCGATGAGGCTCTGCATGGCGCCGATGTTGAATAGGATGCACATGCGCTCGTACGCCAGAGAGCTTATTGCTGCGCAACACAGTAATGAATAACATAATATGTACATACTAACTTGTTGCTTATTAAATCAAGTACCAGAAACTTATGCACCATGTAATTCTTTAAATAAGATTCTGTCCAAACATTGGGGCCGCACATGTCCTAGTCCACAACCAACTTCCAATACAAACACACCAGAACACAAACCACTTAAGGTGAAAGTGCCAACATTACAATACTATCATGTTGGTGGTTTTTTATTTCCATGATTATTTATGATTTTTATAAATTTGATTTCAAATGAGGGTTTATCATCAAGAGAAATAAAGAAGGATAGAATTTAATTTATTTATTGGTGGCATAATCACACAGGATGATTTGTAAGACCTTGTCAGTTATTGAATAAATAAATGATTATTATTAAAGCAGGAATCTCACACATTGATTAATTTACCCTCATACAACTATCATTTGGGGTTTTGTACTTGAAATTCAATTCTAAGTACATGTATTTCATTGAACTTTATCCTTATGAACACTATACCTACTGGGTACTGGACACAATGAGCACAATATTATCTAGATTTAGGTGTAGTGGGTAGCTGAGTAACTTGCTCTTCTAACAATGAACAAAAGAGAAACTCTTTGCAGACTCATTTCAATTTGGATAGTCCAGTATCAGAAACAGACTCTTTTGTTTGTTTTTCTTGTACAGTCGAATTCTAAAATATGTGCACATGACTTTATTTTCAAGGACATAATGTTGCTCAGATATTATTGAACCTTTGGGAATGTACATATATTTATGAACTCGACTGTACCTGTGTAAATAATTTCAGCAAGGGTTTTTAATTTGAGATTCTTTATCTCCAGATCTAAAATTGTGACATTCTAAGAAGTTCGATTTGACAGCTATAAAAATACTTTGGGCAGTAATGGAAAAAAAAATTGCTTTAAAAACCGATTCTCGAGTCATGTCAATTTATCATACTTAGACTTTGTAATCGACAATTTATCTTCATTGCTTAAAACTGATTCTCGAGGCATATCATTTTATCACATGAATGAATTTGTAATATTTAAACATTTAAATCCCAACTAAGTTTATATTTGGGCAAGTTTAAAGCCAAACCAAGACATAAACTAATACCTGACATAGGTACTGTTTTATTCCAGAAGGTTTACATATACATACATTGTATATTATGCACCAGTGGCGTACCTTAGGCACGCCGCTGATATGAACCCGTGCAAAGCCGGGGCGGGTTGCTAGTCAAGAATAAAATTAACAGTAAATAAGGGTTGGGTAAATAAATAAATTCACTTTATGTCTGTAAAAGAATAGATTTTTCAGAACATCAATTTTAGTCGGTCAAAGAATGGCTTATACCGGTCACAACACTACTGCAACAAACCCAAAGACATGACATTCTACTAACGTCATGTCGGAATAGTAATCAACAATTAATTCGAGTTTTTGAGTGGATTTTACCAATATAAAATGAAACTTGGTGCTTATGAATGACACTCATTGTTAGAGTGTATGGATAATATAGTAATTAATTAAGATTATGAATTTGATTTCTCGATTTCTTACATAGACGTTCATACAAAGTTATCGTGGCATGTAGAATGAGAAACGTCAAATCCGAATTCTTAGATTGTCGCGAAACATCAGACGGTCAGAGACTAAATCTCTGACCGTCTGAAACCGTTAGAAAAAAACTACTTTTATAACAGCTGCAACTAAAACATTATTCATAGTTGCAGCATTCAAATACCAGAGGTAGGTACTTCTATATTCCTTGCAAAATTGACATTGGCTTGTAGATTAAGTATACCATGCTATTACAGAACTTTCGTTTTTTTACAGTGATGGTGTTAATGAAACTTACTGAGACTCATCCGGCCACCAAACAAGGAGCCCTTGTCGAAGGCGTCCTTCCACTTGAAGGGGATCTGCACCTCTTGCGGCGGGAGCTTGGACTCCAGCGATGCCAGCTGGTCATGGTAGCTGAAAGCACAAACAACCAGCTTACATACACCTTACAAGTTACGCCGAGCGTTAATTGTTCACGTCGTTTGTTTTATAACTATTCCTTTGTCTGTGTGCGTGCTATGATGACATCACTATTTAACATCGACTATTAGTAATAAAATCTCCAGAGATTTTATGTTAGTGGCTTAATTTCTTCTACTTAACAATGATTCAACTGTGTAGGGTGACTCATGCGACATAAATTAAATACTGTATTTACTTGTAGATTACGTCCAGCGACGATTTCTCGAATACTTTCCAAATGGCGTTGGCTCTGAGCCGGCTCAGCTCGTTGAGGGCGTCGGTGTAGTCCTCATGGTGGTCACCAGTGTTGTACGTCGAATGTATCAAATTCCTCAACGGTTTCACAATATCAACATCTGAACCTTTTTTAAACGGTACAAACAACAACTCCGAAGCCATTTCTGCGACTGATTGTGACAGCAGCCGTCAGTACTTATGTTTATGTCAACTGTGTAGTACATACAATCAATGTTGCCAACTTTATTTTTCAGAGGATCGTACCCTTTAGTTATTATTCTAAGATGGTACCATACACTAGAAAAAAAAAAAAAAATATCGTATTTTGCTAAGAATTGTAGAAAAAAAATAGTACGCATTGAAATTCCAATAAAATAATAGTAAATGATTAAACTTAAAACCAGTATTTACATTTAATATTTGGTATTTAGATAGGAACAAGGAGTGATTTCCTGGATCTTGGTTACCAGAATCGCGACGCTAATTTGTCCACTAAATTCAACTAAGAAGTTTATATTTGCTATAGGTCATTGCACGGTGCCATACTATGATTTTTTTTAGAATCTCCAGCACAATCTGTCAAATTTTCTCGTTCGATTTTGAACTTAATCTTCGACATATTAAAGTTTAAAATCGCTTGGAAAAATTTAACAGTTTCGTGTAGCTTGATGTGCTGGCCACTGTACCAAAAAAGTATTTTTTGAATATCAGAGTCAAGGAACGCAGCAGTAGACGCGGGAGCTGATGTATTTTGTTCCTTTGTAGCAAAATTTACTTAATGTAATATAATTTTTCTATTTTGTTTGAATATTGAAATATTTGGAAAAAAAAATATATGTTTTGCGTACGATTTCGATTACATGATCGTACATCGTATCAGCTCCAAAAAGGTCGTATAAATACGATTTAAATCGTACGGTTGGCAACACTGCATACAATACAACCCAACCCACAGATTGCACAGACATAGACAACTAAAATCGTAGACGTCGTAGAACGATGAACCATTTTTTTTTATTCGCCCAAAAGGGCAGGCTATAAGTCTTTCGACCATACTGCCTCGTCTTCCGTGCAGAATTTCATGTGGTAATTTTTGCGAAAATAACGTCTTTCGTTTGTTAAACTTATTGTATTATTTATTTTATTTATTAAGTCTTTCGTAGTCAATCAAGTCAAAAAAATTATTATGAAATAAATAAAATAACATAGTATTTGATTTTCAATGTTTTATTTAAAAATAAAACATTGAAAATCAAATATTATGTTATTTTACAACAAGTACAACAATAAGACAACAATACAATAAGTACAACAAGTACATTTAAAATAATCAAACTTATTGTCTAGTACAAAATATGACTACATTTTATGGTTTTCCTTTAAAACCCCATACATTTGATGGTCGTCTCCGTAGTAAAAAATATTCAGAAAGCTAAGACCTTTTAAAGGAGATATGCCTCAAGTCTGTTGAATAAGTTTTGAAATCCGGTTGTACACCTACGGGGTATACAAGCGTGAATATGATATTTCATGGAACATAAAATACAATGTAAAAACCAATACGATTTTCACTATTTTTTTTGGAATAATCATACTTGTTTTGTACCACAGTATTACCATTATATTTCCTTCTTTTCCGCTTAAACCCCATATTTTTGACGGTTGTCGCCACAGTAAAAAAATATCAGTAAGCCAAGACCTTTTAAAAAAGATATGTCTCAAGTCTGTTGACTAAGTTTTGAAATCCGGTTGTAGGTACACTATCTCTACCTACACCGACGGGGTATACAAGCGTGAATACACTATTTCATGGAAAATAAAATACAATATGAGGTAGCTTTAAGTAAAAACCAATACGATTTTCACTTATTTTTTTGGAATAATCAAACTTGTTTTGTACCACAGTAGTACCATTAAATTTCCTCCTTTTCTGCTTAAACCCCATACTTTTGACGGTTGTCGCCATAGTAAAAATATCAGTAAGCCAAGACCTTTTAAATGAGATATGTCGCAAGTCTATTGGTTAAGTTTACATTTTTAGGACGCCAGGGCTCATCATCTTTTTCGCAGCCGCCATCTTGGATTTTAATTTATAGGTGGTAAAACCAAATTTTCGTTTGATGCGCATTTAAAAAAAAAAGGGGGTTGGTATCATCTGATGGCTAAATTTATCACCACACGCGCTCATTGGTCAAATCAAATAACGCGCGCTTCCCCGGCTTCCTTTTACAGACTTCCGTCCCTTTTCCCGGAATCACTCCCACAGATTGCAGGAAAGGGAGAGGAAAGATGTTATCAAAAACAAAATTATACTAATCAATTCAAGTTGATCTACTGCATTGCCCTATTCTGTGTCGCGACTCGAGTAGGTACTAAACCAACTAGAGTTCGTGAACTCATGGAGAATGTCCAGTGACAGTGAAGAGTTTGACGTCGAGCAAAGAGCATGATGATTTTTAATTTATTAAGTTTATTAAATGTTTTTGTTCTAAATGGCAGGGCTTGTTAACGTTACCAAATAACATAATAATAACCGTTATGTAACGTTAAATTTCAATGTAATACCTACTAACGTTACAAAAATTTAACGTTACTTGATAACATTACCAGTAATATAACGTTAATTAACATTGGTGCCGATTCCCTTGTTCACAAACTAAACTAAATTTAAGTTCAGTGCATCTTTTTCTTACTATTTCATTAATAAAAGGACAGAAGATACATTTTAGTTTAGTCCTGTCAAATTAATCAGCGCTTGACGTAAATTGACGTAATTTTAATCGGCAAGTTTTTAGTCACGTCTAAACATGTAAGGAGTAGTAATAGGCGCTGATTAATTTGACAGGACTAAACTAAAATTTATCTTCTGTCCTTTTCTTAATGAAATAGAAAGAAAAAGATGCACTGAACTTAAATTTAGTTTAGTTTGTGAACAAGGGAATCGGCACCATTAACAAAAATACGATAACTAACGTTAATTTAGCTACGTTGCCGTTCTGTGGGTAAGAATCAGGCAGATTCAGGCAACGTTTTGATCGGCACGGCATCAGAGAGGCGCAAGGGCGGAATCCCGCCGCGCCGCACGCCTCAGGCCCCACTACTTACATCTCACCCGTTTAAAATAACGGTAAATTTAATATTCGCATAAATAACGTTAAATCGATTACCGTTATTTTAATAATAACGTTAATTCTGTCAATACAAGGTAACGTTATGAAAATTTACCGGTATTTAAAGCCCTGCTAAATGGACTATTTTTCTCGCACTCAAAGAGAAAAGTATAGTTTGCACCTCGACACTAAACGCCAACTTAATATACCCTCGATTTCATTGACTCCCTCACACGCTCGGGAGTCAAACCACCTTTGGTATATTATGGCTTCGTTTAGTCCCTCGATAAAAAATATACTATAAGTAGGTATTAAGATTTATGATTATGATTATCATGATCGCTTTTGGTTAGGACGGGCCTGAGTCTTTAGCGATGATCGCGTACGGGGGTAACGGGGCGGGGTTACGTTTCAGTAGTGGGAATGGAAATATTCAATTGTTTATGAATTTTTGGCATGTTAAAGAGTATCAATAATCCGACTATTATCTATGAATGAGTTTCTCAATTAAATTTTTTTTTTTTGCTTAACGTCATAACTGACTAATTACATAAAAAAAATTATAAAAACATGCTAAACTAAATTGATTGTTTATGTAGAAAAAAAAAAAAATGGTTATCAAAACTGTGTCCGTATCGAAACCGTGAGTCACTTTAATATATAATACTATTATATAAGTTTATATTACTTTAAGCTTTGATAAGGGCCCTGGTTGTGATGGTATGCCTCCAGTATTTTGGAAGAATTGCGCTAAGTCTTTAGTTCCTCCAATTAGTTTTATTTTTAATCTCTCTTTAAAAGAAGGCACTTTCCCAAAGGAATGGAAGAAAGCATTTATTGTTCCAATCCATAAAAAAGGTTCGCGAACAATAATAGGAAATTATAGGGGGATCTCAATACTGTATACATTGGGCAAGTATTTGAAAAATTAGTTTACAATGCTGTCTATCCATACATCCTCAGAGGCATTTCTTACAAACAGCACGGTTTCCTGAAAAAGCGCTCGACGATATCGAATTTGGCTAGCTTTCCAAATTTTGTTCTTGAGAATACAGATGGCGGTGGGCAGGTTGTCGTGATCTACACGGATTTTAAGAAAGCTTTTGATCGTGTCGATCATGTCATCCTGCTCAACAAGTTATACAGACTGGGTATACGCGGCGATCTTTTACGATGGGTCCAATCATATTTATTTAAAAGATCACAAGCAGTAGTAATAGGAGGATACCGTTCTAACTTTATTGAAATCCTTAGCGGTGTTCCGCAGGGTTCCCATTTGGGCCCTCTCTTTTACAATGCATATTTATTTGATATCACTGATTCTTTTAAACACTCTGAACATTGAATGTACGCTGACGACAAAAAAATATTTTATAATATAAGGTCACTCGATGACTGTATGGCTCTTCAAGAAGACCTTAATAACTTAAATGATTATTACATAAAAAACGAGATCACACTAAACGTCACAAAGTGTCAATGTATTAGTTATACACGTTACGTAAAAAAACCCTATTGTTTACTCATATAACAATATATATGGAATTGATCAATAAGGTCAAGTTGGTTCGGGATTTAGGAGTAGTATGTTTGACAATAAATTGACATTTTCAGATCACATAGACTTTGTCAGTACAAAAGCTTATAAGAACTTAGGCTTTGTTATTAGGTCATGTAAGGTATTTAAAAATATCGAGGCTCTTAAATCGGTGTATTTTGCATATGTGCGCAGCGTCTTAGAATATGCGTGCCCAATCTGGTCCCCACAATACATTATTTATAAGAACCAAATAGAACGGGTTCAAAGAAAATTTATTAATCACCTTAATTATCGCCTCCGTAAACCTCCGATGGCCTATGAAAATAGTTGTCGAACACATGGTCTGCTAACACTCGATGAAAGGCGCAAAGTTATGGATATGTGTTTGCTTTACGACATACTTAATGGATGCCTCGACTGCCCGGAGTTGGTCACACAGGTGACTTTTAACACTCCCCTACGGCGCACTCGTCACACTACGATGCTACATGTGCCTCGGCACTCGACTAATTATACAAAAAATTGTGTATTGACCCGTATTGCTCGAATTTATAACACAGATTTCTCTCAAGTGGATATTAACTGTAATAAACCTACATTTAAAAAACAAATTGTAAAAACCATAAACGAAGGCAAACAACAGACTGACAGACTGACAGAACTACCAAGCTCTTAATATACAAAATTTAATTTTTCTTAATAATCAAACTTTTTTCTCTTTAAAATTTAAACTTAACTATAAGTAAATACACCAAATAAGCTATTGAGTTTAAATATCTCAGTACCTAGTCCGTTCGCATGTTTTATTACTTATCCTAGTTAAACAGGGAAACCTATTATTAGCCATACAATCTGTGATTATACATACTTTGTAATATACTATATAGGTATGTATCGCTGTTGGTTGCCTAAATAAATAAATAAAAAAACATAGTCTGGCGTCTGAATGACACTATTAATATTATAAGGATTCCTATTGTCAAACCACGAGCATGCTTTTTGCTAGGTAGTAGCATTCTCATGATCTATATTAATAAAAAGAAAAGTCCTGACTGACTGACTGACTGACTCATCAACGCCCAGCCCAAACCCTTGGACCTAGAAAGCTGAAATTTTGCACAGAGGTTCTCTTTATAATGTGGACAAGGAATAGGGAAGGATTTTTCGAAATTCAACCCCTAAAGGGGTGAAATAGGGGATGGAAGTTTATATGAAAGTCCGTCAGTTTTGAAGTTAGGATCTTAAAATTTTGTGTTTAGGCTGACGATTGAAAATTAATTTATACGTGTCTCAGCGTTTTTGATAATTCTACCCCCGAAGGGTTAAAAAGGGGGATGAAGTTGAAAAGTCCTTAATTTTCGAAGATAAATCACTTACTATCTAGGCTTATGGTTGGAAGCTAAGGTAACGGTGTTGTTAGAATTTCAACCCTAAAGGGCGTGAAAAGGGGGATGAAATTTTGTTTTTAATTAAAGTTCTTTATTTTTTAAGTTAAAATCACTAATGTTTCGGCTTATGGTTGGAAACTAACACAACGTAAATCGTCGTTTTTATTTAATTTCATCTCACAAGGTTCTGAAAAGAGGGATGAAGTTTTGTATTGAAGTTGTTCATTCGCTAAATTTTGTATTCAAGTAACAATAATAAAAGTACACGTGTACCGTTTCTAACTTTACAATATTTTACATGGAGCGACTGCCTATCTGACTTCCACAACGCAGTAACTGGGTAATACGATATACTATTGACAGAAAAAAAAAAAGATTACGCGTACACGGGGTTTAAGAGAATTGATCCCAAACAGGGGAATGAGGGGTAATTCAGTTTTTAGTGAGAATTTTACTGCGTGCCTTGAATAACTCAAAAGTTTTTATTTTTAAGTTTTTGAATTACTCAAAAGTATTTTTAATCCCGGTCATAGGGTACTTTCAATCCCGGTAGTACGTTCCCGTTGGATTTTTACCGACATCCACGCGGGCGAAGCCGCGGGCAAAAGCTAGTCTATAGTATAATCAGGTAGTTTTTCTAATACAACAACTAGTATTCGTGTAGGTATTTTCAAGTATGTATTAAATATACTGTAAGTAGGTACCAGTGGCGAAGCTAGTCATAAAGGGCCCTAGATCGAAAAGTAAATAGGGTTCCCTTGCTGGGGGCCCTTTTTACCGGACTGCGGCAAAACTCCAAAGGAAGAGATTATTGTTTACAAAATAGCGTACTAACATGGTAGATTAAGTGTCTATTATAATCTTACTAAGAGAATGCAAGAGCGAGTGAGGTGCGCTAGAACACTTGAGCACTTTGAATCTTATACTAGAACTAGCTTCTGCTCACGACTTCGTTCACGTGAAAGTCGTAAGACAACACAATATACTAAAATATCAGCCACATTTTAATAATACTTCCCTGAATACTGCGTTTGTAGTTTTGGTCACAGCAGTCAAAATATATTATACAGAGAGTCAGGACTGGTGACGCGAGAGCAAGCGACGTACAGTTCCATGTTCTTTGGTAAAGGGTTTGGTTTCCGCACATAGTCCTTCAGGTGGACCATTGTAAATGGGCCATGGCGGCCATGAGTGGTTATTCCAACCTGCCCACCTCCTTCCAGAAGATAATTACGTCTCCCGGTCTGTTCAGAACATCTGTGAAAGATCTGGGTGCCCCGAGGGTTTCTGTTCTAATCTGGGTGACGCCTGTGCATTCAAAGAGCACATGCACGACGGTTTCCTCAGCCACCACGCAAGCCCTGCACAGAGGATTGTCCATATGCCTATAGTGTGGAAGTGTTTGTTTAGCGAGCAGTGTCCCGTGATGGTCCCCGTCACCAGGCGCAGGCCGTTCCTGTCCAGGAGTAATAACCATCTGGTTAGTCTACCATCTAGTTAGTAAAAAAATCTATGAAATTGATACCCAGCGCTTACAGTCTGACATAGAGGCACTTGAGGGTCAACTTAGTTCCCTTTACATTAAATATGTGAGTTCTCAGAACCAAATTAAAGAACATATTCTTGCTGCTAATGAGTTAGTTATGTGTCAGTGTACTTGTCAGGTTTCAATCCCTGATTCTGTCCAGCCTGAGGCAACGGAGGACCCGTCCCAGACTGTGAGTTTTTCTCAAGATTGTATCCTCAACCAAGATATATCTGATATAGTACAAGATCTATCTCATGTGGTACGGCCTGAGATTGTTAGTTGTCCATCTTCCAGTAGTCAGGATCTTTATCATTCAGTTATGTTCTCAGATAGTATAGGAAGAGGTGTAGGTAAATTAATTAGTAACAAACTGTGTTATTCTAATCAAAATTATTGTATGCCAGGATCAACCTACAAACGAATAATGGCATCAGTAATATCAAAAATATATAATCCTAAAACCAACATTACTGTATTTGTAGGTAATAGTTCTAAGGTCAAAAAAGAAGAAATCACTGACTATGTAACTGAGTTGTTAAAGTTAAATTGTAGTAAAATTACATTGTGTGCTTTCCCATATTTTGAAAAATTGACAAATAGACAAAACAATTATATTCATATGCTTAATAAGCATATGCATTTCTTAGTTAGTCATTATAGTGACAAGCTTGTGTTTTTTGACACCAACAGTTTTGTGGAAACTTTAAGGTCGACTAGGGATACTGTGTATCTGCCTGTTAGTTTTAGACACATAATAGCAAGACTATTAGCTTTTTATATAAACTCAGACATAAGTAGTATGTCGAAGTCTTGTGTAATTAATACCACAACAGTTAGTAGTAATACTAATAATAAGGTGGTGAGCCTGAATAAATGTAGCTCAAATGCTATAAATATGTATACAAATTGTACGAAGGAGGTTCCATGTCCCTCACTCACTATGAGCTCACTGCCTGGTGATGACATTGAAGTATTGGGGTTAAGGGTCCGTGCACGAAAAAAACTCGTTTTTGTCAATTTCTTATCTAATTGTCAGAAAACTTGAAATAATCGAAACATTAAGTCTGTGTAACTATAAAAGTACAGTTTTCATGGTGCTAAACCATTCGTGTCAGTCACAGCAGCTTTTAATAGTTTCATCATTTTTGTGCTCTCCAAAGTATAGTTTATTTCGCCATTGATTTACTTAATGAAGATATTATATAATCATTAAATAAAATTTCAAGGATAGCTGAAGACTAATTTGTGATTTTTAAATTTCTTGATATGATTTGCTAAATAATAGGAAACATATATATTACTGACGAGGTTTAAAACAAAAAAAGGTTTTTTCAATATAATTTTTCTGCTATATTTTGTATGGAAGTTGAAAAAAGTGGTTCCGCCACATGCAAGTAGACCATATAATGATGTTGATGATAATTTTTAATGTTCAAAATCAAAAGTAGTTTCTTGTAGAATGATGATCAAATGTCAGTCTCGCGTCATTTTTCGGAAAACTTGTTGCAAATATTAGTGATTTACCGTGAGTACTTAATTTATTTGAAAAATCCCTTTCAGCCACATGCAAAACAAAGAACACGACTTTTCAAATATCAAATAATTTTGTTTAAATTATGTTTCCCTTTCTTACAAACAATGAACAAAATTGATCAAAATCAGTCGATTTCGTGCACGGCCTCTTAACTCCGGATAGTCATTTAAACTAGGTTGTAAGACAACAGAAGGCACCAGTACGAATATCCTTATACTTAACAATAACAAGGTGTCTTCTTGCTCAAAAATAAGTAATTATCAAAAAGGAGATCAGCAGAATGAAATTATTTCATCAAAATATTCAAGGTATTTCTTCCAAATTATTAGAAATTGAAATGTTTTTGGAAAAAACAAAGTTTGACATTGTTTGTTTTACAGAACATTGGTTAAAGGATTACCAAATGCTAATTAATTATGAGAACTATAGTTTGGGCAGTTTTTTTAACCGTAAATCTATGCTGCGTGGAGGGTCTCTAATCTTGATAAAAAATTGTTTAAAGTCTAAGCAACGTAATGACATAGTTGGTTTATCAGTTGAACATTGCATCGAGTTGTCCTGTGTTGAGCTAGATAAGCATGTTGTAGTGTGCGTGTACAGACCCCCTAATAATCAGAACTTTTCTTTATTTGAGTCAGTAATGGAAGATGTCCTAGCGAAACTTGCATCCAATAACAAAGCCGCAATTATTTGTGGTGATTTTAATATTAATATTCTGGAAAATAATTCAAATAGCAGTAGATTATTAAGCCTTTTTAAATCGTTCAATTTATCTAATGTTTTTATAGAACTAACTAGAGTAACTCCAACTTCTGCTACTTGTATCGATAATGTCTTCTGCGATTGTGATTATTTAGATAAAGCCATCGTAAATTATTTACCATCTGACCATAGTGGACAAACGGTAACTTTTAAGTTTAAAACACCTTTGCAAAAAGTGCAAATTCAATTTAGACCAATAACAACTGGCAAACTAAATAGATTCAATAGTACCCTAAATAACAAGTTAAATGTTCTGAGCCATAATATGGACGACGCAAATAAATTGTATGAGGAATTCTTTTCTGTAGTGCACACTGAATTCAATAAAACTTTTGAAAAGAAAACAAAAAATATTTGCCCTAATTTTATATTTAGTGACTGGGCAACTAGAGGTATTAGGATAAGTAGGGAAAGACTGTTCGAGCTGTATGGCCTTAAGCCATTTATTAACACTGAAACTTTCAACAAGTATGTTGCTACATATTCCAAATTTTTTAGAAATACCTGCAAGATAGCTAAAGCCTTATGCATTAGCCACAAGATCAAATCAGCTGAAAATAAAATAAAAACAGTTTGGAAAGTTATAAATAATGAATCCAATAGAAAGAAAATACGAAACACAGATTTCACATTGGAGACTTCACGTGGCGCCATAAGCTCCAATTTAGAAGTAGCTCATGAATTTGTACATTTCTTTACTCAACTCAAACTCAAACTCAAAGCATTTATTTCAAATAAACCAATTACAGGCACTTTTGAATTGTCAAGGGGTCGGTCAGTCAGAAAGATGAAGCTAGTTGCCCATTCCAAAGCGTAGTAGGTTCCTATGGAGAAGAACGGACAAGAAACTCCATGGACACTCTTTTAAAACAAAATATTGTTACAAAATATGGGTTACATCATTCATGTTGAAGTTATACATGTGAGAACAATGTAGAAAGACGTGCACGTTAGAAGCGTCCGTAATAGAAACAATTCACAAAAATTAAAATAAGCCGTGGCAGCTAAGAGATGACCCAACTGACGGCGCCCGTTCACGAACATGACGCATGGATCAGCACCATTTAGCTCAACCATTTTGAAGGGAACTTAATGATCCAACACACGCCACCACCAGCGAGACATTTGAGTGAGCATGACATACTCTCAGCCGCCAGGGCACATTCAAGTCAATAAAAGACATATTACCCGGTAAATGGTAGCTCTATAGTACATAGTACTCACACCTGTGCTATGCAATTATATAATTCAAGGAGATTGAGTTTATACAATGCAAAAATAGTTTACAATCTTCAGCAATAATATTCAATAATATTTTCAAATGCTAATCAATTAGTTTATGCGCCCTTATGGAGCAGGACCAGCATTGAGTCAAGCATTTTTGTCAGCGATGTAATCCCCCAATTTATAATATGCTTGGCTGCATAGTGTGCGTTTTATACAAGTTTTAAATTTTGTTTCGTTCAATTGGAGTATGTGGGGAGGTATTTTATTGTAACATTTTAAACAGTACCCCATGAAGGATGAGTCTACTTTAGCCAGTCTGAAACCTGGTTGAACTAATTGGTCCCTATTTCTGGTACTATAATTGTGTCTTTCACCTCTTTTACTGAAAATATTTACATTTTTCCATACGTACATGATGTTTTCATAGATGTATTGACAAGGTACCGTCATGACGTTAATATCTTTAAACAGTTCCCTTAGAGAATCGCGCCTGCGGAGGCCATATATTGCTCTGATGGCTCTTTTCTGTAGAATAAAAATAGATTCGATATCTGCAGCCCGTCCCCATAGTAAAATACCGTAAGACATGATACTATGAAAGTAACTAAAATAGACTAGCCTAGCGGTATCTACATCAGTAAATTGACGGATTTTTCTCACAGCATATGCTGCTGAACTTAGCCGCCCTGCAAGAGATGTTAAATGAGGACCCCATTGCAGCCTTGAGTCGAGCTTGATCCCTAGGAAAACAGTTTTATCGACGAATTCTAGTTTCTCCCTATTCAATACTATGTCACAATCACTACTTTTAACATTCGGTAAAGCAAATCTTATGCATTTAGTTTTTTTCCCATTTAATACTAAATTATTAGCAGTGAACCAATTTTGGACCTGCAGTAGACCTGTAATACTGATATACCATCTAGAACGACGGAATCTTTAAATTCCTCACCCGATGTCTCAATTGGTTTATTAAGAGCGAACGTTCCAGGCTGCCCGGTTGAATTTCAATTTAAACATATAAACCCTATGATAGTTATAAAAGCTTTTCGGCAAATCAAAATCAAATTAACCGAAGATCTATGGGGAATGTCTATCAAAGTTTGTACATCTATAATCGAGACTATAGCACCATACTTAGCTTTAATATTTAATTTGTGTGTGGATCAAGGAGTCTTCCCGGATTTAATGAAATACAGTAAGGTTATACTACTTTTTAAATCAGGGGACAGTAAAAACACTAATAATTATAGACCAGTATCCGTGTTGCCGGTATTCAGCAAGGTGTTCGAAAAGGTGATGCTCAATCAAATGCTTAATCATTTTAACACCAACCATATCTTACACGATCAGCAATATGGTTTCACCAAAGGACGTTGTACGACTGACGCCGGTGTCACCTTATTAAGACACATATTTACAGCATGGGAGGAGGCCCAAGATGCCATAGGAATCTTTTGTGACCTCTCCAAGGCATTTGACTGCGTAAATCACGAAACCTTACTCTTGAAACTGGAGCATTACGGACTAGGTAAACTTGCGCTCAGTTTAGTAAAATCTTATATAAATGATAGACAACAGCAAGTTCAAATAAATGGAGTCAATTCACTCGGCTTAAGAGTAAAAATGGGTGTGCCACAAGGCTCGATATTGGGCCCTTTCCTCTTTTTAGTATATATTAATGATCTAGCCCATTTATTAAAAAACCAACCACAAATGGTGTTATTTGCTGTCGATACTTCCTTAATTTTTAAGATAAATAGACGTGCATCAAATCTTGACGACGTAAATAACGCCCTATTGCAGGTCCAAAATTGGCTCACTGCTAATAATTTAGTATTAAATGGGAAAAAAACTAAATGCATAAGATTTGCTTTACCGAATGTTAAAAGTAGTGATTGTGACATAGTATTGAATAGGGAGAAACTAGAATTCGTCGATAAAACTGTTTTCCTAGGGATCACGCTCGACTCAAGGCTGCAATGGGGTCCTCATTTAACATCTCTTGCAGGGTGGCTAAGTTCAGCAGCATATGCTGTGAGAAAAATCCGTCAATTTACTGATGTAGATACCGCTAGGCTAGTCTATTTTAGTTACTTTCATAGTATCATGTCTTACGGTATTTTACTATGGGGACGGGCTGCAGATATCGAATCTATTTTTATTCTACAGAAAAGAGCCATCAGAGCAATATATGGCCTCCGCAGGCGCGATTCTCTAAGGGAACTGTTTAAAGATATTAACGTCATGACGGTACCTTGTCAATACATCTATGAAAACATCATGTACGTAAGGAAAAATGTAAATATTTTCAGTAAAAGAGGTGAAAGACACAATTATAGTACCAGAAATAGGGACCAATTAGTTCAACCAGGTTTCAGACTGGCTAAAGTAGACTCATCCTTCATGGGGTACTGTTTAAAATGTTACAATAAAATACCTCCCCACATACTCCAATTGAACGAAACAAAATTTAAAACTTGTATAAAACGCACACTATGCAGCCAAGCATATTATAAATTGGGGGATTACATCGCTGACAAAAATGCTTGGCTCAATGCTGGTCCTGCTCCATAAGGGCGCAAACTAATTGATTAGCATTTGAAAATATTATTGGAGCTGCTGAAGATTTTAAACTATTTTTGCATTGTATAAACTCAATGTCCTTGAATTATATAATTGCATAGCACAGGTGTGAGTACTATGTACTATAGAGCTACCATTTACCGGGTAATATGTCTTTTATTGACTTGAATGTGCCCTGGCGGCTGAGAGTATGTCATGCTCACTCAAATGTCTCGCTGGTGGTGGCGTGTGTGTTGGATCATTAAGTTCCCTTCAAAATGGTTGAGCTAAATGGTGCTGATCCATGCGTCATGTTCGTGAACGGGCGCCGTCAGTTGGGACTGGTCATCTCTTAGCTGCCACGGCTTATTTTAATTTTTGTGAATTGTTTCTATTACGGACGCTTCTAACGTGCACGTCTTTCTACATTGTTCTCACATGTATAACTTCAACATGAATGATGTAACCCATATTTTGTAACAATATTTTGTTTTAAAAGAGTGTCCATGGAGTTTCTTGTCCGTTCTTCTCCATAGGAACCTACTACGCTTTGGAATGGGCAACTAGCTTCATCTTTCTGACTGACCGACCCCTTGACAATTCAAAAGTGCCTGTAATTGGTTTATTTGAAATAAATGCTTTGAGTTTGAGTTTGAGTTTCTTGCCCATTCTTAACTGTATTCCTCTCCTTACGTAACTGCCTTTTGGAAGGGGCAACTAGAATCAATTAATTAATTATTTTTGTAAATTTTCACGTTCAAAAGTGCCTTTTATGTGCCTATTTTAAATAAATGATTTGACTTTGACTTTGACATCTAAGAATGACATAGCGTTCCTGGGCTGCCAGCAGGTTGGTGTCGAGGTCCACCAGCTCTTTTCTAGTGAATTATTGAAGGCTAGTGTTCCTGCATATACACTAATGCTAATGGCACAACACTGATACATTGAATATTTCTCATTGTCATTCTTAGAGATAATTCCTGACGAACAGCTATTACTAATATAACAGTACATTGTAGCTGCAAACACACGGGAAGTCAAGTATAAGTATAAGTCCCCTCTTTGAGGAGTGCCTAGAGAGGCGCCACGGCGTCCTCACCTTCCGCCTGACGCAGGTCCTCACCGGACACCTCACACGGTTGTTTCGGGAAGTTCCTACAGTGGCTGAAGTTCTGAAGTCTTGTGTATCTATGTGCTTTGAGTACACCAAATCTGATTTTGTACTGATACTGGCAGTTCTAATGATATAAATCCGATGTTAGTCCAGACATACTTGCACTACACCCTGTGCCGATTAAAGTCCACGAATGTATTAGCGGGTAAGATTTATAATAATGACTTCGTGAACACATATGCATTAAACAATTCAGTAAAACTTATGTGTAGTAACTGTGATAATTCAATGTTAATTTCTTTAGATGTAAATTATTATGACAGACAACCGAAAAATGTAAACAAATTGCAAGCATGTAGACTAATCCATAGAAAAATTTTGCATATAAATTACAAAATTAATTACCTAAATTACATTACAAAAAGGGCAGCTTATGAAATAAAAAAGTAGAGTAAAGTATTTTAATAATTCTTCTACCCAAACTGATTGTAATAACTTGTCTATTGATAGCAGTGTCCTCACACACATTATGTTTGTAAATTCAGCGTCACAAACTGATGACGTCACACAACAGACACAACAGTCAGATAATTTTCGTGAGTGATATAGTTATTGCTATGACATCACGTAAAAGTGTAAATTTAGTCTCATCAAAATTTCAATTTAAAATGTGTATTTGTCACCAGAATGTGTGTGGAATTAGCAATAAGAAAAATGAATTATCCATTTATTTAGAATCGTTTGTAAGAAGGGTAGACTATGTATGCGTAAGTGAACATTTCTTGAATGATAAAACTGTAAATTTATTAAATATAGAAAATTACAATCTTGTATCTTACAATACCAGAAATAAAAAGACAAGGGGGGAACCTTAATCTTAGCATACACAGACGTTGAAGTTGTAGATGTAATAAATAAACTGTACAGGGTAGAGAGTTTTGAAATTTGTTGTTGAAGGATATTAGTACAGGTCTCTATCTGTGTTGTTGTTATGAATTTTGATAATTTTATGAAAAGCTTGGAAAAACTGCTGGAGCATTTATTTAATAGGAAGTGTTTAGGGTAGGTGCTCCAGTGAATGAACACACCCCAGTGAATGAACAAAACGGAGATTTTTCAAAATATTAAGAAATTGAAATATTTTTACCTAACGCAGTATTTTTTTTCGTAATTATAACTCTTTTTTCTATTATAGCGGCAACATTAATTTCTTATATCACTGTTCTTTTCAAAATGACAAGCGTTTAAAATTGGCAGTGTTGGTGTTACGGTGTATTTGTTCGGGCAAGAATTTAGGACTTTGGTACGACGCAACATTTTTAATAGTACGTTGTAGCTTTAAGTGAAGTAAATATGTACTATAAGTTATTTATTATTTCGAATAAAGGATTGTTATGCTTATGTCTCAAATCTATTTCATTGCCATTTCAGACAGTTTTAAGTAAATTATTAGGTGTCCAAGTATTGGAACTAAAAATCGTTTGAAATCCGGTGAATGAACGCCCGTTCATTCACTGGACAAACGTCTATTTCATATTTTTATTAAAATATGTAATTTATTATTATGGCATAGGATTCATATTTTAAAAATAGATTTCTGATCTTTGGGCCAGTATTGGGACAGGTATGTTCATTTATTGGTTCATAAAATCTAGTGAATGAACTAACATTTTTCATCATGTTAAAATATTAGCTTTCATCATGAAGGTGGGACCAATAAATGAACACAACATTTTGAGCTAGATCTCATACTTTTAAGACCTAGATTTTATTATTATACTAATTTTATTGTTTTCTATTATTATGCCTTCAGATTAACATGGATTCCAATAAAAATAAATACGAAAGGTTTTGATATACCCAAGAAACATTGGAAAGAGCTCTTACGTCTATTACTAATGGAGAACTAACTATGAATAAAGCAAAAAATGTTTTTAGGATACCAAAATCTACCTTACATAATAAATTAACTAATAAAGTTCCCTTGCAAAGAAAAATGGGTCCATCATCCGAACTCAGTGTGGATGAAGAGGCTGAGTGGATAATCAATCAATCAACTCAGCATATCGCAGTCCACTGCTGAACATAGGCCTCTCCCGTGCTGCGCCACAACACTCTGTCCTCCGCTTTCCGCATCCAGTTTGTCCTAGCCACCTTTTTGAGGTCATCGGTCCATCTAGCTGGGGGGAGTCCCACACTACGCTTGCCGAAACGCGGTCTCCACTCTAGGACTGGTCTGCTCCACAGGCCATCGGTCCTTCGACAAACATGGCCAGCCCACTGCCACTTCAGCTTGCTTACTCTGCAAGCTATGTCGGTAACTCCGGTTCTCTTCCGGATAAATTCATTCGTATTTTTATCCTTCAAAGAAACTCCGAGCATAGCCCGCTCCATAGCGCGTTGAGCGACTTAAAATTTGTGGACCAGCCCGACTGTCAGTGTCCACGTTTCGGCACCGTATGTCATAACGGGCAGGACGCACTGGATGAAGACCTTAGTCTTCAAACATTGCGGTATAGGCGATAAAAAGACTTGACGGAGTTTTCCAAACGCTGCCCAGCTCAATCTGATCAAAAGATCCTCCTGTCGGCTTCTTTCTCAAAGCTGTGTCTACCGAGCTGGATGACTTGCCCTAGGTAGACATACTCCTTTACAACTTCGAGAAGCGACCTTTCGATGTGGATTGGACTCGGCAGGACGTGGGAATTGTACATGACTTTCGTCTTGTCCAAATTCATGCCGAGACCAACCCGCCGAGAGGCTCCATTTAGGCTGTGCAGCATCTGGTCTAACTGTTCCAGTATCTCTGCCATTATGACGATGTCATCGGCAAAGCGAAGGTGTGAGATGTACTCGCCGTTCATGTTGATTCCCTGTCCAGTCCAGTCCAGCGTCTTAAAGACGTCCTCCAACGCATTGGTGAAAAGTTTCGGGGATATAACATCCCCCTGGCTCACCCCTGTGAGCAGTTGGATGGGGCTGGTTTCCTTGTATTGGACCTGGACAGTCATTTTGGCAGCGTCATACAATCATCTCAACACTTCGATATAGCGCCAGTCAACTCGACATCGTTGCAGAGAGGCCAGAACTGCCCATATTTCGATGGAATCGAAGACTTTCTCGTAGTCCACAAATGCCATACACAGCGGCTGGTTGTACTCCTCGGTCTTCTGTACAATTTGCCGAACAGTATGGATGTGGTCTACGGTACTGAAGCCTTTTCGAAAACTGGCTTGTTCTGGTGGCTGGAACTCGTCAAGTCTCCTGGCGAGACGGTTCGTGACGACCCTCGAGAACAGCTTGTATACGTAGCTCAGAAGTGAGATGGGTCTATAGTTCTTCAACAAGGTTTTGTCACCTTTTTTAAAGAACTGAACCATCGCAGCTCTGCTCCACGCCTCGGGCGTTGTACTCTCTTGGATGACGGAATTGAAGAGACTCGCTAGCTCTCTCAGAACTGGGGTCCCAAAACCAAAAATCTTTTTTAACAATAAAGATTTTTTAGTATTATTACTTAAACTAATAATATGTTCATTTACTGGTTTTATTTCGTTCATTTACTAGAAAATTTCGTTCATTCACTGGGGTTTTATGGTATTTTTCCATTTATTGATAAATATCTAAGAAATTATACAGATGATGTCGTAAACCAAACTTAAAAAATATTTTAGAATATAATCTTATTACCAAAATATGGCTTTGCACCGTACCCCTTAGAGGCAACATACTGTAATCATTTTTTGAAGTTTGATGATCGCTTAAATCGCTGACTGAATTCATTAATGGCTCAAGTCGAATTTGTGGCATTTTGAGTTAGTAATGAATTCTTATTCTATATTATGTACTTTATTATATGCAATAAAGAACCAACTCGTTAGGTCATACACTACCCAGTAGGAGGCGTAAGTGTTATGAGTGAATAAACGATAACGTTGCGTCTTTTTCATGCAACACCGGCTCATCGTTGATAGGCCGTATGCGCTCGCGGTTAGAGTGCCAGTTTGGCACAAATAACGTGGAGTTTTTTATGTTGATGCCAAACAAAAATATGAGTGCTGTTCCACGGTAAGTAGTCATTTATTTTGTTATTGAATAATAATAATCAGCATTAATAATATTTTTCATAAATGTAACCATACCTACTGTGAAAAGTAAATAACACTTGTTTGCGTAAAAGAAAATTTTAAGAACTACTACAGGTTAACTACAGGAATTAATCCAGCAGTATGATTTGCCTTAAAGTGTAAAATATTTCTTTAAAGATTTAATTGACAAATAAAATAGAATCGAGTATGAATTAATATACAATAACATTTTTTTTCAGATCTAAAGAACAAACCCCGTATTGAAATGAACACGATACAACTGCGTCATCAGTAAGAGACCCTGGACCCTGGTGTACAAAATTAAGTGATGCTAGCAACACAATTGAAAACAAATGTTTCTCCGGACTTGATTATGATATAATGAAGGATCGATTTGACAGAAATTGTGTCTCGAATATAGCTCAGATTTTATGTGACTCACCATAAAATGCAACAGATTTCGAGTTTTCAGAAAATCAACCTGAAAGCTTGGACATAAAAAAGTGTAATTTCTTTGCAAAACGATAAAATAACGTTCTCAAGCATGCAAGAGGGAGAAATATTAGATATGCGAGGTTTCGGCATCTACAGATACAGATAAAATTAGAATTACCATACAATGGATAAGCAAGACCGGCAAACGATGCAATTAACATTTCCTGTAGTCCTGGTAGGCCTTCGATAATGCTACTAACGTTTGAATTTAGAACTGAACCCATCCCCTGAATCTATCTCCGCGATATAGCCCTTCGCGATATGGTATTCTGCTTGATTCACCCACCATGGCACCGATGTCAATATAATATCAACTTCTGCGATTCTACCAGATGTATCTTAAGTTCAGAGTCAGAGATTGACGAGTATGAATGCAGAATCACTGAGTCTGATTAAATTTTATCAAGCCTATATCTGAAAGTGGGCAGGAAGAAAAAATTAACTTGCAAAAGAAAAGCTAATCCTGAAATGAGGGGAAGAAATAAAGTAAAAGAATTACGTAATTCAGGACAGGAGTACAAAGCTTTAAAAAAAGGTAAAAAAAGGTCCTTCAAGGAAAATACCCTGCACTAACTCTTGCAGATTTAAATACACACTAAAAACAAGCGAAGATGAAACGAAAGGAATATTCCCAATAGTATTGGTCTTTGAAAGACCTTAACAGACAAAGACAATTCATTGCAAATTCTATGGAACTGATTTAACCTGAATACGTGAAAATTGAACAGCTCGCAAACCAAACCATACTTTTTTAAATACAAGGACCAAGAGAAAGTTAGATTTTTAGTAATCGTTTGCCAATAGGAAGTCATGTTCGCCTATAGGATATCACAGATTCAAAAGTACCTATGCTAATAAATATTAAGTTACTAAACATTTATGGTAGTTTTATTTATTACTTAACAATTCCATTGATGAGCACTTCTAGTTTTATATTCTACTGAACTAGTTTTTCGAGAAATTGTATTCTTATTTTCTTAACATTTATTAAATAAATTCTGGCATTCATCCAAAACGTAAAAAAATAATAATGCAATAATAGCACAACTCGGAGTCGTCATCTTCTGAGCCTCATATTTACCAAAATAACCATAACTATTTCAAAATTATTATTGCCGCTAACTGAAGCTATACCGTAGATGTATAAAACCAAAAATAAATTATAATATTCCATAAAGTACAGCCAGTAAGAGCTAATTCGTGCGCGCGCACTTGTCCTCAAAAACTAATTTGTGCGATTTCTCAAATTGTTGAATTTTGTCTTGTGCCACTATTGAATTCAGGCAGCGAAATGTTCATTCACTAGAGCACTTAACCTAATTTGTGGAGATTTTAATATTGACATAATAATAATAATAATAACATTTATTCATATAAGGTATAAAGTTAAATACAGTTTTTCTTATATCTATCTCAAGTTCACTTATTATTTGTGCCTGAACTAGGTAATCCTGTGTTTCAGGCGATTGGAGGTACATTAATTGATTAAATAATCACATAAAATTAATATTATTGGTACATATGTAAAAAGGTGTATAAAATTATAGAATCTTAACTTAGCTAACTAATTAAAAAACAAAATAATAATACAAACAATATTTACTTTAGCACTAGTAATAATTTCTCTGTATCTTCATAGGACATAGTTTGAAGAGTTTCCTTAAGGATTTTCTTGCAGTTACTATGATTTAAAGAGTAGATGTTTCCCTTTTCATTTAGCCTGTTATAGAGTAGCGGTCCGAGGTGCATATAGAATTTGCCTGTGAAAGCATGTTTTGTACTTTTTTGAGGGCAAACTATATCTTTCCGTCTCTTGTTAGTAAATTCAGTGCTGTATGAAGTGTTGCGTGTTGTTTTAGTACAGTGCTCATTATAAATAACTGTCGAACTGTTAGTACTTCACAAAATTTATAGGAGGTTAGTGGGGAAAAGGAAAGGGCGGCAAGTAGCGATTTTGAGAATAGCTCTTTGAGCTCTTTCAATGGTCAATAACAAAGTTTTATTCGCCCCACCCCATGAAGTAATACAGTAAGTCAAAATTGACTTACAAAGAGCAAAGTATACTTGCCTAATTATTTTTGGATTTGCAATAAATCGTAGCTTTTTGAATATATATATATCAGCTTACGAATTCTATTATTTAGAGCTTCCATATATTGTTTGAAGGAATACGCATGACATGAGACATGCTCAAAGAGAGCAGAAAACGAACTGAGTTCCTGAGCCTGTTGACATGCTATAACTTTAGATACCTCATTAATACTCATACGTTTATGCGCAATTACTCTTATTCCTGCATAGATAACATCTTGACTAACTTGCCTGATGACTGTGTAGAGGGATGTGTTGTAGACCACAATGGCTTGGCAGATGGACACGGAGCTCTACTGGGTGAATTCGCGTTGGAAAATGTTATTGATAACTTTGAAAATAACAATTTTATTACTATAAATAAAAGAGTTTTTAATTATAAGAATGGTGTAAATTTTAAACAACGAATACTTGACCATAACTGGAGTGCTATGGGAATCAACGTATTTTTGAAAAAAATTGGTAAGATATTTCATTACAGATTCAGAAAACGTGAACAAAAATTTAAATTAAGACGTAATTTTCAGTTAAAGAGGTGTGAAAACATCAAGTAAAATGAAACGACTCTTATGCTCTAGTGGCAATAAACTTGACGCTAGTGTCCTTAACTACAAAAATAACTATATTAAAATCTATAGAAGTGTAATTTCGAATGCTAAAAAACTTAGTCAGTGAAAAAAAATAAACAATCCAAAAATTTTGTAGGGAGATTTGGAATATTATAAATAAGAGTACAAATAGACTTAAAGCTTTGCGGGCGGAATTTCGACTTAAAATAAATAACCAAATAATAGATAACCCAGAGGAAATAGCTGATATTCTACTAAAGCAATTCGATCATAAGTACATCATGCCTGGTAATATTGATCAAGATGCTGCTGTTGTTTTTTTTAAACAAAGCACGGAAAGAGTGGAAAACGATATGGATATGTCGCTTATTACTCCGAATGAAATTTCAAAAAATGTAAATAGTATGCAAAATAAGAAATCTTGTGGCTATGATGAAATTCCAATATCAGTATTTAAAGATAATCTACCAATTTTATCTGAGCCGCTCTCGACTTTTTATAATAAGTGCATTATGGAAGGCTTCTTCCCAGAACAACTAAAAATAGCTAAGATTGCCCCAATTCATAAAAAGGGCACCAAAACGGATCCGACCAATTATAGGCCTATTTCTTTATTGCCCACTTTGTCAAAAAATTTCGAAAAAGTTTTAAAAGATCGCTTAGGTAGACATCTTAATTTAAATAAAGTAATTAATCCAAGACAATTTGGAAACCAGAAGAATGTTGGTACAGGAGATGCTATATATACGTTACTAAATGATGTAGTAAATAAAATAAATAGTAAAATGAGGGTAGCTGGTATTTACTTGGATTTAAGCGCGGCTTTTGACACTATTGACCATAAACTACTCATCACTAAGATGAAGCACTATGGCGTAAGAGGTAAAGCCTTACAACTCTTCTCTTCATATCTTAAAAATAGAAAAATGTTTGTCAAACTTGATTCTACACAACCAAATGGGTATAAAAATAACTACAGGTCTTCTATGTTAAACATTACAGCCGGTGTGCCTCAAGGATCAATTTTAGGCCCTTTATTATACATATTATTCACTAATGACCTACTCAATTTCATATATAAACTTTTACCGGACATAAAACTAGTAGTCTTTGCAGATGACACAAATGCTATAATTGCAGCTAATGATATCCAAGACCTTACTATTAAAGTAAATGCAGCTGTACAGGCCTTTCATTCTTGGTTTAATACGAATATGCTAATGATATATACCACTAAAATCAACACTATGTTATTTAAAACTACTGCGCGTAATAAAGATAATATGGACATTGAACTAGACAAAGTTAAAATTGAGCTTGTCAGGGAAGTAAATTTTTTAGGAATTTATATTGATGAATTATTAAATTGGAAGAAAGAATTAGCAGCATTGGATTTATGTATATCATCAGCTTGTTATGCCTTAAGAACTCTTAGGGATGAAGTGAGCACAGAGCATTTAAAAATGGTGTACTATGCGCTGATTGAGTCCAAATTGAGGTATAGCATACAGTTTTGGGGAAACAGCTACCATTACAACTGGCATAGGGATTTCATTTTTCAAAAAGAGCGATCCGAACCATTGTTCGCATTTCTCAACGAGACATCTGTCGACCATTTTTTAAAGAACTTGGTTTTCTCACAGTTCCTAGCCTTTACATTGTAGTGGTGTTAAATTTCTTTAAAAAATATATATATGACTTCGAAACAAACGAGGATAGGCTTATAAGGGAAAAAACGCGCAGAAAAGACTTTGGTAACAAAATCATCCCGGCTTTTGGAATAGTGAAACATAGTTCACAGTGTCAGGCAGTTAAGATATTTAATAAATTACCGCTTGAGTTAAAAAGCATACTGTACACAGGCTCATTCAAGGCAAGGCTCAAGGCATACCTGTGGGAAAGATGTCTGTATTCATTACATGATTTGTAACATTTTGTATTTTGTGAATGTGAGAACGTTGTAGGCCTAGTAGAGTGTAGATTTGTTGGCACTTTTCTATTTTGTTAAGTACCTGGTAATTGTTGAAAGGCCTACACTGTCCTCCCATACCTATTATCACTGTTATTTAATAATATTGTAAAGCCAATTACTTTTAAAAGAGTAACCGTGGAGTTTCTTGCCGGCTCTTCTCCATAGGAAACGACTAATTGGAACCGTGCACCTAGCTTCTGACGTTTCATAAGTGCCCATGTAGGTTTATGTGAAATAAAATATTTTGATTTTAATTTTTGATTTTGAACAGTCTTAGGTATTGCCCTTTAAACTGACATGTAATTATTTATTAGCATTATTTTGTGTTCATATTATGACTTTTATTTTTTGATTATTATTTGTTTGTATGGTATTCTACAATTTTATTTTATTTTGTATGTAAATATTTTTTTCTAATTTAAATTGAATTGCATGTATTCCTAATTTTTTTTAGAATTATATATATATATATATATTTTTATCTGTACATCTAATACTTGTTCCATGCTGGATTATGTTCGAACACAATGTGAATTGTTACTGAAATAAATTGAATTGAAATTGAATTGTTCCTGTTCCGGATAAGACGGGAGGAAACGCCCGGATGTTACCCCTGTGTGGATCACCCGGCGGATACGGTAGAGCATACGGTAGGGGTCTGCCCGGCTTGGGTAGAGCACCGCCGTGTCCTCACGGAGGCAATCGGTGGCAACGATCTCTCGCATCCGGCCCTGGTTAAGACCATGGTACGGAGCGAGTGCATGGGAGGCCGTCACCTCCTTTTGCGAAGCAGTAATGCTCGCAAAGGACGAATCGGAACGCGTGAGGGATATGTAGTTTGTGCGCCCTCATGCCTCTAGTCGCCGCAGGAGACGCCCTGGGCGGCGGGAAACAATTGGCGATTCCCGGCATCGTAGACGCGGGCATGCGGACGGCGAGCAATGAGTAGCTCGCCGTCCGGTAAGGACCAGGCCCGGGTCGACGGCGCGTTTTGTTCACACGTGCGCCTCAAAGAGATGTCAGCACGAACTGACGGGGTCCGCTAGGACCGATGCCTGCCGGGGTTGCGGGTGGCCCTGGCACAAAGGCAACTGAAGTAACACGGGTGGGTTTTAATCAGTAAAAGTCTGACACGCCCTCCCGCTCCGTTCAGAGCGGGAGAAGTTATTTGATAATTTCCTCGAACTATCACAATTACAGTACAAAAATGTAACAAAAATACCGGTCATGGGCGAGTCGGACTCGCGCACCGAGGGTTCCGTACCATCATAATTATATAGCTTCATTCGTATAAGTATCTAAATAGTTTTGTGCCCAGAAAAAACTACAACTGTGCTTAACCCAAAGCAACTTGTGAGTAGGTAGGAAGGAGGATATTTTGGTTGTGAACCGTGAAATGTTTTTAAATTTTCATCGGCGAGGCCTATATTCGTAAGAAAATTTTAACACTGCGGCTTAGAATATTGCAGTTTTAGGTCAGCGCCGTCTCTTGACCGATAGTGGAACTAATGTAAGTTTTGTTGATGATTTCTGAAAAGTGTGTTATTTAGATAAATTGTTTTATTTTTCCTGTAATCTTTACATACATTTCTATCACATAGAATAATTTCAGATTTTTATCTATGCAAACTTCGGAGATAAGGCAGGCGGAACGGTATTTTTTTTTTTTGAGGCCTAAAAAAATGTTTGAGAATTTGAGCGCTCTTTCATACGATACCCTATACATGCCCTAGTAGCGCCACTTTTTTAAATCCCCCGTTAAGTCACAGTTGCAAAAAAAAATCTTTCTTATTTGCAAAATATTTGGGCAAACGTCATCTAAAACTATTCCAAACAAGTAGATAGCATTAGCATTTCTTGAGATATCCAGCTGTGACAGACAGACGGACGTACAGACTGAGTCGCACCTTATGGGTTCCTTTTTACCATTTTGGTACGGAACCCTAAAAAGTAGCACAAAAAATATGAATGTTTTGGAATCGAAATTAGATTTGTATTGCTTTGTTGAAAGTTGACTGAAATAGCTTAATCTTCTTCTATATATATAAAATTCAAAGTCCTGACTGACTGACTGATATATCAACGCACAGCCTAAACCGCTGGACCTAGAGACTTGAAATTTTGCACATACATGTACAGTGTAGGCATCCACTAAGGAAGGATTTTTGTAAATTCAACTCCTAAAGGGGTAAAATAGGGGATGGAAGTTTATATGGAAGTCCGTCAGTTTTGAAGCTAAGATCGTCAAATTTCGTGTTTAGGCTGACGATTGAAAATTAATTTATACGTGTCTCAGCGTTTTTGATAATCCCACCCCCGAAAGGTTAAAAAGCGGGATGAAGTTGCGTATGGAAAGTTCTTAATTTTCAAAGTAAAAATCTAGGCTTATGGTTGGAAGCTAACGCAACGGTGTTGTTAGAATTCCAACCCTCTAGAGTCTGAAAAGGGGGATGAAATTTTGTTTTTAATTAATGTTCTTTATTTTTTAAGTTAAAATCACAAGATATTTATGCTTATGGTTGGAAACGTAACACAACATAAATCGATGTTTTTTTTTTTATTTCAACCCACAAGGGTCTGAAAAGGGGGTGTATTGAAGTTGTTCATTCGCTAAATTCTGTATTCAAGTAAAAATAATATAAGTACACGTGTACTGTTTCTAACTTTACAGTATTTTACATGGAGCGACTGCCTATCTGACCTCCACAACGCAGTTACTGGGTAATACGATACCCCTTGGTAAGAATGGTTGTCAGACGTTCGGGCTTCTCACTTCCCGTAATGACTGTCAAAGATCCACGAATGACAGCTGGGACCAACAGCTTAACGTGCTTCCCGAGTCACGGATGGGTCTCTGTATGTAAAGATGGTCACCTATCCACAAACAAACCGCGGCAAGTGTAGCTTAACCTGATTGATCGACCTGTGCGGCTGTTACTCTTTAGCCACGGGCCCCTTCTCCGGAGAACCCCCCGCCCATCCCCTTCTACAGATAGTTTATACCTGGATTAACCTATAGGTATTTTTTAATCCCGGTAGTACGTTCCCGTCGGATATTTTTCGACATCCACGCGGGCGAAGCCGCGGGCAAAAGCTAGTATGTTATAATTGACTGCTTAAGCCTTAGATCCATAAGGTATGATAATCATTTAAAATATTAAATCTGTAACTATCTGCTCTATTCGTTTTCTATTCAACCCAGCGAAGTAGTAATGGAATAAATTCGACTGTTGTCATACACTGATACATTGTGTTCGTTCTCAATTCAGTCTCAGTCTCACCTACGAACTGTAAGGGAAAGGTTTTTCGATTTCTGCCTTTTCTAGTACTCAAACTTCAATTGGTCCTATAGAGTTTTTGATCCTCGTAAGAAATACGATCGATTGGTATCAAAAAACTTTTTTGTGAAAATTGCCCATTTTTATAATCTGTGAATGCAGATAAATTTTTCCCTAAAAGTTAAGGATAGTCTCTTAAGACCATTTTCTTGTAGCGACCACTGTTAAGGTACCTGTCCTTATTGACCCATCTACAAAAATTATGTTATACTGTTCATCCCCCATAGCAAATAGCGTGATAATTTATACATAGTAATTTGAGCAGACCTATAGGAAATATCTATGTAAAATTTGAACAAAATCTGTCCGGTAGTTTTTGCTGATGCTGGAACATACATTCAGACAAACATACAAACTGACGAAGACAAAAATTAAAAAAAAAAAAAATTCAACATCAGAATCGTTCCCAGACCTCGTGGCAATTACTTTTTTTCAAAAATATTCAATGTACAGTTTTGACTTTCGCTAAGATTTTATTATATGTATAGATATAGAACATATAGATGTATAGATAACTAGCTATTGCCCGCGGCTCCGCCCGCGTGGATGTCGGTTATCGCGTAAAAAAGTAGTCTTTGTCCTTCCCCATATCCCAGGCTATATCTCTGCCAAATTTCATGACGATCGGTTCAGCGGTTTAGGCGTGAAAACGTAACATACAGACAGACACCGACAGACAGACAAACAGACAGAGTTACTTTCACATTTATAATAATTATTAGTATGGATAAGCGGTCGTTGTGATTTTAATAAAAGAATACAAGAGAGAGCGAAGCGAGCTCGAAAGTTAAAGCACCCTGAGTTGGGTAGTTTAGATTTTCTATGTGATTTTACTAAATAAATGCAAGCCTTTATAAGCCATAAATTAATTACGACGTTAACTTTCATATTTTCAGCTCTTATCAATAAGAACTTGATTTTTCGATAATATTTAACGAATTTTGCTAACACACGTTACGTCGGGGGACTCGGTAACTTGGGGCCCCGTATCATTGATACGGCTGATACGGCGGTAGCTACGTACTTAGGTACCGACCGACAGTTTCTGTAATTAAGTAGAGTTGTTACTGTTGATTGTTGTGGGGTAAATGATGTATAAACTTGGGAGTGTATGGTCCAATGGGAATAAGGCGGGTTGAGCTTGCGCGGTCCGTGTGCGGCTGGCGGCGCTGCTGCGCCGTGCGCGAGGCGCGAGTCCGCCGGGAGTGGCCGCGCAGGCACGTCGTCCGCCGCCGCCGCCCCGCACCCGCTCAGCCCCCGGCCGTCCAGTCGCTGGAAGTAAGTCCCCGCCGCCCGCCGCACCCGCTATCTGTTGCTCCTGCAATCGATACACCGCTAAGTGTGCTTTTGTTTTGGTCATGATTACACGCGACATGTTTGCGATCTTTATTTTGAGTGTCACTTCAATGGTTATGTGATAAATAGAGCTTAACTATTCTGGTGCGTAATACAGTTTTGGTAAGTTTATCTTATAGTAGACTTATTTTGGCTATGTTACAACAGCTAATTACCTGATTTCGAATACCAAGTCGTAAACTGTGTAGCAAAAGACTGGAAACAATCCATGGATTATTTACAGGATTACTAATAATAACAATGATACTGTCTAGTGTATTATAAGTGCATCTAAAACTTACGAGGGCTTCTTAAATGTGAAGAGCTACGACGCGGCTACGGCGTAGCTGCTACGCCGTAGTTGCTAGTCGTCATGGCGACAATAATGCGAAGCGGTGCACCTGTCGCCCTGCACCGAGCAGGGAGCAGGGTGCAGCGGGGCTGCGGGCTTGCGGGGCTGCTCGGCAGCCGCCTTCCACTCGTTGGAGGATTGAGAGTATTTGGATAACTTATAATTGAATTACGTATTTGATATTTGTATTTCAATTAATTCCTAAAAAAATAATTGGTCAGTATTTGGTATTTCATATACCGGACGCTGAGTGTAGTTAATGTTCCAAATACTTTTGTGCCTTTAAAAATACATTTTAGCATAAATAAGTTAGCGATCTTATTAGTGAAAAATCGTCTTCGTCTTTCTTATTCACTTTATGCTAGGGTAGTACCCAATTCCCAAAATACAATACAAGGTGTTTCAGCAAGGCAAAGTTATTACAGTACATCGTTACTAACATAAAAACTGGTCAAGTGCGTGACGGATCACGCACAATGAAGGATTCCGTAGTTGGGACGAATTAATCTCAAGAACAAAATTAACATTGTAATTGAAATACATGTTCTCCCATACATTACAACTGAAAATGTATGTTTGTTCGCACAATATTGAGAGATTTCCCAACTTGCCTGTAATTACTTATAGATTACAGGCAAGTTAATAAGAAGTCTAGAACAATTTCCTGTATTTTTTTCAAAATTTCAGGCTCTGTATTTTCGGAGATAAGGGTAAATTTTCCTATATTTTCTTAAATAACTTTAAAAGTATTACATTTTAAAATTATATAAAAAATATATCTGAAATCAGCTAGAAATTTCATTTTGTACAGTTCGCAAAACTTTTTTTTTTTATTTTGTTACTCGCCCTCAAAAGTGACCCCCATTGATCAAAATTCATTTATTTACGTTTCACGTCCGAATTTGGGTCACAAGTGTTCATAAATGTGGACCAAATTTCAACTTAATAGGTTCAGCAGTTTTGGAGCAAATTGGCTGTGATAGATGGACAGACAGACAGACCACGAGTGATCCTTTAAGGGTTTTATTTTTTTTCCTTTTGAGCAGTGCCGGATTAAGACTACTTGATGCCTTAAGCAATCCACGCCTGAGGATTTTTTTTAAATCAATTATTGTAGTATTTGACTATCAATTAAAAAAACAAAATCCATTAATATTACGCTGAGATACGACTGTTTGTTTATACACCGTGACATTTTAGTCTTCTTACAAAGGTGGTCCACTCAAAGTAGCCGACATAAAATACCTTTAGGCACGATTAAAAAAAGAAAAATTGAGATCTAAATTAAGTTTAACTTGCAATAGTAACCCAACCAGCAACACAGTCACAGACATAATTCTGATTATACACTGGAGACGTCATGTGGTCTTATTTGCGATAACAAAGTAGTTGCGCAAGAATTTGTAAATTTCTTTACCAGTATCCCACTGAAAACGACTGAAACCTTAAATTCCTCGCCCTCGCTCTCTTTTGATTTAGTAAAGGCGAACGTTTCAGCCTGCCCGATTGAATTTAACTTTAAGCATATTAACCCCATAATAGTAATAAAAGCTTTTAATCAAATTAAAATCTAATTAACCGAAGATCTTTGGGGAATGTCTATTAAAGTCTGTACCTCTATCATTGAGACTATAGCGCCTTACTTAGCCTTAATATTTAATTTTTGTGTAGATCAAGGAGTCTTCCCGGATTTAATGAAATACAGTAAGGTAATACCACTTTTCAAATCCGGGGACAGTAAAGACACCAATAATTATAGACCCGTATCCGTGTTGCCGGTTTTCAGTAAGGTGTTTGAAAAGGTAATGCTTAATCAAATGCTCAATCATTTTAACACGAATAAAATCCTTCACGAACAACAGTATGGTTTCACCAAAGGACGTTGCACGACCGACGCCGGTGTAACATTATTAAGACACATTTTTAACTTGTGGGAAGAGATCCAAGACGCCTTAGGAATCTTTTGTGACCTCTCCAAGGCATTTGATTGCGTCTATCACGAAACCTTACTTTTGAAACTTGAACATTACGGAATTGGAAAACTTGCACTTAGTTTAGTAAAATCTTATTTAAATGATAGACAACAGCAAGTTCAAATATATGGTATCAATTCACTCGGTTTAAAAGTAAAAATGGGTGTTTCACAAGGCTCGATATTGGGTCCTTTCCTTTTTTTAGTGTATATAAATGATCTACTCCATTTATTAAGAAATCAACCACAAATGGTGTTATTTGCTGACGATACTTCCTTAATTTTTAAGGTAGATAGACGTGCTACAAATTTTGACGACGTAAATAACGCTCTATTGCAGGTCCAAAATTGGTTTACTGCTAATAATTTAGTATTAAATGGAAAAAAAACCAAGTGCATATTTTTTTTTTTACCAAATGTCAAAAGTAGTGATTGTGAGATAGTATTGAATCAGGAGAAACTAGAATTCGTCGATAAAACTGTTTTCCTGGGGATCACGCTCGATTCAAGACTACAATGGGGTCCTCATTTAACATCTCTTGCAGGACGGCTAAGTTCAGCAGCATCTGCTGTCAGAAAAATCCGTTACTTTACTAATGAATGACACGGATAACACTTCACTTTTGTTTAAACTTAAACGTCAGGAGCTGGTTACTGACGATGTAAATAGCGCGTTCTCAAAAGTAGTTCATTGGTTCAATGTTAATAATTTACTACTTAATGAAAAAAAAACCAAGTGTATTAAGTTTACGCTGCCTCACGTGAGGCAGGTGAAAAATAATGTGTTGATAAAGGGCGAAGAATTGAATCCTGAAGATAGCACTGTATTCTTGGGCTTAACTTTGGATGCTAAGCTTCAGTGGGGCCCACATATAGATAAATTGTCTAAGAAGCTGAGCTCCGCAGCATACGCTGTTAGAAAAATTCGTAATTTAACTGACCTAGAGACAGCCCGTTTAGTGTACTTTAGTTATTTTCATAGTGTAATGTCGTACGGTATTCTGTTGTGGGGAAATGCCGCCGACATTCAGTCTATCTTAGTTTTGCAGAAAAGAGCTGTTCGATCAATTTATAAATTAAGTTCGAGACACTCTCTCAGAGAGAAATTTAAGGAAATTAATGTTATGACTGTGCCTTCTCAGTATATTTTTGAAAATCTTTTATATGCCCATAAAAACATAAAATTGTTTAAACAATACAGTGATATCCATAATATAAATACTAGGAACAAACACATGTATGTTGTACCTAAAACTCGGCTCAAGAAAATAGGCGGTTCGTTCAGATGTCAATGTATACGCTTTTATAATAAACTTCCAAGCCACGTTCAAGATCTAAGCATTAATAAATTCAAATCATTCATTAAACGTAAGTTGTGCCAGAAAGCCTTTTATACCATTAAAGATTATATTGAGGACAAAAAGGCTTGGGATTGAGCTGCTCCAAATTTTACATATTGAAACTTTTTTTATTGTGATTGCTTTATACACATTGACATGAATATTTACTTGTGAAGTATAATATTATTATTTTAATTATTGTGAATGTGAAGACTATGTGGGTCTTTATTTTTATTTTTTTCTTCTCAGTTTTTTTTTTTTCTGATCATGGTATGGCAGTTTGAGTAATTTATGCGGCCTGCCCAAATGTCCTTTCTTTGGTATTGTTCGTCGAATCGTTGAGCTCCTTATGTTCTGAGTTGAGCTGCACGATTACTGACAAATGCGTGCACTGAATGGATAGGTCCACTCAATCTGTGTGGTTCTTTCTTCAAAAGACCATTTCAGACACCAATCTACATGGTCTTCACATGATTTGACCAAGATTATGTCTGGACTTTAAAAGAGACTGTGATCTCTGAGTTTGTTTCGGTCTTTCTTCTCAGAGTAGTCAGATACGAAACGCCGACCTCATCTAGTTTTAAAATATGATTGACGTGTAAAAGTGTTTGTAAAAACCTACTTACAGAAATAAAATCATTTATCATTTATCATTTAATGTAGATACCGCGAGGCTAGTCTATTTCAGTTACTTCCATAGTATAATATCTTACGGTATTTTACTTTGGGGACGGGCTGCAGACATCGAGTCTATTTTTATTCTGCAGAAAAGAGCCATCAGAGCCATATAATAGGTTGGGGAAAAAGTTTCTTCGTATTTTTTAAGAAAATTGAAAACATTTTTTAATATAGTTTATTTACATTTAACTATAGTATGTAGGTACCATTTTGTTCGATAACTTTTTACCATCTTGTAGGTAGGGACATGATCCCATTGCTATAGAAATTTTGGGACTTCTGATCAAAATACCGCGACAAGTGGTTTTGGCAGTCCTCTCGTGATGTTAACCTGACACTGCCTAAAGAATTCTGTAGAGACCGAAACAGGATCTGAAGGTGCAAGGTCAGGATTATACGGCGGATGCATTAACACCTCCCAGCTAAACTCTCTTAATTTTTGTTGAGTGGCTAAAGATGTGTGAGGTCTAGCGTTATCATGATGAAAAACCACACCCCTTCTGATGATTAATTCCGGCCGCTTTCTCTCAACTTCTTGCTTTAATCTCATCAGTTGGTCGTAGTAGAGTTCAGGATCGATGGTCCTGCCTGGTGGTAACAGCTCATAATTAATAATGCCCTTCCAATCCCACCACACACACAGCATCACCTTGTTGCGAGTTAACCCGGGTTTCGCCACAGTCTGTGAAGCCTGACCGGCCTTTGACCACGACCTTTTTCGCACGTTCTTGTCGTACGTGATCCACTTTTCATCACCAGTTATCAGCTTCTTCAAAAATGGTTCGGTTTCATTACGTCGTAATAAAGAATCACAAATGAGTACACGGTTCATTAGGTTTCTTTCAGTGAGCTCGTAGGGTACCCAAATATCGAGCTTTTTTGTGTACCCAGTTTTTTTCAAATGTGCCAAAACTGTTTTGTGGTCAATTCCCAGTTCTTCAGCTACGTCGTAACTACAGATATGCCGATCTTGCTCCACTTTTTCAAAAATGGCATCCATTTTATCCGTAATAGGGCGACCAGAGCGACGTGCATCTTTGACATCAAAATTTCCGGGTTGAAAACGCTTAAACCAAATTTGTGCTACTCTCACAGACACTGCACTAGGTCCATAAACATCGGAAATTTTTTTCGCGGCTTGCGTTGCATTTTTACCTTTTTTGTAGTAAAATTTTAAAATGTATCGAATTTCTTCATTAGATTCACTCATCTTGACAGTACGAAAAACAAATGAAAATCACACATTTTCCTAATTTGAATTTGGAATTATGTTCTTTAAAATTGAAACTCTCAATGATACCAAAACCAGCCAGATACAAATAGTATAGCCAAAGAGATTTTATTACAAGTTCATACATACTATAATGCGAAAAGACTTTTTCCCCCACCTAATATAATCTCCGCAGGCGCGATTCTCTAAGGGAACTGTTTAAGGACATTAACATCATGACGGTATCTTGTCAATATATCTACGAAAACATCATGTACAGACGCCAGCACATCAAGCTACTACAATCTGTCCAAATTTCTTTAATAGATTTTCAACTTTATCACTACAGTATAAGGTTCAAGGTACATAGGACTCACACCTGTGCTATGCATTTATATAATACAAAGGAGATTGAGTTTATACAATGCAAAGAAAGTCTTACACTCTTCAGCAGCTTTTATTAGACATCATCCATCACTATTTACATTAGAGCTCAGGTCGCGAAATAGAAGTCATTTGTATAATAACCTTACCAGTCAATATAGAACTACCCTCTTTGGGAAAAGTGTATTTGCTATGGCCGCGAAGATCTACAATAAAATTCCAAATGACATAAAAGAATGTGGCAATATTAATGTCTTTAAAAATAAATTGTTCCAATTTCGATTTGTCGATAAAAATTCATCTACAGAGTAATAACTCTGTAGATGAATTTTTATCGACTAGAACGTTTCATGTCCCTTGACGATAATTTATTGTTGCTGATTGTCTTGTGTCTGTCATGCATGACTAATAGTAGGTAATAATATAATTTGTATTTAATCGTATATGGAATTAGAATTTTAGACTTATATTTTTATTATGTTATTTTATAATTTGTATGCCCAAGTGGCTGATCATGGAATGAACATTATTAGTACGTAATTATGTAATGAACCTCTGCATTTAAACCCATGTATCACAAATAAACGATTTGATTTGAACGAATACTTTTGTAACAATTTAATTTAAGAGTGTCCATGGAGTTTCTTGTCCGTTCTTCTCCATAGGTACCTACGCTTTGGAATGGGAATGTAGCTTCTTTTTTCTTAATGACCGACTCCTTTTCTTTTTTTTGGGTGGAAATTATCAAATAACTTCTCCCGCTCTGGGTGGAGCGGGAGGGCGTGTCAGACTTTTACTGACTAAAACCCACCCGTGTTCCTTCAGTTGCCTGTGTGCCAGGGTTACGGTATCCCTTTCGGACAAACCCGCAACCCTGGCAGGCACCGGTCCTAGCGGACCCCGTCAGTGCGTGCTGACATCTCTTTGAGGCGCGCGTGGAACACAACGCGCCATCGACCCGGGCCTGGTCCTTACTGGACGGCGAACTGCCCATAGCTCGCCGTCCGCAAGCCCGCGCCTACGGTGGCCGGGAATCGGCTACCGATTCCCGCCGCCCAAGGCGTCTCCTGTGGCGACTAGGGGCGTGAGGGCGCACTGACTGCCGCTCCCTCACGCGTTCCGCCTCCTCCTTCGCAAGCATTACTACTTCGCAGAAGGAGGTGACTGCTTCCCATGCACTCTCGCTCCGGATCATGACCTGGACCAGGGCCGGACGCGAGAGATGCTGCCGCCAATCACCTCCGTGAGGACACGGCGGTGCTCTGCCCAAGCTGGGCAGACCTCCACCGTATGCTCCACCGTGTCCTCCGGGCGATCCACATAGTGGTAACACCCGGGCGTTTCCTCCCGCCTATGACCGACTCCTTGAAAATTCAAAAGTGCCTGTAAATGGTTTAATTGAAATAAATGACTTGAGTTTGAGTCGAATAAGAAACGATTCACTAAGCCTATAGTCCTATAACAGCTGAAATTACATTGCCAAAATACCAATCTATCATAATTATAAAAGCGCTTGTGTCGACTATTTAGCAATTTTCACTAAATTGTGCTATCATTAACTCGAATAAACGTTTACAGCACTATACTAAAACGATTTTACTCTGTTTTTTGTAACATGCTGAGGTTGCTGCAAGTTGGGCCTTCGTAGGGCAATGTACGTTGGCCCCATCGCAAGTTGGGCCTTCGTAGGCAAATCCACGTAGGCCATCAGTTGTTGGCCCAACCCCCAAACTGGCCGCCAATTGTATGCATTTGCCAACTAACAAGAGGTAAGTGGCCCAACTAAATGCCAACATAAAATGCTACTAGAGTAGCGATTTGTTTTGAAAAACCAACCTTATTTTGAAGCCGATAAGGTTCATCTGCAGCGACGATTTTCACACGGTTTGTAACACACATGCAATGAGTCTTCCGTGGCGTCATCCATTCTTTACGCACCACACCGAGTTCCCCACCGTAACCATCATCGTCGTAAAATTCCACAACTTTATACATTTAACACTTTCACAAACACTAAGGGTTAACTAACTAAACTAAAACACAGTCTGCCAGCCTGATATCAGGCTAATATCTTTGTTGATGCGAACAAAGCAAACAACACAAACACTCCACAGCCGCAGGTGCACAAATGAATAACAAAAAGGCGGGCGGGCCGGGCAACGCGTGCCGCCGCCCGCTCCCCGCGCACCCCGCTACCACCCCGTTGGAGTAGCAGTAATTGGCCCAACAAAAATCTCCCAACAGTGGGAATAGTAGCAGTAGGCCCGCGTTAGTTGGCCCAATGTTGTCATTATACCTTAAATCCCTACAAAAATCTCCCAACAGTAGGAATAGAAGCAGTAGGCCCGCGTTAGTTGGCCCAATGTTGTCATTATACCTTAAATCCCCACAAAAATCTCCCAACAGTAGGAATAGTAACAGCAGGCCCGTCGTTGGCTATCCGTTGGGCAAATAGTGCATGTTTATGACAGTGGGCCTATTTTAAGTTTAGGTTGGCGGAATAACTAACCGTCTGCCAATACATTCCCAACTGTTGGCGTATGAAAGCCAACGGCAATTGCTACTAGGGATTATTTAATCTGTGTAAAAACATTATACAGCCAAAATTTACTGAATTCCTTCGTCAGTCTTAAAAAAAACGGGGGTTTTTGATGTTTGACAGTGGTCTTCCTTTGTTACCAAAGCTTCCGTTCCGTATTATTATTTTCACTTCTCATGCTCTAAAACTTCATCTTTATGTCGTGCGTAGGGGACATAAAATCGCTTTTCATGTCCTAGTAAATAAAATATATTATTCGAATGTCCATAGATATCTTTTTTATGAATGAATATTAGTCATTGGATACATAAAGTGGGCTGTCGTTGTAAGACGATTAAAATGCCACGGTGAAAATCGCTTTTTTATGTACACCCTTACCTATCTTTAAAAAAACATCTCGTTAACTAATGCTCGTGGAGAGTTGATTAATAGCTCCTTTTCATTAAGCGATTTAGAAAAACAATTAATTATTTATATTGAATCCCCAACGGCAGTAATCGAGATATAAAGCGTTAAAAGTGCAAAAACAGCACTTTTTTATATATATTGATTCTGAGAGTTAAAATTTATTTATATACTTATTTATAAATCATTATATTGACATTATAGCTAGTAATAGAAATTCTAAAAACTTTTCACAATTCTGGATTAATGTAAATAAGCAAAGTGCGCCCATCTCTGGTGACAGCGGTTTCTCAGCCTAAGTAAATTGCAGATTAATTTAGAAAACCACTTTCTGGTGGAACCTTTGTTGAAACAGGTGCCACTGCCTGATGTGTTCCAAGCTGCGGGCCCAGATAATCTTGTCAGTGTCTCTTCCAAGGAAGTAAGAAAGGTTATTCAGTGTATGAGTAGAGGGAAATCCCCAGGTCATGACGGCCTCAGCGTCGAGCACCTCAGGCATGCGGGTACGCATCTACCCAGAGTTTTGTCTATGTTTTATTCACTGTGTATTTCTCATTCATACTTACTATGTATCATAATTGGGTCTCCCTGTTTGACCGAAAGGAATTTGACAAATTTTCACTTCCCAAGAAATTTTTCGCATAATTTCATTTGCCCAATTATTACTTAAGGCCGTATGATTCCACGCTCGAGCAGATTTGAGGGGGTGAGGTGCGGGGCAATCAGCGGGGCGCCGCCCGCAAGTCCTGCTCCTCGAGTACGTTAGCGCGCCATTAAAAGTTCGGGCGGCGACAATAACATAGGGTCATAGTACAGCCATATCAGTAAGACTGTAGTATTTGAACAGAAAGAAAGTGAATACAAATACAAAAATATCTATTTCTATAGAAAAGTGTTTTTACACAGTTGGTGATTGGATCCTATTTTTAATTTAATTGGTACAATTATTTAAACTACCAAATGATTACCGATTCTTCTCTCTCTTACTAATTTAATATCAGCTAGTTTACAGTTAAATAATCCATTATATTGTGATTTTTCTTGAAGCTGGGTAAGTAGATAATTGAAATCAATTATCCTTTCGTCCTTGAACCGGTTGAAAATCATCACGCCTAGTTTTTATTATTTCTACCACGAATGCTTCATTCGAGTCAAAAGCAGCATTCCTGAAATAAAATTGAAAATAAATGTCTGATTCATGTAGGTGGATACTGATAATAGTTTGAAAATAAGTTTAAGGATGATATGACTTGGTTACTGATATTTTTTTCAAAAACCTAAAAAGAGAAAGGGTGTTGGTTAATGGATTCGAAAATAAAATATAAATATTTGACTGAACTTACTTGTGACTTATATCATCCGTACACCCATTGTGTACGATTTTTAGTTGGCTGAAAATAGACAAAAAATTTGTAATCTGTACCTAGTGACGTGCCGGTGGCAATATTGCCACTGCCGGCAATATTCCCAGCATCATATTCATATTCATTCATATTCATATTTTATTTGCATTCCATAATGTAGTTAAGGTGTTACAATGGCTTAAAGCTAAGGTACAATTACGGACCCTGTAGGGCACAGCAAAAAGTATAAAAGTATAAAATTAATTCTCTATATAAAAATAAAATTAGAAAACAATATATTTAAATTTATGTTCTTAACAATAATTGAGATCATATTATTATAATATTGTATGAAATGTACGACTAACTGTGTATGGTGTCTGTTTGTGTTAAATCAATCGTTTTGTCTTGCATGTATTCGTTTATTGTGTAGTATGCTTTTTTAATTAATATTTGCTTGATCTTATCTATAAATTTGGTATCGCTGGTTTCATCTTTTACTGCATCTGGTAACTTATTAAATATTTTTATGGACATTACGTAGGGGCTATTGGCATGCAGTTTCATGCGCGAAGAGGGTAACATCAACATATTTTTATACCTAACAGATCGGTCTGTATGTTTATCGCCGCGGGTTGTGAAAAAGTTCATGTTTTTTCTAACAAATTTGCATGTTTCTAGGATATAGATGGATGGTAGGGTGAGTATTTTATGTTTTATGAAAAATGGTTTACAGCTATCGGTTTGTTTTATATTGACTATAATCCGAGTTAATTTCTTCTGGAGAATGAAAAGCGTAGGCGCGTCTGTGCTATTTCCCCACATTATAATGCCATAGCTGAGCCATGCATGAGCGTAGGCGTAGTATGTAGTAAGTGCAGTTTGCAAATCGGTAGTTTTTTTGACTTCTCGAAGTGCGTAGGTGAATTTTGAGAGTTTCGATCGTACTTTTTTTATATGGGGCTTCCACGAAATGTGTGTGTCTATTGTGAGTCCTAATAGCGTAAATTCATTAACTACTTCAATTTTTGTGCCGTTTGTTGTGAAATTAACTGTTAATGGGGATTTTTGCTGAGGATAAAAAGTCATTAGTTTGGTTTTTTTATAATTAATCTCAAGATTGTGGTCATCCATCCATTTTTTTGTTTTATTTAATATCGTGCTTAGTTGTTCGTTAATATTACTATTAGTGGGGCATGTGGTAAGCAGAGATATGTCGTCTGCGAATAGCACACATGGTTCTTTCATGATTTTGGGAAGGTCATTGACGTAGATGATGAATAGGAGACATCCAATAACACTGCCCTGGGGAATTGATGCATTTATAATCTTCTTATCGGACCTCACTTGTGTGATTCGTTTTTGGTCATGGTCAAAATGTTCTATTTGTACATATTGCTCTCTATCTTTTAAATAGGACGCAAACCATTTATGTGTAGTTCCACGAATTCCTATTCCATATAATTTGTCTAATAAAATGTTAAACTGTACTTTGTCGTATGCCTTTGTCATGTCTAAAAGTATGCCAACTGCATATTTTTTATCATTTAAAATATTAATGACTTCTTGCATATATTTGTAGACAGCAAGGGTGGTTGACCGATGTTTACGAAACCCGTTTTGACCATCGTCAAAGATTTTATATCTTTCGCAAAAACTGTAAACACGGTCACACATAGCCTTTTCGAAAATTTTGGAAGCCGTAGGTAGGAGAGCTATGGGTCGGTAATTATTGGGGTCGGTTTTCGAGTTTTTCTTAAATAATGGTTTTACAACCGCTTTTTTAAGGCGGTCAGGAAAAGTACCTTCATCGAAGGACTGATTTATTAAAACACAAAACGGTACAGCAAGTTCATCTGCACATTGTCTAATCAGAGATGGGGGTAGTTCATCTATTCCGTGACTTTTTTTGTTTTTTAATTTTTTAATGATTCTATGCGTTTCTTGACAGTCTAAAGGTCTAAGAAATAGGGTATTTTCAGAAGGGTTGAGTACTGGCTGGCCTTTGGCCTTACAGCCAGTCTCTTCGCCAATTGATGCAAAAAAGTTATTGAATGTGTTTACTATTTGGTTTGGGTCTGAAACTAATGAATCATTAATTTGTAATTGTATATTATATTTATCTGTAACTGTTTTTTTGTTAGTACGTTCGTTCACTATATTCCACATAGCTTTGACTTTGTTTTGAGACATTTTAATTTTTTTAATGTAATGCTGTTTTTTAGATGTTATTACCGACTGTTTTAGTATTTTTTCGTATTTTCTATAGTATTTTTTGATAATTGCATTGTCAGACTTATTACATAAAATTTTTAATAATCTTTTGTTTGTGCATGAGATCTTTATACCTTTAGATAACCAATATTTTTTATAATGTGTTTTTAATTTAGTTTTTAGTTTTGGTATTGTTTTGTTTAGTATATTAGTTAATAAGTCATTAAAAACATTATAATTTTGATTTGCGTCATTAGTTTCTATAATGATATCTCTCCAATTTACTGACTTTAATGCAGATTTGAAATTTTCAATGTTATTTTTGTTGTACAGTCGCTTTTCCGTATACCAAATGTTTTGTTTGGGTCGTTGCGGTATTTTAAATTTTATATTTGTACCACAATGATCTGAAAAACCTAGTTCTTCTACAGATGTATATAAATCTATATTTTTAAAGTTTGTAAATATTAGGTCAAGACACGTTGACGCTGTTTGTGTTATGTGTGTGGGGTGTTTTATGTGCTGTGTGACATAAGGTCTAAGAATGTGTTAACTTTGGAGTTGTTTTTCAGAATATCAATATTAAAGTCACCACCGATGACTGTGTTTAGTTTCTTATATTTATTATTTATGTACGCTAGTATTAGATTGAGTTGGTTATAAAATATATTTTCTTCTCTTCTGTTCCAGTACATTGTTACTAATAACAAGTTTTCGTTAGGTATTTCAATCGCACAAACTTCCAAAATATATTCAAGCGACATCTCAGTTATATCGCATCTTTCTATGTAGTCTATGTGTTCTTCTAGTAAGATGCAAACTCCGCCGCCTCCACGGTTTTCTCGACAGTAGGATGCTGCGACTCTATAGCCACTAAAGTCAATAACGCTTAATTTATCTCTTGAAAGCCATGTTTCAGCAATACATATAGCCTGGTATGCCTGGTTTTCGTTGACAAACGCTTCCATTATGTGTAGCTTATTAAAGAGACTTTGGATGTTTTGAAACAAAATATTAAGATGTTGTTCTTTGTTTTCGAAATCTATTTCCTTCTTCGTTGTCTCTTGTTTATAATAGAAAAAACTGATCACTCGTTGTTTTAATATTCTCTTGCTCATTTGGAATCGCAGTAGAACTATTTGAGGCAGAGTTGACAGGCATGTCGATCTTTGAGATTGGCAAAAGTTCTTGATAACCAAACAATCTGTAGTCAAAACTTATCCTAGACATAATCTGGTCAAATATGTTTCTCCATCCATATTTATTTATTTTCCCAGTGTTGTAGGAAAACATTTCGTGCGAAAGGGTAGCATTGCTATCGAAAAAATATGCGTACTCGTTATTTTTTATGTCTGTTAAGAGAAGGTTATTGAAAAGCTCCACTTTATAATTATGTATTAATGCACCTTTTACGTAGATCGGGGTGCAGATGACAATATTAGTGTGGGTTACATTTTTCAGCGAGCAGTTTAGGTTGTGAAGTATATTTGCATAGTCACCATTTTTTATATCTTTGTCTCCAATGAAGATCAGGCAGTAGTCATTCATTGAGAAGTCTTTTAATTTGTATTGAATGGTCCTTAGGAAATCTGTTGAGGTGACGTTAGATACTAAATGATTACAATAATCAAACTGATTAGAGAAAACTTCTTTTATTAAGGGCAGAGTGCCCCTTGTGCAATTGCTGCTGATAATGGAAAGTCTATTTTTATGTTTCACGCCTGCAATATTTTTGCAAGCAAACTTACTCATTTCTGCCGCAGTTTCACAGTTTTGCAATTTCACAGTTTCACAGGAGTTAATACGCTCTGTCAGTAATGCGATCTCTTGTTCTGCGATCAGTAATTTCTTTTGAATTACTAATATTTCCTGTTCCAGGCGAAGTACATAGTCACTGGTCTCAATTTTCAATGAGGATGACGATGGAGATGACGGTAAAGAACACGGGTTGTGTTGCTGTAACAGGGCTTGCTTCTTTTTCTTTGTAATTGAACCCGGATTTCGAAAAATAGTAGAAGATTGGCACAGGGATTTCAACGTGTTGATTTCCTTGGATAATTTGTTTATATGTTTTTGTAGATCGGTGTTTTCTAACAATACATTCTCTAATTCATTTTCCGTACTTTCCATTTTGAGTGTGAGTTGAGCGATAGTCTCTTTCATCTCTGAGGCAGTTACTAACTCATTTAAAGTTCTGTCAACACTCCTTGTTATTCCATTGGGAGTTATAAATGACTCATCAGATGTTTCGCAGTCAGTAAGAATGTGGGAGTTAGATAACATTGTGCTATTTTTTGACTGTGTTTTTGGTTCTTGTTTCTTTGGTGAAGGGGTCTTCAAAACAGTTTGCTTTTTCCGTAAGGTAATGCCGGATATAGTATAATCGGTTTTAGCATATTTTTTGTTTCTTATACACATCAATATTGCCGGTGAATTTCTTATTTGCCAGCAATATTGCCATTGGAAACTTTTAAGGATTCCTTACTCAAAGGATGCCAACGGAGCCGGCAATATTGTCAGTTGAATTTAGTTGTAGTATAAATAGATTTAGACTTCCTTTTTAGGGTTAGGTTAGGAAGCGGACCCCAAACCAGGACCCGAGATGGTAGCGCGTAGTATTCCACGTGCGCCTCTCTAAGACATAACAGGGGGAGTTCAACACTCCCCCTGTGGGACGGGGACTTCAGCGCGCGGGCCGTCACCAGCCCGGGGCAGCGGAAGACACATTCGCTCCCGCAGCCCCCTGACTCAAGTGTGCGAGGAAACACCGGGATGAATTTAGTCAGTAAGAGTCGGACAGACCCCTCTGCCCAGCCCAGGGCGGAGGACATCCATGAGGATTTCCACACCGACAAAAAAAAAAGGTAGTGAACCCTTCCATAGGGCTCGGTCGTAGGCCCGAGTACGACTGGATACCGAGCGGCGAACTCCAACCGGGCGTAGACCTAACGTGCTACGCGGACGACACTCTGGTCACGGTCCGGGGGAGTTCGTAGGGAGGCAGCGTTGCTGGCGACGTTGGTTGGTTCGTCGATTGGCGCTGGTGGCGGTGGTGAGCCGCATATGGCGCCTAGGCTTGGAGGTGGCCTTCAACAAGTCGGGGGGCTATGATATTTCATGATCCCCGGCGGGCGCCACCGCCCACATCACACATAGTGGTCGGTCCCAGCTCGAATTGCTGTCGAGCATACTATGAAGTACCTGGGATTGGTGGTCGATAGCTGATGTTCAAGTTGCTGAGTGCGGCTGGAGTGCTGTCAACGCTGCTTCCCAATTTGGGGGACCCGAGCGCCGCTTGTAGGTGGCTGGATCATGCAATCGATGCCCCCTTACGAGGCCCCGATCTGGGTCCGGTGTTACCAGTTCGTCGACTAACGGGAGAACACGGCGCGGCATACGCTGGCAGAGTGAGCCGCTTAGGAAGACTAGAGCCGTGCCCTCATCTCAGGAGTAGGCAGTGACCTGTCCTTGCCGGCCCTAGTGAATGCGAGGCGAGGCGAGCGAGGAGTTCAGGGACGCGGTGGTATCCTTCCGCGAAATAGTAATTTCGCAGAAAGAGGCGGCGGAAAGGGAGAGATAGATCTCATCCTCTCACCCGGCCCATAGCAGGCGCACCAGGCATCGGCGGAGGGCAGACAACGCCCTCTTCCGGCCCAAAAATGGGTCCAAGAGCAATGGATCCGGGGACGTCCATCACCCCCCGTACATCAGGATCTGAGGTAGCGGCGCGTAGTGTTGCACGCGCGCCCCTCTTAGACGTTGCGGGAGGAGTCAAACACCTCACTCCTCCCCCCGACCTGAGGAGGCCCGCGGCCGGCACTAGTCGGGAGTTGCGATCTTTCGCAACCCCCGACTAGTGCCGGCTGCGGGTTGTATGTTCCCGCGACCTGCATAGGTGTGAGATGGAACACCGGGGTGGTTTTTATTCAGTAACCCCCCCCCCCCCCCGGGTGAAGGACATCCATGAGGATTAAACACTCATAACAAAAAAAAAAGGTAGCGGACCCTATTACTAAGGCTCCGCTATCTGTCCGTTCATCCGTTCATCCGTCTATCACAGGACTGTATCTTTTGCTAGAAAGGTGTACTACCTACCTTGGATTTTCTATATTCATATCAACTGAGGGCAAAGGAGTGAAAAAGCTTGTTGAAGAAAGCTCAGTACGATGTTCAAAAATCTGCGGGTTTGACGAATATCTGTAAAATAATATAAAGATATACAAATATATCATACTTGCCTACTGTATCGAGTGTTTGTGTTGTTTTGCAAACAATCAAAATAAAATATTATAATTATTGACCTACATTATATCCACACTGGTTGTTTACCTACTAAAATAATTTACTCGTATACCACATTTCGTATGGTTATACACAGCCGATCCTGATACCTCAATTCTATCAATTTCTTTTTCACTTCTCATGCTCTAAAAGTTCGTCTTTATGTCGTGCGTAGGCGACATAAAATCTCTTTTTATGCTCTAGAGCATAAAGTTAAATCTTCGTCGAAGATCAAGGCAATCGGTCCAACAGCCACACGAACAACTTCAACTTCATAGAATAACCTCTTCATTTTAATTTGTTTCGTTAGTATTCTATGAACAAGGCAAGGACACCAACAACCAAAGTACACAATAAAACTTCATGAAATAAATATTATAAATATTTTTATTTCGTCCTTTTATAATTTTTTTTTTATTAGTTTTTCAATATATTTAAATTAAATAAATTATCATAGATATAAAAACAAAATGTTTTTATAACTGAGCAGTATATTATAACGACCTAAGTCAGGTGTTATGTCACGGTCCTACTGAAAAAAAAAAAAATAAAAAAAAAAGTTTATTGGTGGGAACCATAATTATTTTTAATCAAATTTACAATATTTACATGTTGCAGTTTCATTTCCTCGCAATCGAAGTGAAAAGTAGAGTGTACAACTCTTCCATAAAACCCATTTTACACTCTACATTATATCCATCTTCGCTCGCAAGCTCGCTCGGATAGATAAAAGTCTCGCATAAAATGCAGCGTTTTATGCACATAATGTACAATCTACTATTGCTTCTAGCATAGTATAATAAAGAGTATAACGACTTCATAGAGAACGGCCGAAACGACGCGCTTCGAAATCTCGGTGAATACCAGTACGCCACAGTCTCGAGTGCCCTGCCGTTACGCATGTCCACTATTGCTTCTAGCATAGTATAATAAAGAGTATAACGACTTCATAGAGAACGGCCGAAACGACGCGCTTCGAAATCTCGGTGAATACCAGTACGCCACAGTCTCGAGTGCCCTGCCGTTACGCATGTTCACTATTGCTTCTAGCATAGTATAATAAAGAGTATAACGACTTCATAGAGAACGGCCGAAACGACGCGCTTCGAAATCTCGGTGAGTACCAGTACGCCACAGTCTCGAGTGCCCTGCCGTTACGCATGGACGCGGTAGGTGCGAGATTTATTTACGTGAAATATGGATGTTTGAATTCATCAATATCAAAAAGTTTTTTTTTAAATTACCAACTGAATCGGCAAATTACAAAAAAAATTGTTTTATTTATATCTGTGTTATGTAGAACGTTATATTTATTGAAGCGTAGCGTGCATAACGTCCTTGACAGGTACTTAGTAGATGATTATCTCACTTTTTCCATGCGATCGGTGCGAGTGACGGAACAAGATAATCCCCATGGATTTTGGAATATATAACCTATTTAACCATTTATAGCCCGAGTGCACCTCATGACAATTCCAATAAGCCCAAACACGGCTAGGATACATTGTTTTATTACGGAGTTCCGGTGCATACTTTCCGGCTTCGAATTATTTATTTAAATTTGCTTCATAATCGCTTAACTATCTTAATCGAGATATCTTATCGCCACCCGTAAAATACTTATCATTGAGGAGTTCCGGTGGCCATTTATGGTCTTCTTCATCAAATGATACTTTCTGAATGCAAATACTTGAGTTGTTGATGAAAATACAAAAATCGCTATATGTATGCCTATAATATTTGAGGAGTTCCTTCAATTCCTCATGGATCCCATAATCAGATCCTGGTTTACTTATCATATTATCACGCTTGGGATATCTCCATTTCAACAAAAAAAGAAATTATCAAAATCGGTTCATAAACGACGAAGTTATCCGCGAACAAACATAAAAAATATATATATGTCGGAGAAGGGTAGGTTTCTCTCGTTATCATCAGCCATATTTTAACTACTGTGGGCGTACTGTGGGTAGTGTTGGTTATTGCACAATAGAAAAACTGAATTAAACTCTAAATCAAAAGTCATTTACTCAAACTAAACTGAGAATCAAAATTACATAAGACAGTTCCCCCAAAACGCCCATCCCTTCAACCACTTCCTAGTGCTATAGCTGGGAAGAAGAAGTAGCGGAACAAAGTCCCCAGCAGCACATCTGTCTGTTCAGTTAGAAGAACTTGATTCGATACAGTAATGGGTATGCAAAGTAATTAATATTGGTACACGACACAACTATACCGAACGCGCAACAGTTCCTTGTCGTCTTCACTGCTTGACCGCCACCGATGAACTTCACTTGTCAACCGTGCGGCGGACACTTGCTGCCAGTCGTACGTTATGCTGAGACTCCGTCATGCGCCGCTAGGCAGCGCTAGCGTCCCGATTAGTCAAGAATCGTTGGCGCTAACTACAATAACTCCATCGAACGCAACTAGATGACGCTGGCGTATCGGATACAACAGACTCGTCTCCGATTTAAATATATAATTATATACGGTCGAATTGAGAAACCTCCTTTTTTGAAGTCGGTTAAATAGAGCGTTTTATATAGCATTATCAAATCACCGCCGAGACGAAATACTGTTACTTGATTATACTGTGCTTCTAGAAAATCTGATAGACATTAATTCAACATTTACTTAATTTTTCAGGTTTCTTTGGAGACAATATTCTTTGTTTATGATTTCTTTTTCTGTTTTTTTTTTTCGTTTATCAGTCATTGTTGCTCAATAATATTTTCACGTACGGTCACGTGATCGCGCATAAACCACTGAAATAGGTCTATCGTCTAAGAGCGCCAACGCGCGACTGAAGCAGTGTTGCCAGTACCTGCGTCGACTTTCGGACGATTCACTACATGAAATGGGACGATTTTTTGACAAAAAGGACGGCTAGAGAAATATTAATTCGTTACGATTGAATGAGAAAAAAGTATACCTAAAAAGGCGTGAGTACGGTTATATTTTTAGGGCAAACAAAAAAAGTGAAAAAAAAAATAAGAACTAAGATGTCCAATATTTATTATTTTATAATTTTGTTTTTTGAAACTCGCAAAACGAAAACTTCATTTCAAAAACCTCATTGCCGACGAGCATCGTAGTAACTCGTACTGCTCGTACGTAATGAATTCAGCTGAATAACCGAATGATTGTCAGATTGTGGTTGTTTGTGTGCGTGGAAGGTACAGGCAAGCGATATGGATCACTACGCGTGGAAAAAGGATAGCTAGCGATATTCGCCAGCAGTGGTTTGACAGACGCCGCGCGTTTCGTTTTAGTATTACGTACGCATTTTTGTAATTTTTAAAACTGCGTTTTTTATTTGCATTTTAAACGCATTAGTTTTGTAATAAGAAAGTAAATGATTATAGTTGGCTATTTGAAAAGGGACGGAAAAGGGACTGAATATATGAACGGACATCGAAGGGACGTAAAGATGTCTAAACGGATAAAAATCGTCCCTTTTGGGACGTTCTGGCACCACTGGACTGAAGTGAACTCGCCGTGAAGATGCGAGTGGTTGCCTTACGCATTTGGTAGGTATTTGATCATAGTAATTATTTTAGTCATTTTATCAAGACAAACTCAGCGATTGGCACTAGAAAATCTTAATACCTTTTCAATCATATAAAAATTATGAAAAAAGGGTCTGTTTTGTAGGCATGGGATTGATTTAGCATTACGAAAAGGGGTAACTTTGTGATTTTTTTCTGTCGAGAAAAGTTAATCTAATCGTGTTATTAAAAGCGATTGCATCTCCGCCAGATCCTTAAATAACACATATATTTGGCACTAGAAAATCTTAATACCTTTTCAATCATATAAACATTATGAAAAAAGGGTCTGTTTTGTAGGCATGACATTGATTTAGCATTACGAAAAGGGGTAACTTTGTGATTTTTTTCTATCGAGAAAAGTTAATCTAATTGTGTTATTAAAAGCGATTGCATCTCCGCCAGATCCCTAAATAACACATATATTTTTTTCAGAATTTTATACCATTGTTTTTTAGGTTTCCCATGGATTCTAAAAACTAGTAATCGCGGTCTCTGTCGGATCACCTCGACGACTTAACAAAAAATCTATTCACAATTTTTTTTAACGCAAACCTAATGTTTGGCAAATGAACGTTTAAACTATAACTTGTTTACTAACTAGTACTTTAAAATTTTTTATTTAGTCAAATATTTCAGTTGGAATAACAGTTTTTACGCAAAATCAAATAAGCCAAATATTTAGTATCGTCAGTAAATAAGTAATTAACCTAATCTAAATAGTTCAGTTCCGGGTAACCTACTAAAAACAATCTCTATTTTCTATTAATGCAAGTCGTTTCTGGCACTCGCCGGCCGATGCCGCGGCACCGCTCGCTTCGCTCGCTCGGCTTGTGCGTTGGAGGTCACAGTTTTAACCTACCCTAACTAACCTTTTTTTAAATAATTAACCTACTCTACTTCCATAAATAAACTAATATCAAGTAACTTGTTTCAGACAAATTCAAGCACAAAAACTTACAAAGAAGTACGCAAAAGACATCAAATTTAACCAACAAGTCAAATGTTTATTGGTCATTTAATTTCTCCAAACGTTTATTGTCTGAAGATTGTTTGCTGTAATAAATCATTTGATTAAAGACCAAATGCCATAATGATATTATACATGGTAATATTTTGCCAAGTAAAAATTTGATCTAATGAAAATATGCGTACCTACTAAAATCATTCGAAATATTGCAATGGTATAAAAAAAGGTTGCTAAAATTTGTTTGGGTAATGAAATTTTGTCAAAATCTTTTCGCCAAAACGGCAGGCACCCGAGAATTCTACTACCTATACTCTATTGGCAATAAATGATAAATCAAGCCCCCAGTAATAACCCCAATCATTATAAACTGACTATTTGTACAGTATTAAATTATTGTTCATTATGAAAATAGATAGGTATATGATTTCATCCTATGGGTAGGTACCCCTATAACTTGGGGCTACCAGCAAGATTTTTCCCATTACGAGATAACCAATAAAAGGTTAATCATACATATATTTTCTAATATCTTTCTTAAGGGCCTATACTACCTCAAATGGTTTAGCATGATCCTCCGTTATGTCGAAAATACTGCAGCATTAATTTTGAAATAAATATATGGTAAAGTTGAGGATTAATTTTAAGTACTATGTTAGCCGAAAACACGATTCCATAAAATTTACTCGATAGAAAAAAATCCAAAGTTACCTCCAAACCGAATAATAAACCGCTGGTATTCAAAAAATACTTCAAATTAGATAATGAAACTTTGCATATTAACTGAACTAACTATAAAGCAGATCTTAAGTTATTTACTTTTTTTAAATGACTATTATTTTCACCGTAAAACGAAATAACCTAAACTATCGGCGCCTTGGAGTCTTTTCCCTGCCGCCCTGTCTCGCTTGCTCGCGTGACTGGTAGCAATAGTGTGCGAGCGAGATACAGAGTGAGGTGGCGCTGAGGTAGTATAGACTCTTAATAGAACTTTCATACTTCAACAGTACCTTATAGCTCTGCTGTATTTACTAAATCAACAGTAGTGAGTGACAATTACCGAAAAAAGGTTTTATACCAACCTACCTAGATTATTTACTTATATACATCAAGATTGTCTTAAAACATCCCTGGTAGCATTTCTTCTTGGCATTTAGTTGGGCCACTTAGCTCTGGTTAGTTGGCAAATACATACAATTGGCGGGCAGTTTGCGGGTTGGGCCAACAACTGATGGCCTACGTGGATTTGCCTACGAAGGCCCAACATGCGATGGGGCCAACGTACATTGCAGTATGAAGGCCCAACTTGCGATGGGGCCAACGTACATTTCCCTACGAAGGCTCAACTTGCGATGGGGCCAACGTACATTTCCCTACGAAGGCCCAACGAAAACGTGTTATGGGTAGGCCCAACGGCACAATACATTAAGGCAAGCGGTTGTATGTTGGTTGGTTCTATGGCTGGTTTTAGAGCGACGTGTCTCGCCAGTGCCGGCCGTACGCACGTCACTATACATGAACCTTATCGGCTTCAAAATAAGGTTGGTTTTTCAAAACAAATCGCTAAAACCAACCTTGTGCAAACTCAGAGATGCACTGCGTAAGCAATTCAACAGAGCCAAAAACACTAGACTCCCGGACGACTGGGAGTCATACAAAAAAACCCAATACACTTATAAAAAGCAGATCAGAACTGCCAGAAGAACAGCATGGCGGAAATTCTGTGAATCCATCGAGACAAATAATGAAGCCGCAAGAGTAAGGAAGATCCTATCTACCGATCAGGACCGGACTCAGGCGCGCTGAAAAAACCCGATAACTCCTACACGATAACTGACCTTGAAACCAGTAAGGTTCTCCTTGAGACTCACTTCCCAGACTGCAGACTCCTAGAGGACAAGACATGGGAGGCTGAATCGGAATGGACCCCAACGGACCGAGACTGGTCTAAAGCCCACCACATAGTAACAGAAGACCGGGTTAAGTGGGCTATAAACATCTTTCAGCCATACAAGTCAGCGGGGCTGGATGGTATTTTCCCAGCCATGCTACAGTGGGGGGTAGAGCATCTGACACCATGGTTGGTGGAAATCTTTCGAGCCTCTGTGGCACTCAGATACATACCCCTCGCATGGCGCGAAGTGAAAGTCATTTTTATACCCAAACCTGGCAAAACTGACTACACACAACCCAAGGCCTATAGGCCCATAAGCCTCACATCCTTCCTGCTGAAAACCCTCGAGAGACTCTGTGATAGGCATATCAGAGACGGACCTTTAAGGGAAAAACCACTCCACAAACAACAGCATGCGTACTCCACAGGCAGATCAACAGAATCCGCGCTGCACAGCGTGGTTTCCAAAATTGAATGCGCCGTGGACCACAAATGCTCATCACTGGCCGCCTTCATTGACATAGAGGGCGCCTTCGACAAAACAATGTTCGATAGTATTAACGCGGCTCTTGATAGACACAGCATAGACTCGACCCTGAGTGGCTGGATCACCAACATGCTCAAGCGGAGAGCTGTGCAAGTCACAGTAAACGACACCACAAGGGCCATCGTGGCGAAAGGCTGTCCGCAAGGCGGCGTTCTCTCGCCGCTTCTATGGAACCTGGTTGTAGATAGTCTCATCAAAACACTCAACGATAAAGGTTACTTCACCGTAGGCTACGCCGATGACATAACCATAATAGTAAATGGCACCCACGAAAATACCCTGTGTAACCTCATGCGCCAAGCATTGAAGATAGTAGAGGACTGGTGCAATAGTCACCAACTCTCAGTGAACCCCTCCAAAACCGAATTGATTCTCTTTACAAAAAAGAGAAAACTGACGACACTACAACTTCCACGCTTCTTTGGAACTACCCTAGGCCTATCAGCTGAAACCAAATACCTGGGCATATATCTGGACAAACAGCTGAACTGGGCAAAACATACCAACTACATCACTACAAAGGCCAGCATATCCCTGTTTGAGTGTAAGCGACTGCTCGGCAGGAATTGGGGAATTAGCCCCAAAGTTACATACTGGTTATACACCACAGTCATCCGACCAACGATCACATACGGCTCACTGGTCTGGTGGCCCAGAACAGACCTGAGCACAGCCCAGAAAGATCTCGAAAAGCTGCAGAGACTAGCTTGTGTAGCAATTACTAGCTGCATGCGAACCTCGCCTACTGCCGCCCTACAGGCAATGCTTGGGCTGCCGCCTCTACACCTCATCGTGCGAGAGGAGGCGGCCCTGGCCGCCTTTAGGCTCAACATAACTGGAACTCTGAGCATAGACTCTAGAGTTAAGCACGTACGCATAAAAGAAGATGCAATCAAACGCCAGCCAATGATGGCATCACCCTGCGACAAAGCCCCAAAACTACACTACTTTCAAAAGCACTATAACATCATACTCACAGAAGAACGTTGTGACTACTCAGGACCGAAAGAGCTGAGAGTATACACGGACGGATCAAAGACCGACTCCGGGACCGGAGTCGGAGTCTTCTCACAGGACCTTAACATAAACATATCCAGCCCGCTGGGAAGGTTCAACACCGTTTACCAAGCGGAGTGTGTGGGCATCATACAGGCGGCGCACGCCATAGAAGCCAGGAGAGTCACGGACACCCAGATACGTATACTCTCCGACAGTGCTTCAGTCCTCCAATCCTTAAGGAAAAGATATATTACCTCGAAACTAATACTAGAATGCCACAACGCACTAGAACGAGCAACGGTGCCCAACCGCAACACAGTGACACTACAATGGATAAAGGGACACAGCGGATCTCTGGGTAACGACGCAGCTGACGAACTGGCTAGAAGGGCATCCAGCGCGTCGGCATGTGGACCCGAGCCTATCATACCCATCCCCTTCAACCAATTACGCAGGTGGCTACAGGATTTCACCCACACACAAGCGGAAAACTGGTGGACCTCGACAACGGGCTGCAGGCAGTCCAGAGAGGCCATGCCATCCTTGAACGGTAGGCTGACCAGGCGACTTTTACGCCTGGACAGGTACGGCCTGCGCCTGGTGACGGGGACCATCACGGGACACTGCTCGCTAAACAAACATTTTCACACCATAGGGATAACGGACAGCCCTCTGTGCAGAGCCTGCATGGAGGCGGATGAGACCGTCGCGCATGTGCTCTTCGAATGCACAGGCGTCACCCGGATCAGAACAGAAACCCTCGGGGAACCCAGATCCTTTGCCGATGTTATAAACAGACTAGGAGACGTGATTGGCTTCTGGAAGGAGGTGGGCTGGTTGGAATAACCACCGACGGCCGCTATAGCCCACGCACAATGGTCCATCTTAAGGACTAAGTGCGGAAACCAAACCCTCTAACATAGAGAACATAGAACCAACCTTGTGTGTCGTTGGGCCTACCCATAACACGTTTTCGTTGGGCCTTCGTAGGGCAATTTATGTTGGCCCCATCGCAAGTTGGGCCTTTGTAGGCAAATCCATGTAGGCCATCAGTTGTTGGCCCAACTCGCAAACTGCCCGCCAATTGTATGCATTTGACAACTAACCAGAAGTAAGTGGCCCAACTAAATGCCAACAAAAAATGCTACTAGAGTAGCGATTTGTTTTGAAAAACCAACCTTATTTTGAAGCCGAGGTTCATGTGCAGCGACGATTTTTACACGTTTTGTAACACACATGCAATGAGTCTTCCGTGGCGTCATCCATTCTTCACGCACCACACCGAGTTCCCCACCGTAACCATCACCGTCGTAAAACTCCACAACTTTAAACATTTAAGACTGTCATAAACACTAAGGGTTAACTAACAAAACTAAAACAGCCTGCCAGCCTGATATCAGGCTATTATCTTTGTTGATACGAACAAAACAAACACTCTCAAACACTCCGCAGCCGCAGGTGCACAAATGAATAACAAAATGGGGGGCGGGCCGGGCGACGCGTGCCGCCGCCCGCTCCCCGTGCACCCCGCAACCACCCCGTTGGAGTAGCAGTAATTGGCCCTACAAAAATCTCCCAACAGTAGGAATAGACGCAGTAGGCCCGCGTTAGTTGGACCAATGTTGTCATTATACCTTAAATCCCTACAAAAATCTCCCAACAGTGGGAATAGTAACAGCAGGCCCGTCGTTGGCTATCCGTTGGGCAAATAGTGCATGTTTATGACAATGGGCCTATTTTTAGTTTAGGTTGGCGGAATAACTAACCGTCTGCCAATACATTCCCAACTGTTGGCGTATGGAAGCCAACGACAAATGCTACTAGGGATAATACCTATAAATACCATTTTACGCGTATTTAGATGCTTGGACATGAAATTAACCATGACAAACATAGTATTTGAATTGTTAGGTTCGACTAAAATGTTATTTTTAATTAAAACATGTGTCTTGAAATACCTTATTAAAACAAAAGCCAAAATAATAGTGACCTCACTCGCTTTACATAACATCAACCCCCTTTTTTCCCGAAGGGCTGGGCAGATATGGGAGATCTTATTCAATGGTTATAAAATAAAAAATGTCGAATCAAACATTGAATCGTTCTAAATATTTAGCAGTAACTTCAATGATAACTACAACACTAAAGTGAAATTGTCAAGGAAACAAAGAGGGTGGGGGGGGAGGAGTGCACCGTGATGTGAGGGCAAAATATTGATGGATTGTGATTAGAACATGAACAAATTACTTTACACTAAAACCATCAGCTCACCAAGTACACATTGTAGCTAATTATACAACTTCCTCAATTATACCTAACTCATTCAATAACTTAATTTTGTCTATACATATGTATATTAGGCGAAGGAAAAGAAATTCATACTTTTTCCATTAGCTCTCATTATCATTAGCTTTTATTGTTCTTATCTGATTATTTGAAATGTCCACAAAGGGAAATTAGCCAAATTAATTCAAAACTGTCTCCTACCCAACCCAACCTACTAATCGGTTTGGTATATTAAATGATGGGTGGTAAACAACCTATTAAATGGTGCTTACAAAACTTAAGATTGATTAAGTTAAAAGCTTACTCTGCTAAAAGTATAATAAAATATATAAAATCATAAAACAGCTGGCACTGATGTTGCAGCTACAAAAAAAAAAAACCGTTCTACGGTTCTATCGGAAGCAACAAATACAGTAGTTAACAACAAATACATAATATATAATGCACAATTCAACATAATAAATTAAAGAGTTTATGAGCTTATTGTAAACTCATGCATTAAATCCCACACTGCATCACAAATAACTTAAACTTTATGTTTACAGAGACATCTACGACTGAGCTTATTGTAAACTCATGCATTAGGGGTTCACCCTTGTTTGGTATAACAACTTTTGATGTAATGTTACTAATTCGAACAACGTTTAAGAAAATAATCAATTTGTATAATATCGATTAACATAATTTTCATTTCATCGAATATTTATTTGCGATAACAACATTTGTGCTATTGATCAAAAGGTATAATTTTCATTTGATGTATTGTTCAGGGGGTATAACATGTATTTTATCGAATATTCAATTGGTGTAATGTAATGCAGAAAAGAAAACATTGTAAATATTTGCAAAAAAATTATTTTGAAAAATCATAATACGAAATGACTTTATTGTAACTAAAATTAGCCGGAGCGATTTTCGACAAAACGTTGTTATACCAAACCAGGGTGAACATTTTTTTTTTTTGACGCTGAGAAATGCGTTACGCATGTCCGCTCGTCGGGGGACGAGACGGGGTATGTGGAACTCCCTGCCAGAATAGCAGTATACCTACTAAAACTCGGCGGAGTTCCCTCATCGCCTTGATGGGAGGGTCAAGGGAAATCGGCTCAGTCTTTACGTCCATAACCCTCCCGGCGCATGCCCGCCTAGCTGGCGGGCCCCGCATACCCCCGGCTGGGAGGGATACGGGAATGGCCGGGAACACCTGGCCATTCCCGTCCGACACTGGTGGAGGCCTGTGCAATACAGGCAAGGGTGCCCCCGCACCCGTTGCCTGCTGGCCTCCACCTGGGACCACGCGCCAGACGACCCCGCGTCCAGGCGCCCCTGGTCCCCCCGCGACGGGTCAGGTCAGTGGCCCCACCGCCTACCACTTTTCGGCCGCAGAGGATAGGGAGAGCGGCCAACGCAATACCGACCTCCTCTTCCTCTGCCGCCCCACCGCGTCCGCCATCCAATGGTGGCGACCCCGTCAAAGCCGCGGAAGGTAGGGAGAACGGCTCACCGCAATAACGGCACTCCTCTCCCGCCGCGGCCTTCCACCCTCAGCCGCGATGTCGCCCATTCCACATCGCAGCCCGCCTCAGTTGCGATGTCGCCGACGCGGCACCGCAACCTACGGCCGCTACGTCGTCGGCTTAGCCGCAAATGCCCTGACGAGCGGCCCCCTACTCGGGTTCCTCTTAGCTTCACCGTGGCCCTCCAAGCCACAGCTACTGAGCCCTCCCACCTCGACAATGCGGGAACCCACCGGGGGGGCCTATCCGATATTTTAAAATTTACGCGTAACTGTGCACCGCGCATCGCATAAAATATTCGACGACAGTCAATGCTCGGCCACCGAGCCTAACACAAGCGTGAAAGAGTGATTTTAGTTATGTAAATTAAAATTCTCCTGTCCGAAAAATGACGTGGTTCGGAATATTTCTGCATACCGTTCGTGTTATAAAAGGTATTTATATTTATCAAACAATTATTTGCCAGATGTATTCGGTACAAGTCTCTTTTTCGCTAATAAACTTAACAGTAATAATAATAATAATAACCCCACCGCCGTATCTCTACGTTGACGTCGTGGTGGGGCTTGAGCGCTCCGAACTCTAGGTCTGTGCCGGTAGAGTTTACTTTGCCGGAACATGTCTAGGGTGAGGAGCCAGACCAAGAGAGATACAGAAACCCGCAGGGCAGCATGTGGCGAGCTGTTGGGCAGTTGCGACCCCACGGACCCTATCTCCCGGGAGAAGTCATGTTCCTCATCTCTAGCTTGCCTTTATTGGCCGGCTGGAGTGAACACTGACGAGGAACTTAGCTCCCACCTCATTCTTGCCTTTATTAGCCGGCTTGAGTGGAGATTCGCAAGAGCAAACATGCTCGGAGGAAGGAACTATTCCAGTAAGTGCTTGTAGGGATCTTGACCATCTTCCGTGCTCTGGGATTGTTCTGAGAGCCTTGAAATACCTCTCCACTCCTCGAGCACCTCAGGACATGTTGCTCCCTTGTCGCTACGTCACTATGTGCTAGCGACCGTTTTCGGGGGCCCATTATTGAGTGTGCAAGTCACCCCCTGCCATTTTATCCGTGTATAATAAAACATTGATCAGGCAGGGACCATAGTCCTTCCATAGTTTTTGGTAACCAGTCCATTTTAACCACCCAAACCCATAGTCTAATATCTTTGTTTTCCATATCCTGCAATAGTCCTACACCAACCGGGGGTTGTGCTTGGGTACACTTGCATAGTGCCTACAGGGATAATCGTCGGTTGGTACCTCATTTAATTAAAAAGCGTCTAACGGGCCTCTGCGAGTTGGCTTCGGCCCCTCGTACGCCTTCCAAAGGTCCGGGACCCCAGGGTCCCGAGATATGTAGACATAAATAAAATAATAATAATAATTTATTTATTCACTTCAAGACACAAACATCTGGCCCTGACTCTTGTACTAGAATTTCCTGTATCACAAGAGCCAGACCTCTCAATTTACAGGGAATAAAAAATATAAAAAAGAGTTTAATTATTACCATTGCGTTCTTTGGAGAGTGTGTGTGTGTGAGAGAGGAGGTGGGTGTTTGTCGTGTGCATGGTGAATGAGACCGAGTATCATGTAACGGTGCCGAATAGATATTTTATTTCCTCATAGTCGAAATTTTCTAGCCAGTGGAAAATCGTTTTTTTGAATTGGTAGTTATTTAGATTTTAAGCTGTTTGATCCCCTTTTCTTTGCCGATTTTGTTGTAAAGACGTGGGGCAACATAATGGTAGTGTTTGCTAGCGAAGACGCTCTTGGTACCTTCAACTGGGCAACTATCAGTCGTTTTGGATGACAATGCTGTATTTTTCCAAATAACGGTAATTTATCTAAAATATATATATAAATCTAATTACCATTCTTCTAATTACCGTTCTTTTTGATTCGAATGGTAATGAGAAGAAACGAACGGTAATTATATTCTGTGATTCAGTTCTGTATATATACTATATTTTTCCTTACTTGTCTTATTTGGGATATAACGAGATAGATTTTATTCATTCAGTCATTATATTCATTAATTTCCCAATCTTATCAGTTGTCTTTGGTTCCCAGCACACTATTATATTTTTCAAAGTAAGACAAGTAAGAAAAAATGCACAGGCTTTTTTATTTTTATTAATTACGGACAAAAAGGGGCTTACCTATTTACTGTATATTGTGATAGTTTGTCCTTCGTCATATTAACAATAATATAATATTTTCTTAGACCATAATGCCTCGATGTCCTTTCTTTGGTATTGTTCGTCGAGTCGTTGAGCTCCTTAAATCCTGAGTTGAGCTACACGTTTACTGCCAAATGCTTGCACTGACTGGACAGGTCCACTCAAAATTGTGTGGTTCTTTCCTCAAAAGACTATTTCAGACACGGATCTACATGGTCCTCACATGATCTAACCAAGATTATGTCTGGACTTTAAAAGAGACTTTGACCCCTGAGTTTGTTTCGCCATTTCTTCTCAGGGATAGTCAGATAGGAAATGTCGATTTCCTCAAGCTTAATTTTATATTTTTTATATGACGTGTAAAAGTGATTCCGATATCCTATTTACAGAATAAACGATTTCATTTCATTTTCATTTCATTTCATTTCATTTCGAAAAAGTTGCACAAAAGAAGAAATACTAGAAAGGGCAAAAATAATAGCACGCAGAAAAAGATATGAAAATATTACATCAGACCCTGTCCTTTATCCTTTGCAAAAAGAAAAAGAACACCAAAGATACCTAAAAAGAAAGCAAGAAAAAAAAATCTGTCAATAGACGATACGACCCCAAGAGCTAGGAGACAGCAAAGAAAAAAATGGAGGGAAAACCTTAATAACTTTTAATGAAGTTTAATTATAGGTTTGTTTTATTGCAATTAAAGGCTGACCCGATACTACACCGAAGACATCCTGGATGTCAGCTTGTACGACATTAGGATGGCTCTGAAGCAGTTCAAAATCAATAAGGCGCTGGGTGATGACGGGATTACGGCTGAACTCCTAAAGACTGGCGGAAAACTCGTTCTTAAGGCCCTCCAAAAGCTGTTTGTTTCCGTCATACTCGAGGGCAAAACGGAACAGAAGTATAGTGATACTTTTCTTTAAGAAGGGTGATAATGCCCTCCTTAAGAATTATAGGCCCATCTCACTTCTGAGCCATGTCTACAAGCTGTTTTCAAGAGTCATCACGAACCGTCCCGCGCGCAGGTTTGACGACTTCCAGCCTCCCGAACAAGCCGGATTCCGTAAAGGCTTTAGCATCGTAGACCACATACATAATTACGCTACGGCAGGTTATACAGAAGACCGAAGAGTTTAACCTGCCTCTCTGCTTAGAGTTTGTGGACTACGAGAAAGCCTTCGATTCGATCGGGACATGGGCTGTACTGCAGTCTTTTCGACGATGTCAGATAGACTATCGGTACATCGAGGTGCTGCAGTGTCTGTACAAAAACGCCACTATGTCAGTCCGACTCCAGGACCAGACCTCGAAACGTATCCTTCTGCAGCGAGGTGTGAGATAGGGAGATGTTATCTCTCCGAAACTGTTCACCGCTGCACTGGAGGATGTCTTCAAGGTTTTGGACTGGAAAGGGGTTGGCATCAACATCAATGGCGAGTACATCACTCACCTTCGGTTTGTCGACGATATAGTTGTCATGGTTGAGACTATGGAAGAACTCAATACAATGCTCGATGACCTCAGTAGAGCTTCCGAAAGAGTGGGTTTTAGAATGAACATGGACAAGACAAAGGTCATGTTAAATGCCCATGTAACACCCACACTCATGAATATCGGAGACGCTACACTCCAGCTCCGCTACGTCCAGTTAGGTAGGTCCAACTTCGAGAAAGAGGTCAATCGTCAAATCTGACTTGGCTGGGCAGCGTTCGGGAAGCGACGCAATAACTTCTCGTCCCACATACCGCAGTGTCTCAAGACAAAAGTCTTTGACTAGTGCGTGTTGCCAGTGATGATCTATGGCACTTAAACGTGGTCGCACACAATGGACCTTATTAGAAGGCTAAAAGTCACCCAAAGGGCAATGGAGAGGGCTATGCTTGGAGTTTCCCTATGCGATCGAATTAGAAATGAAGAGATCCGCAGGAGAACCAAGGTAACCGACATAGCTCGAAGAATTGCCAAACTTAAGTGGCAATGGGCTGGGCACATTGCTCGCAGAACAGATGGCCGTTGGGACCGAAACGTTTGGGACCGAAAGGTTCTGGATTGGCGACCGCGTATCGGAAGACATAGTGTGGGAAGGCCTCACACAAGGTGAACCGCTGACAAGGTCAGCGGTTCACCTTGTGTGAGGCCTTCCTTCCTTCCTTCCTTGAAAGCCGCAGGAATCCGCTGGATGCGGGTAGCACAGAACCGGTCGAAGTGGCGGTGCTTGGGGGAGGCCTATGTCCAGCAGTGGACGTCTTTCGGCTGAAATGATGATGATGAAAGGCCGATTTATCGAACTGTTGTTGTATTGTTAATTACCATTTTGTCTATCTCATTACCATAAATAGATAACTAATTACCGTTTGTGTTAAATCTCATTACCGATTCTTCAAAAAAAAAAAAAAAAAAAACAAAAGCTAATATCTTCAAAACTAAAAGTCTGATTACTGTCCCTTTGTAATATTTCACATTATCATTAAACACTCTCAAAAAAACATATAAAGAACATGATTAGGCACATTTTTTTGACTATTCTCCAAAAGATCAAATGTGCACGAAATGAAATATTCACCCAGGGGGCCAAGTCTACTGATGTACAAACGTTGCAATGGTCTCTTCATTGTGAGTTTTTGACAGATTTGCCATACAAACACTGTCAAATACTCACAATGGCGAGACCATTGCAACGTTTGTAAATTAGTAGACTTAGGCCCCAGGTATTATTTCACAATGTTCTTGAACACCGTGACATAATAATTATGATGGGTGCCTGCCGTTTCGCCGAAATTTTTTGACAAAATTTCATTACCCAAACAAATTTTAGCAACCTTTTTTTATACCATTGCAATATTTCGAATGATTTTAGTACGCATATTTTCATTTGGTAAAATTTTTACTCGGCAAAATATTACCAAGTATAATGTCATTATGGCATTTGGTCTTTAATCAAATGATTTATTACAGCAAACAATCTTCAGACAATAATCGTTTGGTGGAATGATTCGTTAAGACAAATAATATTAAGGCAAAAATATGATTTTTTGGGAATTATATAATAAAAAATGCAATTTTATTTTAATATAGTAGTTAGAGTAGGTTAATTTTTTTTTTTAAATGGTTAGGTTAGGTTAGGTTAAAACTGTGACCTCCTACGCACGAGCCGAGCGAGCGAAGCGAGCGGTGCCGCGGTAGCGGCCGGCGAGTGCCAGACACGACTTGCATTAATAGAAAAAAATAAATTGTTTTTAGTAGGTTACCCGGAACTCAACTATTTAGAATTTAAAACTGACGATACTGAATATTTGGCTTATTTGATTTTACGTAAAAACTGTCATTCCAACTGAAATATTTGACTAAATAAAAAATGTTAAAAGTACTAGTTGGCAAACAAGTTATACATAGTTTAAACGTTCATTTGCCAAACATTAGGTTTGCGTTACAATTTTTTGTGAATAGATTTTTTGCTAAGTAATAATTTGGCAAATGAAATTATGCGAATTTTTTTTTGGGATGTGAAAATTTGTCAAATTCCTTTCGGTCAAACAAGGGAGACCCCTTTTGCGTACTTCTTTGTAAGTTTTCGTGCTTGAATTTGTCTGAAATAAGTCAAATTTATGGTTACTTGATATTAGTTTATATAGGGAAGTAGTTAGAGTAGCGTAATGTTTAAAAAAAAAAGGTTAGGTTAAAACTGTGACCTCCTACGCACGAGCCGAGCGAGCGAAGCGAGCGGTGCCGCGGCAGCGGCCGGCGAGTGCCAGAAACGACTTGCATTAATAGAAAAAAGAGGGTTTTAGTAGGTTACCCGGAACTGAACTATTTAGATTAGGTTAATTACTTATTTACTGACGATACTAAACATTTGGCTTATTTGATTTTGCGTAAAAACTGTTAATCCAACTGAAATATTTGACTAAATAAAAAATGTTAAAAGTACTATACTCCATTTATTATAACATTAGACAAATAACTGTTCTCACCCTTTCGTTATTTCGATGTAAACGTTTAATAAACTCCGTTATTTCACGATAAATACAAAGCACTGTAATCTATTCACCATTTACATTAAAAAAATAACTCTAAAGTGCAGTTGTTAATAATAAAATAAATAAATAAAATTCTCATGACTTTGTTACTTTGAAGTGTAACTTGATGTCACACTATGCCACTTACGCCAATATGATGCACCTTGAGTCCAATAAAGTTAGTACTATGAAATAAATAGTATAGGACCATTAAAGGTAACTCATATTTTCAGTTTTCCTAATTAAATACGCGTTTGGGGTATACGCGATTAGGGTGCATAACTCGAGACGGATGTACTTTAGAGCTGAGTTGCCATAGTAACTATTGTTTGAATGGAAGTACTCTACACATGTAACAAGGTGACGTGAGTGTGCCATCAAAAAAAAAAAAAAAAATCCCACCAGTCGTCCATACATTTCAGACAAAGCCCTTTATGCAATTTTGCTTTATAATTTTAATTTACAAGATAGATATCATTTGTCAGTTTGTGTCAGTATAATTAAACCACCTAGGTAGTGCTTATACCTCATAAAAGCACGGAGTATCTTGTACATAGTGATTTAAGTACCTATGTATATTAGTTTGTTAAAAATGGTAACTCAGCGTCATAGCCATAAACAGAAATGTAATAGCATTTTATTGGCCTGGTGTTTATATCAGTAACAGGCATGTGTAACATTAGTTAAAGGTAATCTGTCAGGACAAGGTGTACTTTCATAATATCCTTTTTGATATGAAAGCTGGATCACAGTGTTGAGATAACATGCTATGACCATCTCGTGGTAGGCATGTGTACATTATGGTAAATGTGTATTAGCTAACAACATAATAGTTAATGTTGTTAAGAGTATTTCATACTCACTGATAACAATCCGGTTAGCGACTAAGGCCTGTGTTCACCAACATTTAAATCAACTGTTTAGATATTAAATCAGTTCTTTACTTAGGAAATTTGACATAAATCAACTGTTTAAATACCTAACCGGTGGTTTGACTGTTGGTGAACACAGGCCTAAGGCCTGTGTTCACCAACAGTCAAACCCGTACTCGCTAAAGGAGTATAGTGTTTTTGCAAGTTTATAGCGCACAGACAGTAAATCCCGCACTCGCTAAAGGAGTATAGTGTTTTTGCAAGTTTATAGCGCACAGACAATGTATAGGGTTAAGTGAGGCTGACTCGCGGCCTTTTTTAGCTTAACCAGCTTTTTAGATTTTCTTAACCTATAATATAGAAATATTAGACTCACCTGTCATGTCAAGTACATACCGGCGTTAGCTATATGTATAGAATTACATTGCTAAATGCATCTTGTGCATCTAGTACTTTCTCATCCAGTCAGTAACTTTACTGAGAGCACCTCGTACTCAATAGAGAGGTAAGGTTGACATTCATACTCGATGATAACAATCTAGATAGCAACTTAGTATTTCGCACTCGCTAAGGGAGTATAATGCTTTTGCAAGTTTATGACGCACAGACAATGTGCAGGGTTAAGTAAGGCCGTCTCGCGGCTTTCATGCTCTTAAGTTAAGGCATATTCCTTTTTACATTTTCTTAACCTATATCATAGAAATGGGACTCACCAGTCATATCGAGTACACTAGCGTTAGCTAAGTACCTATGTAGAATTACGTCGCTAAATGCATCTCGTGCCACACTAGTGTAGTTTCTCACCCATTCAGTACATTTAAGTAACGTTACTGAGAGTATCTTGTACTTGCCTGGGGAGTTCATGTTGTCACGGGCATACCAGGTATAGTTTTGTACAGTAACATCGCTATGAGCGTTTCGCGCTCCTGGCAACTTCTTATTCAGATAGTAGCGTGGAGATAACCTTACTAAAGATATCTCGGGTCACTGAAGAGATAATGCGTTAGCAAGATTGCAGCGCACATCCACCATAGTGCTTGATTTATAACACTCAGTATCACGTACAAGGTGGTCAGTTAAAGCCAGGCATTCTCGCACATTAGGGTTGTGGGAGGCCTCAGGATCTAAGTACATCCAATATACCTATATACCTATTATATATATATATATATATATATATATATATATATATATATATATAATGTACTCTCTAATGTACCTATATTGTGGTGAGAAATAAACGATTATCTTATCTTATATGGGTATGGACTAAGAGTCTGCTTCTGATCAGATATGATATAATATATCTAACTTCTTCCCGTTGACGTCCTTGATGAAATGTCGCGGCCCGCGGGCCCGCGGCCGTCTCCAGTTTCCGCTAACGGTGCACATAATACACTTTCTATCACTTAGAATAGTTAACTTTTTGTATTTTGTTTGTATTTATATAAAGTGTACTTTGAACTTAAAAAAAAAAAAAGAATAATTTGACGAGAGAGAACTTTTATTGCGATGTCATGGGACGCGCGCGAAAAGAAAAGTGACATGCCTGTGTTGCCAGTTGCGGAATCCATACTAATATTATAAATGTGAAAGTAACTCTGTCTGTCTGTCTGTCGGTCTATCTGTCTGTCGGTCTATCTGTCTGTCTGTATGTTACGTTTTCACGCCTAAACCGATCGTCAAGAAATTTGGCAGAGATATAGCCTGTGGGATATGGAGAAGGATATAGGCTACTTTTTTTACGCGATAACTGACATCCACGCGGGCGGAGCCGCGGGCAAAAGCTAGTAACCTATATATTTACAAAAAATATTTATTCTTTTCAAAAAAAAAAACGCGATGTTAATACGTGTGTATAAGAAATACTACTTTGTTTAATTAATTATATTTCAGATCGCCGTGAAGTAAAATACCAGCCACATGTAAACAAAACTTCCCTGAATACTACGTTTGTAGTTTTGGTCACAGCAGTCAAAATATACAGAGAGTCAGGACTGGTGACGCTATGTTCTATGGTAAAGGGTTTGGTTTTCGCACTTAGTCCTTCAGGTGGACCTTTGTACATGGGCCATGGCGGCCATCAGTGGTTATTCCAACCAGCCCAACTCCCTTCAGAAGATAATTACGTCTCCCGGTCTGTTTAGAACATCAGTGAAAGATCTGGGTTCCCCGAGGGTATCTGTTCTAATCTGGGTGATGCCTGTGCATTCAAAGAGCACATACGTGACGGTTTTCTCAGCCTCCATGCAAGCCCTGCACAGAGGTTGTCCGATATACCTATTGTGTGGAAGTGTTTGTTTAGCGTGCAGTGTAACGTGATGGTCCCCGTCACCCAGGCGCAGGCCGGTCCTGTCCAGGAGTAATAACCCCCTGGTTAGCCTACCATCTAAGAATGGCATAGCCTCCCTGGACTGTCTGCAGCTCGGTGTCGAGGTTCACCAGCTCTTTTCTAGTGAATTATTGAAGGCCTGCGTTCCTGCATATACACTAATGGCACAACATTAATGCATTTAATGTTCCTCATTGTTATTCTTAGAGATTATTCCTGACGAACAGCTATCACTAATATAATATAACATTAACATTATTAATTTAACATTAGTAATTGTAAACACACGAGAAGTCAAGTATAAGTATAAGTATCTTTGAAGAGTGGCTAGAAAGGTGCCACGGCGTCCTCACCTTCCGCCTGACGCAGGTCCTCACCGGACACGGTTGTTTCTGGAGGTTCCTGTTCAGGATAAGGCGGGAGGAAACGCCTGGGTGTTACCACTGTGTGGATGGCCCGGAGGACACGATAGAGCACACGGTGAAGGTCTGCCCGGCTTGGGTAGAGCACCGCCGTATCCACCCACGCTTGCAATATCCGTTCACTTTTACTATCCGGATAGTACGGATATGTTTTATTTTTTATTATAAATAAAACTAATACGCTTTTATAACGTTTCAATCAGTCTCTCAAGCAAAATGACAAATAAATAAAAAAACTATACCAATATTTCAAGTAACAATCACATAAAAAGAGTAGTTCACTTTCTAAAATTATACAATAACTAGCGACCCGCCCCGGCTTCGCACGGGTGTAATGCTGATACTATTTCTTGTAAAAAGAAAAGAATAAAAAAATGGTTATTGTGGGTTATCCCTAAGAGATAGACACATACCATTGCAGACTTTTTTGGAGACCTTTTTAAGGTGTACAATACTGTAGTACATTATTTTGATCTATCTCGTAGGGTTCAACCAGCGTTTGCAATATAAGCGCAAAAAAATGTGTTTATTTACGACATCACATTAGAAACCTCTATAATTATCAGTGTTTCTCTACTATATAAAAAAAAAAAACGCATCAAAATCCGATGCGTAGTTTTAAAGATCTAAGCATACATAGGGACAGACAGCGGGAAGCGACTTTGTTGGCTGGCTTTATACTATGTAGTGAAACACCGATACCGCACAAATAATTTGTATCTATTCTTCTCATACTAAAAACAATTCTAATTAAAAATGAGATCTTACATTTATCACAACATCCCAATCAAATCAACCTACTTTTTTAAAACATATTAATTAAATAAAAATATCACTTTCCCTGGAAAATCAGCTCAATTATTAAACAACAATAGTATAAATCAAATATAATAAAACAAAATATCTCAAAATAATCAAATAATCCTTTATAATATAATATAATATTAGGTAATTATATATTTTTAAATCTTAATTCTGGTAATATGATCTTAAAAAGCTGCGATACAATACAATACAATCTTGAAAATGCGTGCAGTATGGATGTGAGTTTAATAATAAGTTAACAAGTGGTCAATGTTGTTAAATCTGTCACTAAATTAACTTATAATTGTGATTTGTGAAATGATTAAATAATTGCAAGAGTGATTAACTACATTAAAATATTAAATAACGTAATAAAAGTTATGTACTTTACAGATGACAGCTTTTTATTTAATATTTAAAAGAGAAATACAACTATCCGTAACATCCAAAAAATTCGGATGGTGATGCAAGTAAAATCCGGATTTGAAAATCGGCGGATATCCGGATTGCAAGCTCTAATATCACGATACGGAGATCTGAGCGGGTTTAAATTAGCGAGCGGAGCGGGCGGCGCGTCGTACCACAGCGCGGCACAGACTTATTCTTGACTAAATACAAAATGTTCTTTATGGCGCGAAGGCCCGTCGTAGCCGCCGCGTGCTGGCGGAGCGGGGAGAAAGGGGCGAGGAAGCGGGGGAGCTCGCCTGTTCAGACATTGACGTCAAATGACAGAACTATCCAAGCATTTATAAAAATAAACATTGAGAGATGGCATTAGAATAGAATAGAATAGAATTACCACTAGTTTTTTGTTTTGTATGGTGGCAATGGGCTTATAAAAAAGCGGCCAAGTGCGAGTCGGACTCGTCCATGAAGGGTTCCGTAGCAGCAAGCGCGGTTTACGATTTATGACGTATTAAAAAAAACTACTTACTAGATCTCGTTCAAACCAATTTTCGGTGGAAGTTTACATGGTAGTGTACATCATATATTTTTTTTAGTTTTATCATTCTCTTATTTTAGAAGTTAAAGGGGGCGACACATTTTACCACTTTGGAAGTGTCTCTCGCGCAAACTATTCAGTTTAGAAAAAAATGGTATTAGATTCAATCTCAATTTATCTCGTATATCTCAATAACAATTACCTCAATATCATTTTTGAAGACCGGATAGGTCTTCAAAAATGATATTGAGGTAGACACCCCACACGAATGGGTTTGATGAAAAAAAAAAAAATATCGAGTTTCAGTTCCAAGTATGGGAAACCCCCAAAATTTATTGTTTTTTTTTTCTATTTTTGTGTGAAAATCTTAATGCGGTTCACAGAATAAATCTACTTACCAAGTTTCAACAGTATTAGTTCTTATAGTTTCGGAAAAAAGTGGTTGTGACATACGGACGGACAGACAGACATGACGAATCCATAAGGGTTTCCTTTTTTTGCCATTTGGCTACGAGTATAATCGTATGGCAGCAACTTGTTAAAAACGCTACAACTCTAAAACTATACCTAATACATTAAATTATAACGATGAATCATTAATCACTGGAGATTCTATTAGTGAGGCTTTTTCATGTTATTTCATGTCGGCTTTCCTCAACCCCACTTCATCTAATACTCTCACTCCATCTCCTGTTTTCCCTTTTGATACTAACAGAACTTCATCTGACATTTGTCACATAGAAGTGAATGTTGATGTTGTGACCGGTTTATTTTGTAGCTTGGATCCAACTAAAGGTGCTGGCCCTGATAACATATCATCTTAATTTCTAATTATATGCGTGCCTTCCATTGCCCTACCTATCTCGATTTTTTCCCCATGTCTTTAACTCAAGGTGTTGTCCCTAAAGTATGGAAATCTGCTTTTATTACACCCGTACATAAGAAGGAGTCTAAAATCGAGATTACTAAATATAGGCCTTTATCTAAGCTGTGCATTATAGCTAAAATATTTGAGAGGATTGTCTTTTGACGTTCAAAAGTGCATATTCGTGCCTATTTGAAATAAATTATTTGACTTTGACTTATAATCAGTTATATTCCGCCCTTGCTAGCTCGTTCAACTTCTTTCAGCACGGATTTTTTAAAGGATGGTCTACTACTGCTAACTTGATTTTTTATGATTTCATTACGGATGCTATGGATAATGGTAAGCAGGTCGATGTGGTTTATACAGATTATAGCAAGACATTTGATCCGATCGACCACGATACCCTGATAAAGAAGCTAAACTACATGGGCATCCGTGGGGGGACCTCTTGAGGTGGTTCTCTTCTTACATTCGTAACAAGTCCCAAGCAATAGTACTCAATAATTATATGTCTCGTTGGGTAAACGTGCTCAGCGGAGTGCTTCAGGGTTCATTGCTCGGTCCTTTTTCATTTGTAATCTATGTGAACGACATCGATCAGTGCCTCCATTCATCCCAACTATTTATGCTTTGCTGATGACATGAAAATCTTTGCCATTATTTCAACGCTCGAAGATAGACTAGCACTTTAGGCTGACTTGTATCGGTTTAAAGATTAGGTATTGTCGGGCTAATAAATTTAATCTCAATCCATCCAAGTGTTCGGTGATCACGTACACTAGAAAAAGTGCAGTCCTAGCCACTACTTATACTTTGGCAGGTCAGATCTTGCCAAGGTGTATTCGTGACATGGGCGTCCATCAAGATAGTTAGTTTTTGACACACACATTGATGCAATTGTCAAAAAGCTTCTAAACTGCTTGGGTTTATAATACGTCTCTCTAAGGCGCCTGTTACACGTAAAGTATTTACTGCGATTCGTCAGTTCAGTATTTATTGATAGACGTCTGTATTTATTGATGGATTTGTAAGTGTACCTACTGTGTACGTGTTTATTAGGTGTTGTGAGTCATGTAAATAAAACAACTGTTTTCAGCGAGCGCTAGTACATAACTAATTGTATAAATATTTATTTCATTATTATAATATTTGACCTACACACAAACAATTGTTGACGATGCACCACATTATTTCCCCCTTTAAAAAAAAAAAAAACTTTTTCACTCTTAAATTTCGTAAATACTAACAATAAAATTGTTAACTGTAAAATTAAACATTTAGCGGTAGAACGGTCCAAATTTGTCATTATTATACATAAAAATAAAATATTAAAAAAAAAAAAACTTTACACTACGCCGTTACACTTTTTTGTTTAATTTTCTTTATGAAAAATACGATGCAGGAATCGCGTTTTAAGACGTTCTTCATACGTTTTGTGTTCCCTGTGCTCCGTTTGGGTGATGACTGCAACGCATGGAGACCGTTGGGACCGCAACCGCCTGAGCTTGTCTGTTGTCAATATGACGTATCACCTTCTTGTAGAACCTTTTTCTACACTTTTTGTACATGCAGAACGCTAATACTGCGACGGCGATAATAAATTTCAAATTCAAATTCAAATTCAAATTCAAATATTTATTGCAAAACACAGTACATATATGCATTTCCAGGTGTTAAGTGAATGCGCAGTTCACTGCATTTACCAATTCAGGCATGCAAAATTAAAAATTATAGTTAGACAATTTCATAAAATCCAATTAATCGGTTATATAATGTCATAAATTCGACAGAATAGTAATACCCTGTGCAATAATATACATTCAAATTAATAAATAGTAGTAAATAATGTCACAAATTCAAATTATAAGTAATGTCAGAATAAATAATGTCCAAATAATGAATGAACTTACCAATTTATAATTTAACATGCATTGTAATATTAAAATTATTATTGAAATTAAAAATATATACTAAATAAACATTCAAATTACATTATATAATTGCATTTAGATAGAATTAAGCTTAAATAAATCGGTCATTTGACATATCTAATTATTATTTATTCAACTTATCTGTTAAGAATTCACCAATGGAATAGTACGCTTTTTTAACCATAAGGTCTGTTAACATTCTTTTGAACTTGTTAACATCCTTCTCAAGTCTTACAGTCGTGGGTATCATATTATAAATTTTTGGAGCCATGCCCAGAAAACTTTTTGCATATAATGCTGTTTTATGAGGCACAGCGTGAATTTTGTCCTGGTGACGTTTACTAGTCAGGGCTTCAAATAAATATAAGTGTTTTTTAACGAACATTGCTACTTCAAACGCGTATAGGGCTGGAAAAGTCATTATTCTTAGGTCAATAAAGTGTGGTCTACAACTGTCAGTAGTTTCTATTTGGCACACAGCTCTCAAACACTTTTTTTGTGCCTTAAACACTAGCTCCCTATCTGATGAATTTCCCCAGAATATTATGCCATAGCGTAATGTAGAAGACACGTATGCATGATATGCAGTCAGTACGGTTTCGCGGCTTGCTACTTTACTGAGTTTATGCAAAGCGTACTGGAACTGATTTAGTCTTTTTATTAAATGTTCAATATGATTACACCATTTCATATTCTCGTCTATATAGAGTCCCAGGAACTTTGTGTGCTTTGTTTCTTCTATCGTTTTGTTAGCGTATTTTATATTAAGTTTATCTTGATTTATTCTTTGTTTAAATGACATAATATGAGTTTTATCTAAATTTACATTAAGATTGTTATTATTTAACCATGTTATTAACCTGTTTAGATTTAGATTTATATCCATTTCATGACACTGTGCCTCCCTATTTTGTGCTGTGAAAATAATTGTACTATCATCAGCGAACAAGGTCATTGGATGTTGAATAACTCTCGGCATATCGTTTATGTATACGAGGAACAATGGGGGGCCGAGGACGCTACCCTGAGGTACACCAAAGTTCGTTTTTCTTGGTTTTGAATGGTACGTTAGTTCTAATTTTGTCTTTTGGCAAATCTTTGTTGTACTCGTTATTTGATACCTATTTTTTAAATACGATTCAATTAATTTTAATACGTTGCCCTTTACTCCATATTTTTCTAATTTAGACAAAAGTATATTAAAATCTACAAAATCAAATGCCTTGGTCATATCCATGAACAAGGCAGTCGTCGGTGTCCGTCTGTCCATATTTGTTACCACTTTATTTACAAGGCTATATATTGCCATATTAATATTTTTGCATTTTCTAAAGCCGTACTGTTCTTCCGCAAATATTTGATGTTTTTCAAGAAAAGGATACAGGTTATTTACATTATAAATGACTTTTTAAAAAAAAATTGAGAAAATTGGAATTAACGCTACAGGTCTATAATTCTTAGGATTTTGTCTGTCATCTTTCTTATATAGTGGTTTTATTACAGATATCTTTAATTCTTTAGGGTATGTACCATTTTCTATGCATAAATTTATAATAAAACTGAGAACAGGAGATATTTCCACAGCTACACTTTTTATTACTTTAGTGATAATCTCGTCATAACCTGCACTATTGGTATTTTTTAGGGTTCCGATAATTTTGTGTATATCAATAGGTATTGTAGCAGGCATAAACATTGACTTAGCTGTGTTGGTAATAGATGATAAGTCAGGATTTTTACTATTACTTAGCGGTTGAACTAAATCAATATAATAATTATTGAACGTTTCTGCAATTTCTAATGGATCCGTTATCTCTTTGTTATTGATAATTATTTTAGAAATATATTCTTTTGGACAGTTTAATTTATTTTTATTTATGGTCTGCCAGGTTGCTTTCATTTTATTGTTGGAGTTATTTATGTAAAAGTTATTTCTTGATTTTTGTGTGAGATAGATGATTTTTTTGAGCCGATTAGTGTATGACTTTAGTTTTTCTTTATTTTCCGGAGTTTTATGTCTTCTTAATTGCCATAACATGTCTCGCTTGCGTTTACAACACAATTTGATACCTTTTGTCACCCAGTTAAGTTTCTTTCTAATAGAGATCCTAATTTTAATTATGGGGAAACATAAATCATAGAAAAGTTTAAATAAATGGTTAAATTCGTTAAAGGCTTCATCAGGGTCTAGACATTCATAAACGTTATTAAAGGTTAGGCTATGTATAGCATTTTTAAATTTGTTTATATTTTCTAAGCTATAATCTCGCTTTAGTGAGTACCAATGAGTAATTGTATATGTTTTTTTTACTGGACATTTCACGATTTGTGCTGTATGATCAGATAAAGCCAGCTCTAAAACCTCACCTTTACTGCCTCTAATATTATGTATAACATTATCAATACATGTACCACTAATTATCCGAGTAGGTTGTTTAACACTCAATTTTAAATTATAGAAACGCCACCCATGGTAATTTCCGTGATTGAAACGCTGGATCCTCCAGGCCCGTTGGCGGCAGCGTTTTGAACAACCACGATCTCTTCCTTTGAGCCCCAACCACCCATTTTTCCAAAAATCACGTTTTTCTTACTACTTGTTTTTATAACAGTGTGTTATTACTGCAGTGACTTTCTTGTTTGTGTTGTGCGATTATGTTTTATTTAATTTCGTCTTTTCTTTTGCTGATCTGGCTGTATTGCAAATCGTACCACCGGACGTATGACGCGGCCTGATCGTGTTGTGTTCGGCGCGGTCTTATTATTTTAAAGGGTCGTTTACCTTTTCATCAATTAAAATGTACGCTGGTTTTAATCTGTCCACTGTTACTATTGATGTTTTCCTCGGCATTTGAATTTTGAAACGTTTTTCTTGTTTCTCTAACACTTTATAATTATGAGCCTTCGTAGGACGGGGTCAGTGGTTTCTTCACAGCATCTGTTCTGACGTATACATATTCGCAGCTTTTCATGTCTGGGTGAATAAATGGTTTGTGACTTGTGGCGTGGTGCTTGTTATTAAACGAGCTTTGCCATTGTCCTCTAGAGAGTCTGTGCATAAGTTTCTGGTGATGTATCTTGCGTTTTTGGCTCGATAAACATTCCAGGCAGACGTATGTTTGTTCCGTATAACATTTGTGCTGGGCTTATATTTTCTTTCGATCGTAGTGCTGCTCGTAATCCTAGTAGAACTATGAGTAATTCGCTCGACCAGTTTGTCGTATTACCGCGTGCGACTAGCGCGGTTTTCATTGATCTATGCCAGCGTTCAACTAAGCCATTTGACTGCGGATGATAACTGCTAGTCCGGGTTTTCTTAATTCCAAGAAACTTGGTAAGAGTGATAAATAAGTCGTGACTCGAACTGTCGTCCTTGGTCCGTGGTTATGGTATTTGGGCATCCGAACATCGCTATCCAGGTGTTTGTGAAAACTTCCGCTACAACTTTTGCTGTTATCTCTGCTACTGGTACAGCTTCCGGCCATCTTGTTTCTCTGTCGATCATTGACACAATGTATCTGCTGCCATTGGATTCCGGTAATGGGCCGACAATGTCTATGTGCACGTGATCTAAACGTGCTGTAGGCGGGAAGTTCCTATTGGGGCCGAGTTGTGCCTGTGTGTCTTGCTTTTCTGGCATGCCTCACATGTTTTCGCCCAAAGTACCAACGTCAGTATTAATGCGTGGCCAGAAGTAGTGCTCGGAGACCATTTTCTTGGACAATCTTATACCGGGATGAGTTATGTTGTGCATAGTGTCGAATACTTGTTTTCGAAGTGACTTCGGCACATACGGTCGTAAATTTGATTTTGAATTTTCGCAAAATAGTTGTCTTGTTTCTGTTAATTGCATACTTTTCCAGCTGAGGTTGTCTTCTTTAACAGCTGAGCGAGTTCAATGTCATTGCGTTGCATATCTGCTAACTCGTTCCAATCCACAGGTGTCGGGCAATCTATCTGTTCGACCCGCGATAGTGCATCGGCCACTGGGTTCATGTTACCGGATAGGTGACGAATGTCTGTTGTGAACTGTGCAATGAACTCAAGATGACGTAGTCGCCTTGGGGCTATTATTTTCAGTTTTGTTTGGTAGTGTAAGCGTGACATAATGGCTTATGATCGGTGTATACTATCAACTCTCGTCCCTCGACATAAGGTTGAAAATGCGTTACTGCCATGTAAATTGCCAGCAATTCTCGATCATATGTGCTGTATCTTGATTGCGTTTCACTCAGTCCCTTTGAGAAGAAGGAAAGCGGCTTCCAGTTTCCGTTTTCATACTGTTGCAAAACGGCGCCTACGCACGTTTGAGACGCATCTGTCATGAGTGATAACGGGGAATGCGTTGTTGGTGAAGCCAATGTAACAGCGTCGCTTAGACTCAATTTACATTGTTCGAATGCTTCTAGTGCCTCTGGAGTCCATTGTATTGTAGTTTTGTCATTTTTCTTCGAGCCAATGAGATATTTGTTCAACCGAGCTTGATATTGTGCTGCTTGTGGTATTTTGTTCCGGTAAAAATTAATCATGCCTAAAAATCTTCGTAACTCTTGCAGTTTTTGGTATTGGGTATTTGCTGATTGCTTCGACCTTGTCTGAAAGTGGTTTGAAACCGTCTTTTGTGATCTGATATCCGAGGAATTCTATTTGCGGTTTGCCCAGTACGCATTTGGCTTGATTTATTGCTATGCCATGTTCGTCTAACCGTTTGAACACTTCTTGTAAATGACGTCGGTGTTCGCTGATTGATGATGACGTCACTAATATATCGTCGATATATACGAATATAAAGTCGAGTCCCGCTAAGACTGTGTTCAGGAATCTGACAAAGGTTTGGCCTGCGTTACGTACTCCGAACTGCATTCTTGGGAATTTGAATAGACCGAACGGGGTAATTACTGCAGTTTTTTCTACATCTTGTACTGGAATTTGATTATATGCCCTTTTTAAATCAATCGTTGAGTAAATACTGGGTCCTGGTAATAGGTATGTGAAATCTAGTACTCTCGGAATCGGGTACCTATCCGGTACCGTGATTGCGTTCAGTCTCCTATAATCACCACATAGCCGTAACTCGCCGTTTTTCTCTGTCGTCACGTGCAGAGGGCTTGCCCACGGGCTCTTAGACGGCCTGCATAACCCTGTCTCTAACATAAGTTCTATCTCTTTCTTCACTCTTAAGTATTTGTCCGCCGGCAAAGGTCTTGACTTGGAGTAAACAGGATGCCCGTTGGTGATAATTTGATGCACTACGTCGTGCTTCAGTTGTGACTGAGCGCCCAGAGGTTCCAAAATGTTCGGGTACTGTTCTAAAATGTCTGCATAATCGTCGGTTAAATTCACGGTCCGAAGTGTTGGTGTGCTCGACTTCATTAACTTTACGTTTCTCTCAAGTCCAGTCGTACCATCTATCAAACGTTTATTCCGTATATCCACCAAAATGTTGTTTTTCTCTAGAAAATCGGCTCCCAGTATTGGTTGCGTAATGTCAGCCACGATGAAAGTCCAACGATACGGCCGTCTCATATTCAGATTCAACGTCAGCGTTTTGTCGCCAATTGTTTTAATTTTCGTTCCGTTTGCAGCGTATATTCTATATGTGTCGTCTGTTTTTAAACGCTTTCCTCTTCTAGGGATTGCTGAAATATTAGCGCCAGTATCAACCATAAAACGATACCCACTTTCTCGGTCGGTAACGCAAAGGCGGTTTGAAGGTGTGATAGCGCTGACGACCGCCTCTGTCAACGCTGAACTTAGTTTTCCGACGGCCTCTTCCAATTGCATGGTTTTCGCAGTCCCGAGCTCGATTCCTGTACCGAAAATTATACTTGCATAACCAATTGGGACTGTCGGGTGTAATCCTCGTCCTCGAGCGGGATCTTGGGCGCGACTGGCTTCGATCACGTCTATAATCACGACGTCTGTTTTCGTATGAGTTGGTTTTCAAAGCTGCTATTTCCATTGTCAGCTTACTCATTTGACTGACTAACTCAACCATAAGCTGTGTTTGACCGCTTGATACTTCCGACACTTCACTCGATCTTTCTTCCAAAATCTTGTCTGCTATAGCGGCGAGATTGTCGAGCTTTTGATGAACATGATCAGGTAGTCTCGATATCCAGAGGTTGTGTAGGGTTTTTTCGACCACCTGACGCCAACGTGCCAATTCCTTCATTCGTCTCAAAAGGTGCGACGGTTTTTGGTCGCCTAATTCCATTTCACTGACCAGTTTTTGGAACGGTCGCTCCTCCGACTCTTCGTACACGGCTAGGAGTCTTTCCTAAATGGTACCATATTTATTGGTGGCGGGGGGTGACATTACTATATCGGCCACCTAACTTACTACCTCTTGGCGAAGCTTGGAAAGCACAACGCCGTATTTTGCTTCGTCGCCCTGTTTTTGGGGAGCCATCATTGTCTCAAACTGAGCGAACCACACTCTGGGCATCTCGACCCAAAAATCCGGTATCTTCGAGGACATTCTTAGTGCTGACACTTCGCCTTGACTGATGTCCGTCGCTCCGCACATTAGAGTCCCACTTCCACAATTTCCGCTTGTAGACATGCCTTTGGTAACTATGTGCCTCTTGAAAACCAAACCAGTGAGATCCGCTTGTGGAAGGCTGATAAGGCTGTGCAGTGCAGTTGCCACGACACGGGAAAATCACGGGAAACACACTTTAACTCGCGGCGCGTATTAATAATACTGTTCGTTATCGGGGTCACCAGATGTAAGTGTACCTACTGTGTACGTGTTTATTACTCGTAGGTGTTGTGAGTCATGTAAATAAAACAACTGTTTTCAGCGAGCGCTAGTACATAACTAATTGTATAATTATTTATTTCATTATTATAATATTTGACCTACATACAAACAATTGTTGACGATGCACCACAGATTAATACACCAGACACACGTTCAATATTTATTACGTCAGTATTTATTCCGGTTTCTTGCTGAATACACGTTAAAATGGACATACAGCTAAAAATTAAAGCTTGTGTGGCTATTATTTTTGCAATTGGTTTAAAAAAAAAATGTTAAAAGAACTCGGTGGTCAAAAAACTGGTACCTACAAAGAAAAATGTACACCCATTTGTATTTAATGGCCGAAATGAAACTACATGGCGAAATGGATGATTATAAGAATTATTTTCGAATGCCCGATATTTGCTTTGAAGAACTTCTAACAATGGTAACACAACTTTTAACAAAGCAAGATACAGTGATGAGAAAAGCTATTACCCCAAGAGAAAAATTTGCATGCATTACTTATCAACAGGAAGGGACTTTAATAAAGTAAGGTTTTCAGCTATAATGTCGCTCTATAGTGTCGTCGTGATAAATACTGACGCGAGACTAGACGTTCAATATTTATCACATTCCGAAGGATCGTCAATACGGAATCATGAAATCTAGAAATCCATTATTAAATATTGACATTCATCAGTACGCTAGTTACACGTTCAATAAATACCACGATACATTAGTATTTATTGACGGAACACAGTAAATACTTTACGTGTACCTAACAGGCGCCTTAGTGTTTTACTGATGCTAAAACACAAAAAATATTGAATTGCACTTTTGTAAAAAGTCGGCTAGAGTATGCGTCTCACATATGGAATCCGTGTTATCATAAATACATTGACCGCTTCGAAAACATTCAAAGACGGTTCATAAAATATCTTTGCTTTCATCAAAAGATTTCGTATCAGTCAACCGATTATTTTGGACTCTGTAAGAAGTATCATCTGCTATCACTGGTAGATCGACGTAGATTTGCCGACTGTTTATTCTAAGGCCGCTTTCACATTAGGACGTTAGCAGCGCGACAGTAGCGCGGCAGAAGCACATTCCTTCACATTATAAGAACAGCCGCGCGTTAGCAGCGCGGCTACCGCGCCGCAGTTTAGATCAGTCAGTCACTTCATTTCAAAAATTCGAATATAAATTCATATTTTTCGAAATGAGGAATAAACAATGCACATAATTATTTCCAGTTATTCTTTTTTAGGGTGCTGTTGTTGTAATTGTTGCTTCTTCAGTCCCATAAAACAGGACGCATTTGAATTTCAATAATAAATCGCAAACTCGCTCATTGTGCAGTCTATAATCACGTGAATTTGCAACACTGGCTCATCGCCGACTGAGCGCACGCGGCGGCAGCGCGCGACCGCCGCGCTTCTGTTTAAACTATGAAATTCTGACAGCGCGACAGTCACGCGTCTGTTGCGCGACTGTCGCGCTGCTAAAGTCGCTGCAATGTGAAAGCGGTCTAAAAGAATATTGATAACGCTGAGTTATTGTCAAAATTTTCTTTTAATGTGGCAAAGTAAAGCACTTCGTTTTAATCCACCCTTATGTGTAGGTACCTCATACATCTTCGAATTATAGGCAGAACAGTTATATTGTGCACGTAAGTTGGAATTTAAAGATAAAGATAAATTTATTTGTTCAAACATGTGTAACATGATACATGAATATGCACATATAGATGGAAAATATTAAATAAGACCAACATGTTTTGCCTCACTTGGCGTACAAAATGTTTATATGATATTAATTAAATTGGCAATTATAAATTAATTATTAATGTCAGTTTCATTTCAATGATATATCTATATTATGCAAGGAATATGAGAGATAAAGATGCAGATGAGATGTAACTTAGACTGTGAGGGAGTAATCATTCTGTATTTATCTGTGGGGGCTTGTAATTAGCAATTTTAATCAATCAACCAATCATTTATTTTGTTAAACATAGGTATGGTTACAGATAAGATATTGTCTAAAATATGTGCACTATGTTTTGCCAATATATGGCGTACAAAATAATATCGACGGGTGAAAGGCTATTTGTTTGAAGCGACATTTTACGAACTTTACAGGAGAGCAATTTAAAGATTCAAAATTTGGAAAAAAAAAACATTATAAAATAACTACTGCTCTTACTTTAATGGGGATCGAGGATCTTTACTTCAAAAAAATCCCTTAATGATTTGGTACCAAGATAAATGGCGCTTAATACAATATGATTTGTATCGCCTTATTTCTAGAGTAAAGAAAAATGATTCAAGTTCCAACAGTGTGACCAATCAGCAGCAGGCGAAATGGTTTAAGTGACATTACATTGCTTAAGCAGTAGAAAGAAAAATGATTTAATCGACGTAACTCAATGTTTGTAGGAATAGGCTATTTCGTTTAACTACAAATTGGTTTTTGATAACGATACAGGCAAGTTTAAGCAACGATGAACATTCTTAAGGAGTTGTTGGATGTCTCATGTTTCGAAAGGATTTTATAAAACATGATTGTTGATACAAGATGTTAGATTTATGAGTAAGTTAAGAAGTAGTAGTATTGACATGGGTGAATAATTGTTATGTCAGGAATAAAAAAAAAAGTTCTGTTAATTAGAAAATCTTTAATTACGTAACTTATACTTTAACTCATTCATCATTTCAGCCGAAAGACGTCCACTGCTGGACATAGGCCTTCCCCAAGTACCGCCACTTCGACCGGTTCTGTGCTTCCCGCATCCATCGGATTCCTGCGGCTTTCACAAGGGCATCGGTCCACCTCGTGGGAACCCTTCCCACGCTACATCTTCTGGTACGCGGTCGCCACTCCAGAACCTTTCGGCCCCAATGGCCATCTGTTCTGCGAGCAATGTGCCTTGCCCATTGCGACTTAAGTTTTGCAATTCTTCGAAATATGTCGGTTACCTTTATTCTCCTGCGGATCTCTTCATTTCTGATTCGATCACGTAGGGAAACTCCAAGCATAGGCCTCTCCATTGCCCTTTGGGTGACTTTTAGCCTGCTAATAAAGCCCATTGTGAGCGACCACGTTTCAGTGCCATAGGTCATCACTGGTAACACGCGCTGGTCAAAGACTTTCGTCTTGAGACACTGCGGTATGCGGGAGGGGAAGATATTGCGTAGCTACCCGTACGCTGCCCAGCCGAGTCGGATTCGACGATTAACCTCTTGATCCTTGACGAGTATGTTTACATACTCGTCCACAACTTCGAGTGTAGCGTCTCCGATATTCCTGAGAGTGGGTGTTACACATGGGCATTTGACATGACCTTTGTCTTGTCCATGTTCATTCTAAGGCCCACTCTTTCGGAAGCTCTACTGAGGTCATCGAGCATTGTACTGAGGTCTTCCATAGTCTTAGCCATGACAATTATATCGTCGGCAAACCGAAGGTGAGTGATGTACTCGCCATTGATGTTGATGCCAACCCCTTTCCAGTCCAAAACCTTGAAGACATCCTCCAGTGCAGCGGTGAACAGTTTCGGAGAGATAACATCTCCCTGTCTCACACCTCGCTGCAGAAGGATAGGTTTCGAGGTCCTGGAGTCGGACTGACATAGTGGCGTCAGACACTTCAGCACCTCGATGTACCGATAGTCTATCTGGCACCGTTGAAGAGACTACACTACAGCCCATGTCTCGATCGAATCGAAGGCTTTCTTGTAGTCCACAAACGCTAAGCAGAGGGGCAGGTTATACTCCTCGGTCTTCTGTATAACCTGCCGCAGCGTATGTATGTGGTCTACGGTGCTAAAGCCTTTACAGGCTGGAAGTCGACAAACGTGCGCGCGAGACGGTTTGTGATGACTCTTGAAAACAGCTTGTAGATATGGCTCAGAAATGAGATGGGCCTATAATTCTTAAGGAGGGCATTATCGCCCTTCTTAAAGAAAAGTATCACCACACCTCTGTTCCTTGCCTGTGGCGTTTTGCCCTCAAGTATGACGGAAGCAAATAGTTTCTGGAGGGCCTTAAGTACGGGTCTTCCACCGGCCTTTAGGAGTTCAGCCGTAATTACGTCATCACCCGGCGCTTTTTTTGTTTTTGAGCTGCTTCAGAGCCATCCTAATCTTGTACAAGCTGACGTCCGGTATATCTTGGGTGTAGTGTCGGGTCAGTCTAGCTCTTGGGTCTTTAGCCAGATTTGTAACGGGGTTACTTGTCGACGTGTATAGCTGTCCATAGAACCTCTCGATCTCTCTCAATAGCTCAGGTTTGGCGGATACGATCCCGCCATCGTCGGTCTTCAGTTTCGCAAGCTGGCTCTGCCCAATAGACAGATCTCTTGCAAAGACCTTGGAGCCCTTATTCCGCTCTATTGCGTACTTAATGCGTTCTGCATTAAAGCGGCGAAGATCGGTTTTCAGGAGTTAGAGATCTGTTTATTGAGCTGCCGGTACTTAAGCGCATCGTCTGAAGACGCGGATCATGTCGCGCCTCTCCTCCATTAGCTGTAAAGTAGGATCAGAGAGCTTCTTGTTTCTACCTGTACGATAGGTCTTGAAGATCTTAGACCCGACCGTATGGACAGGTTCCACGAACCCATCGTTATAATCGTCCACGAAGCTCCCTACGCACTCGAAACGATTCTGGACTTGGATCGGTGGCGGGCGGAGCGTAGACTTCATCAGTCGAGATCTTTCCAGCTTGGTATTTAAGTTCAATGTGCCTCTTAACATGCGGTGATCACTTCCGGTTTTCACCGCGTTGATCACAGAGATATCATTGAAGATTTACTTCTTCGCCGACATAATGAAGTCAATCTCATAATTTGTTGCACGATCAGGGCTCTGCCAGGTCCAGTTTCTGTGCTCATGTTTTCTGAAGAAAGAGTTCATCATAAAGAGGCCTTCCTTCATAACAATCCCTCCACACTCACGAGTGACTGATGCGCCCGCGCGGGGTTGGGCAGTAATAATACTGCCGGGGTTTACGGAAAATATGCCAGCATTTATTTGTTTTAAATTACATAGATTTTTAGTGTCGTATTAAAATTGGATGGTTTAAAAGACAAACTATTTATATATGATAGAGGGAAAAACGATTTTAAAATCTAACCATTTGTTATTAAGTTTATCTTATGTGAGGTATTTAAAAAATGTGGATACTAACAAATGGTTCAAGCAACTAAAGAACGCAGTTTTAAGAACAGAAATATTGTTTGAATCTCCAAACAGAGTACGAAACAGTTGCAGCGAAAAGGGTTGAACCGACATATCTTATTGAATTTGGCTGACGGCGAATTGGTTGAAGCGACATTGAATAGTGTTAGTAGTGGAAAGAGAAACGTATGAAGGGACTTTTCATCTACAGTAAGCTATATCGAAAAACGCTTTATCAGCCATCCAACTGAAATTTTAGGACGAGAATTATGGCTTATGCTCCGATTCTCTATTTTTGTGTACAGCTTAAATGAAGTACTAAAAAAATATGGCAAATTTGATGTCGGATCATACATCATGTTTGATTATTATGCAATAAAATTGCATTGTCTTAAGCGCCAAAAAAGTGCTCAGAATTTTACGAAACCCGGCTCATCCGATGCAGAAAAATTTGCTGAATCCGAATATATACATAACTCAATATCGACCAAAATGTCGCTTCAAACAAAATAATAGCCTTTCATCCCTCGATATACTCATATAACTAATTAAATTTAGTTATATATTATTGTTATTATAATGTTATTAGTCTGTTAGCCTTCCAAAAATAAAATAAATAAATAAATATGATTTTGATCCATTCACAATTAGTGTGAATTCGGCCAGTGCTTAGGCCTCAAATTTTTCAAGTAGCGGTAGGTTATAGTATTTGTTTTTGTTTTTTATTATTTTGTCTATTGTTTCAGTCATACAATCGCAAATCAAGTATTTATATTGCTTCTTACTTTAATTAAAGCGATGTGTTTTTTTTGTTTGTTTTTGTGCTCACACCATGAATTATTATTAAAAGTCTTTACGTGAGGATTTGTTATTGGCTTTCTGGTGACCAGACCATGGTTTTCTTTTTTGTCTAAGTATTTTTATTAGCTGTAAGTCCTCCATGTACTAAAATAAATTTTAGGGACATAGTGCTCACACATGTGCTATGCAATTATACAATGCTAAGATACTTTTTACAATCTTCAACAGCTTCAACAATATTTTTGATGATTGATGTGCATGCGTAAATATACCTATTATTATACATCGTATCTTTAATTATTGTAAATATTTTTGAACCGTTTTAATTATAATTAAATAAATAAAGGTCGCTGCATACTGGGCGGCGCTAGGACGGGGCGGAGACGGAACGTGGTGTTATGGAATAAGGACGGGTGTTTAATGCATACGCATCTCGACAGTGACGTGAAACTAACTAGTAGTACTACTTACTACGCGAAACTAACTAACTAAACTATGTACTTAGCTCTCCGGAGGGACTGTGTATACGCAGCAGCAAAACCATGGATGGGACGTGGCGCGCGCGGGGCGGGACGGCACGATGTCACAGACAATATTGTTTCCGTCCATTGGGTGCCATGTCACCGTCACGTCCATGCACTCGTGACCTACTCCTACACTATCGTATTCATTTTCTATGAAACGATGTTTCCAGAAATTGGCGTTCCGTTCAGTCAGTGTTAAAACACGTTATCTACGTATGCAGCGACCGTTATTTTCGGCAATGCAGTGAGCCTTACCATCAACCGAGCACAAATTCAGACTTTGGGCTGCTACTGAGAAATTCCTGACGTTCCGGATGGAAACCAACCCAATAACACTTTGTCCGACAAAATACGAACAAAAAGCGGCCGTACCGACGTACCTATGTGAGAACTCTGTGTTTGTCCACCGGCAACAAACACAGAATATAGCAAATGTTGTATCTAAATGTGCCTTTTGATAACACAATATTATAGGTTGAAACGAAAGGCGGAGTCGGAGGCCGGAGACATCATCGACTTGGGCGCGCCGCGGCTGCTGCACCGAGAGGCGCCCGTGCGACGCAAGCCAGGCCGCGCTGTGCGCGCCCCCCTGCCCTACACTCCAAGCCCACGCCTGTGAGTCATCACCACCCTACTCCGTAGCCCAACCGGCCGACTAAGACTGACGCGAGTGTGCTGCAGGTACCCGGGCCCTGGGACAAAGCCGAAGTCGCGCCTGAAACAGATAGAGGCCCGCGGCAACGACGGTCGCAGCCGGCGCCTCAAACGAGTGTATCGGCGACCGGTGCCCAACTCGCGCCTGTATCGGCCGGCGCCCCCACGTCCCCCGCCGCCGCTCGCGTTGCCACGCACTACCTGGCCGTCACCCACGGCCCCCGCGCGCCTCGAGACCGCCTCACGCGTCGCGCTGCGCTTGAGCGAGCAGCGACGCTGGACACGCGCACCGCAGCGTCCGCCGCGGGCAGCGTGTCTCCCGGTGCGGGCAGAGCGATCGCTGGTGCGGGCAGAGCGTCCGCTGGTGCGGGCAGCGCATTCACCAGTGCGGGCAGTGCGTTCGCCGCTGCGGGCAGCGCATTCGCCGGAACGGGCGTGGCACCGGCTGCCGCCCCCGCCCGCGCGCGAGTCGTCGCCCTCACGGCATCTGGTGGTGACGCTGCCGGCGCGGCGCTACGGGCGCGCCTGCGAGCACTTCCGGCTGCGCTCGTTGGACACGGACTCGGGCGCGTCCACGCTAGCGGCGGCGCTGGCGGGCACGCGCGCTCTGCCGCCCGCCACCGCGGCGCCCGCCATGGACGCAGGAAACCGACACTCAACCAGTCCGGAGGACTGTTCCGAGGGCAACGAGACTCTTTCCGCGCCCAGCGAGTTCCTCGCGGAGGTGAGTGTGGGACGTGGACAGTTCGCTGCCGGAAGGCTCCGGGGGGTTTTAGAAACTAAAGCTCGCTTGTCTAATTTCAGTTCCTGTCGGCCATAATGCGGCGTCAATACGCTGAGGCTCTCAAGTACTGTCGGCTCATCTTGCAGTACGAGCCGCACAACGCCACGGCGCGCGGTTTTTACCCGCTGCTGCAGCACAAGGTGCAGGCGCACAAGCGAACCGGTGAGTGCGCGGGCGCGAAGGGCGTGCGGGCCGGGGCGGAGCGGGACGGGCTGGCCACGGCTAACACTCGCGTCTGTTACAGAGCAGGGCTGGGCGCGCGGTAGCTCCAGCGAGGAGGCGAGCGCGCACGCCGACAAGCCGCAGCATGCGGCGCAGCCGTGGGCGCAGGTACGTCCACGCTAAAACATAGTTGTAGTTTACGTAGGTACATACCGTCAGGCTGCAAACGCAGCAACCTAATTATTTCAATATAATTTATATAGTCGACTAATTCCGTACTTACACGAACACCGCAGATTAGCATCCAATACAACTTACTTGAACAAAAGAAAACCTTACATAACCGAGGTGGTGTGAAGAAGTTTTCGAGCACGCTTTGTTCGCTCTCGCATTAATGCTCACGCGAGGTGACACAAAGACACCGCGTGTAGCGCGACGAGCGATGCCATTGTGTAGCGTCACGTGTCGCGCCTGTTTGTAGGAGCCTTTATACTTTCATTTCATTAAATTTGTATGCATACGAGGCCGAAAAAATTATTTCAGTAAAAATTTTCAAATGCAAATTTAACCTATCCGAAACGAGGTGCAAAATTTTTGAGCGAGCTGCTCTTACATCCTGTATTCTTGCTTTTCTGCATAAGTTGACAAAGTATCTCCGATTTATGTATGAATGGTCAAAAGAGTCCCATTTCTATGATATAGGTTAAGAAAATGTAAAAAGTGGTTCAATATGCCTTAACTTAAGAGCATGAAAGCCGCGAGACGGCCTTACTTAACCCTGCCCATTGAATGTGCGTCATAAACTTGCAAAAGCATTATACTCCCTTAGTGAGTGCGAAATACTAAGTCGCTATCTAGATTGTTATCATCGAGTATGAATGTCTACCTTACCTCTCCATTGAGTACGAGGTGCTCTCAGTAAAGTTACTGACTGGATGAGAAAGTACTAGATGCACAAGATGCATTTAACAATATAATTCTATACATATAGCTAACACGCCGGTATGTACTTGACATGACAGGTGAGTCCAATATTTCTATGTTATAGGTTAAGAAAATCTAAAAAGCTGGTTAAGCTCCGAACTTCTTGATATATACAAGCTTATCAGCTTGGAGAACCGGCGCAAATACCTGGAGGCCAGCGTGCTTCATGATATTGTTCACAGTCATTTTGATGCCATTGATCTAACGAGTAAGCTAAGCTGTGATATTCTGTCCCCCGAACAGTTCATATGCGTCAGGTTCGTGCACGTACTCTGTTTGCGCTAAATTCTTGTCGTACGAACTCTGGCTTACGCTGCCCTATTCATAGAATGTTGGAATCCTATAATTCAAATTTCATGGATATTGACATATTTGCATGCTCTTTTGAGGAGCTCGTGGCTAAGTAATAACAGCCGCACGGGTCGATCCGTCAGGTTAAGCTACGCTTGCCGGGGTTGGTCCATTGATGGGTGACCATCTTTACGTACCGAGACTCCTCCGTGCCTCGGAAAGCACGTTAAGTCGTTGGTCCCGGCTGTCATTCGTGGAGCTTTGACAGTCGTTACGGGTCGTCAGAAGCCCAAAAGTCTGACAGCCAGTCTTACCAAGGGGTATCGTGTTACCTAGTAACTGGGTTGTGGAGGTCAGATAGGCAGTCGCTCCATGTAAAATACAGGTATTCAGCTGCATCCGGTTAGACTGGAAGCCGACCCCAACATAGTTGGGAAAAGGCTAGGCAGATAAATCTTGCATGCTCGAAAAATAAATTTAAATCTAATATTATAGAAAAATTATCGTAATTATATAATAATAATAATAATAATAATCGTTTATTTATAAAAAGGGCACATTTACAATAAGTTTCTTAACAATTAAAATAAAACAGTTGCTTATTTGCCTGAACTAGGTTGAACCTGTGCTTCAGGCTAGGAAGTGCATAAATACTTAATGTAATAAATTAACAATGAGTATAAAGTGAAAACTAAATCTAATTTAGGTTAGTAACAGTAAAATTGCATGTAAGCGTTTCTATTTGCAGACAACAAGTAGCTCTTCTGTCTGTGCATAGGCGATGGTTAGTAAATATTTAAGTATAATTTTTTTACACCTAAAATAATTTAATTTATAGATACTTAGTTTTCTATTTAATCTATTGTACAGAAATGGGCCTAAGAATGTAAAAAATCTTTCCACAAAGACATGTTTTGAGGTAACATTAGATGTGCATACTTATATCATTCCGTCTCTTGTTAGTATTGTCAGCAGTGTAGGTAAGCAAGGTGTGCTGTTTTAATACTAAGTGCATAATGAAAAGTTGGCGAACAGTCAGCACGTTGCAGGATTTATGTAGCAGATCTGTGGGAAAGAAAAAGGGATGGAAGTTTGCTACCTTTAAAATTGCTCTCTGCGCTTTTTCAAGAGGAAGTTTGCTACCTTTAAAATTGCTCTCTGCGGTCTTTCAAGAGGAACTAAATTCGTTTTTGGTGCGCCACCCCATGAAGTAATGCAGTATTGAATTATAGATTGACATAGGGCCAAATAAACTTGTGTTATTAATTTTAAATCTGCAAATGTTCGCAATTTTTTTAAAACATATATTAATTTGCGTACTCTTTTAACTAAACTATCAATATGTTTTCTGAAAGACAGTGTGTCGTCCATTATTACTCCGAGGTATTTTATGTTGCTCGTTTCGAGGATAAAAGGGCAATTACACATGTTGACTGAACGGATACCACATTGATGGGCATATAACTGACGGTTAGCAATGTTATTTGAGGCTTGCGCATGGATATATTTTGAATATATTTTGTCTTGGCAGCATTTAGTGTCATTAAATTGCTTTGACGCCAGTTAGTCACATTATTAAAACCTAATTGAGCGACTTCGAACAGTTTGCTACTGGTTTTAGCGGTAAATATTAATGCCGTATCGTCGGCATATGATATATTTTTGCCGTCTTTAATACTAAGATACAGAATCAGATCAGATCCAGAATACTTCCCTGAGGAACACCAAAACCAGTACTTTTCTGCTCAGCGCTCGTGATATTATCTATTCTAACACATTGGTATCGGTCATTTAAGTAGTCAGCGAATAGTTTCAGCGGCGTTCCCCGTATTCCAATAGCCTGTAATTTGATTAGAAGAACAGAAACAGACACCGTGTCGAAGGCCTTGGCTAAATCAAGGAAGACTCCCAGGGTCTGGTTCCCTTTGCCGAGTTCTTCTGAATGTAATTGGTCAGGCTATGCACCGCATCGGCTGTGGATAATTTGGCTCTAAAACCAAATTGCGCAGAGGACAAAAAGTTATTTCTTTCTAAATAGTTAACTAGTCTACTGTTTACAATTTTCTCTAATATTTTTGATATTGAGGGGAGTAACGATATTGGCCTATAATTATTAACTAAGTCTTTAGTTCCAGGTTTAAAAACAGGGATTACAACTGCCTTTTTTAGACAACTAGGGAAAACTCCTTTGGAAAGACAGATTCGAAAGATATGCGTTAAAGGAGGTACCAATATATGCTTAAAGAGTTTAAGTATTTTATTTATAAGAGTGAATTGTAATCTTATTATTATTAGTTATTTATTGATAATTTTAGTAAATAAAATTGTTTCTGATTTGGTTTTGTAGCTATAGCTAGCTCTATAGTTACTTATTTATTTATTTCAAAATATTTGTTAATTTTGTTAATGTTCGTCCAGTGGCAACCACTGATCTTTAAACATGTCTTATCTGCGGATAATGCAGTGGACTGCAACATTACTACTTAGAATTTTGTTAACGTTGTGTATTATTTATGTTGTAGTTGTTTATTAACCCTCAATAAATAATAAATAAAATAAGCTAAAAAAAGGCCGCGAGACAGCCCTATACATTGTCTGTGCGTTATAAACTTGCAAAAGCACTATACTTCCTTATCGAGTGCGGGATATTAAGTCGCTACCAGGATTGTTATCCAGTGAGTATGAAATACTCTTAACAACATTCAAACTCAAACTCAAAGAATTTATTTAAAGTAAACCAATTACAGGTACTTTTGAATTGTCAAGGGGTTGGTCAGTCAGAAAGATGAAGCTAGTTGCCCATTCCAAAGCGTAGTAGGTTCCTATGGAGAAGAACGGGCAAGAAATTCCAGGGCGGTTTATTATTTATATAAATAAATAATAAATAACGGGCAAGAAACTCCACGGACACTCTTTTAAAACAAAATATTGTTACAAAATATGGATTACATCATTCATGTTGAAGTTATACATGTGAGAACAATGTAGAAAGATGTGCACGTTTGAAGCGTCCGTAATAAAAACAATTCAAAAATTAAAATATGCCGTGGCAGCTAAGAGATGACCAGTCCCAACTGACGGCACCCGTTCACGAACATGACGCAAGGATCAGCACCATTTAGCTCAACCATTTTGAAGGGAACTTAATGATCCAACACACACGCCACCACCAGCGAGATATTCGAGTGAGCATGACATACTCTCAGCCGCCAGGGCACATTCAAGTCAATAAAACTTTTTAACAAAAAAATTAAACCGCCGAAAAAAGTAAAATAAAAAAATGCAAAAAAAAGCAATAAAAGTACTAAAAAATTAAAAATAATACTATAACCTACTTACCTATAATAATAAACCTTTTTTTTTTTTGATGCTGACCCTTGCCTGTATTGCACAGGCCTCGTATGCATGCGTAATGCATTTGCATTACGCATGCATACGAGGCCTGTGCAATACAGGCAAGGATGTCCCCGCACACGTTGCCTGCTGGCCTCCACCTGGGACCCCGCGCTAAACGACCCCGTGTCCAGGCGCCCCTGGTCCCCCCGCGACGGGTCAGGTCAGTGGCCCCGCCGTCTACCACTTTTCGGCCGCAGAGGATTGGGAGAGCGGGCAACGCAATACCGACATTCCTCTTCCTCTGCGGCACCACCGCGTCCGCCATCCAACGGTGGCGACCCCGTCAAGGCCGCGGAAGGTAGGGAGAACGGCTCACCGCAATACCGGCACTCCTCTCCCGCCGCGGCCTCCCACCCTCAGCCGCGATGTCGCCCATTCCACATCGCGGCCCGCCTCAGTTGCGATGTCGCCGAAGCGGCACCGCAACCTACGGCCGCTACGTCGTCGGCTTAGCCGCAAAAGCCCTGACGAGCGGCCCCCTCTTCGGGTTCCTCTTAGCTTCACCGTGACCCTCCAAGCCACGGCTACTGAGCCCCCCCGCCTCGACAATGCGGGAAACCTAACCTAACCTACGATTAACATATTATAAAATTTATAAATTTCGGAGTCGGTGGCAAGCTGAAGCTAAGTAATGAAAATGAAACGACAGATTTTTATGAATTAGGTACAACAAAGCTCTGCTTTTATTGCTCTTTATTTTAGTTTTTTCGGCGGTTTCATATTTTTGTTAAAAAGTTTTTCGGTTTTAGTACAACAAAGCTCGATAGATGGCGTTGTTCATTGAGGCCTCATTTCTGAATCGCGCTATGGTTGATATTTCTTCAAGTATAAAACCTGAAAATTTAAATGTCCATGGAAACCCGCGAACCCGATTCGAAAACTCGCAATCGAGACCCGCGACCACCGCGCCCCCCACCGCACCCGCGACCCTCGCCGCCGCGCCCGCGCCCGCGCCCGCGCCCCCCGCCGCCGCTCCGTATGCGCGCCCCCCTCCTAATCACACCCCCACTCCCGTGGCCGGTGTCAATAAAGTAGATCCCTTCCAGGTGATCTCATCCACATATATGGTCTTCCTCACCCCCCGCGCGAGGAGGATGGCCGACGAGATAGTCGCCGCGACCAACGCCGGTGACCTATACCAAATTCAGGCAATCTACAATGCGTATCCCGAGATCACGCAAGCACTGTCTAGATTCGCGAACAACACCCCTAGACCACTTAATGGATACTAGGTCCCCCGCTAGAAACAAACCCCGATCCCTAATGTTAGGTTATTTTAACGCCAATGGCTTGGACGGCCAAAACTCAGAGATCACCGAATTCCTCGGCGATCATAAGGTAGACGTTTTCCTAATTCAAGAGACCTTTTTAAAACCCAGGCACCGTAACCCGTCAATTGCGAATTATCGTATAATTCGCAATGATAGGTCGCGGTGCCACCTGGGAGGTACTCTAATCTATTATAAATCAGAGCTCTATTGCACGCCCATAGACCCTCCTGCCCTAAAGTCCCTATTAGAAGTCTCGATCTGCCGAATCGGTATGACGGGCCACCCATCTATAACGATAATATCAGCCTATCTGCCCCCACTCGTTACAATTGATCCTATCCAAGATCGACTACTGACCGACGACCTTAATACCCTCTTGAGCATGAGTGATTCCGTCATCATGGCGGGTGATCTCAATGCCAAGCACCCAGCCTGGAATAGTAGACTCACCTCCCATAGGGGTAAAATCCTCTTTGACCTCTGCCCCCTCCTCAATTTTGATATCATCGCCCCGATGAGTCACACCCACTATCCGCATAATCCTGACCATGCCCCTGACGTGCTCGATGTGGCACTTCTAAAGAACATCAACCTACGGTTGGTCTCTATAGAAGTGCATCACGAGCTTCACTCTGACCACCGACCTGTCCTCGTAGAAATGGCCCCTCGCATAGGTCTTCACGACCCCAATATCCCCCCGCGCACCAAAAGGATAACGGACTGGAAGCGAGTAGGCGAAAGCTTGAAAGCTAACACGTCCCCCCAATTGGATTCGATCCCCGACCAGTTCGACTCTATCGCAGACACGACGGCCGCGATCGACTCTCTCACAGAGCACGTACAATCTGTCCTGAACACATGTTCAAGGGAGGTTCCGGCGACGGATAACCGTCGCGGGAAACTGCCGGACGATGTACGTGCACTGATGACGGAGAAGAACGCAGCCGTCCGTGCGTACAGTAGCTTTCCCTGCACGGCTAACAAAATCCACATGCGCTACTTACAGCGTGCTGTAAGTAACCGCGTGAAGGAATTGCGTGACGCCGACTGGGATACGCTACTGAGCAGCCTAGAGCCGAACCATCTAGCATTCTGGCAACTCCAAAGGAAACTCAATCCCCGAGGAGGTAGCTCAGCCTCAATGCCCCCACTGATCCGCCCAGACGCGTCTCTCGCTTTCGAAGACATCGACAAAGCCGAATGCTTAGCCGACAGTCTAGAGGCCCAGTGCTCGCCCAGCTCTCAACCAGTAGACCAGGCGCACCTCGATGAGGTGAACGCTGAAGTCGAACGTAGAGCCTCTCGTCCGCCCGTCGAAGACCCTGAGTATCCTCTGGCTCCCGTCACCCCGGCGGAAGTGCACGAGCTCATAAAGGGTCTGAAACCACGTAAAGCCCCTGGCTCTGATGGTATCACCAATAGGGTGGTCCAATTGTTCCCCGCCCACCTGATAATGCTCTTGGCCACCATCTTCAATGGAGCCATGAACAATAACATCTTCCCTCAAGTATGGAAAGAGGCCACAGTAATCGGTATTGCCAAACCCGGTAAACCCAAGAAGGAGCCCGCGAGCTACCGCCCCATTAGCCTGCTCACAGTCATGGGCAAAATCTACGAGAGGCTTATTCATAAGCGTCTCAGAGACTACGCCGAGACTAAGGGCCTTATCCCCCACGAACAGTTTGGATTCCGTACCAAACATTCGTCGACCCATCAGGTTATGACAGGAGCTATCTTCTTTGATATAGCGAAAGCGTTCGACAAAGTCTGGCACAACGGCTTGATTTACAAGCTGTACCAACTCGGTGTGCCCGAGCGTCTCGTGCTCATCTTACGAGACTTTTTGTCGAATCGCACCTTTCGCTATCGCATAGAGGGAGCCCTCTCCTCCCCCCATCCCATACGCGCAGGAGTCCCTCAGGGCTCTGTGATATCCCCCCTGGCTTTTACGCTTTACACCAGCGATATCCCGAAGTTTAAAAAGGCTCAGTTGGCTCTGTTCGCAGACGATACGGCCGTTTACTACAGAGGGATGTGTCATAATGTCATTGCCAACACTCTCCAAACTGCAGCCGACAAGCTCGGTGCGTGGTTTAGAAAGTGGCGGATCGAAGTCAATCCTGACAAAAGCCAAGCGGTTCTCTTCGTAAAACCGAGAAAAATCCCCCCAAAACCCAAACCTGTCACCATGTTCGGCAAGCCTATCCCCTGGGAGAAGCGAGCCAAATATCTAGGTGTCATCCTCGATCATCACCTCTCCTTTTCTGAGCATGTAAGTAAGGTGCGTTCGCGCGCCGCCTTCGCTCTCTATAGGCTTCACTCCCTTGTCCATGAAAATAGCAAATTGTCACTCAAGTGCAAATTGCGAATTTATACCGCGTGCATCCGCCCCATCATGACCTATGCGAGCCCAGTCTTTGCTCAAGCAAAACCGTATATCATCCATAAGATGCAAGTCATCCAAAATCGTTTCCTCCGTAAATGCACGGGAGCCCCCTGGTTCGTTCGGAACACAAATCTCCATGTAGAGCTTAGAATGCCTACAATAGCCCAATTTCTAAAACGCTCTTCCAAGCGTTTCTTTGACTCTGCCGCCACCCACCGCAACACTCTCGTTGTGCAGGCCGCCAATTACACCCCCTCCCGCATTAGTATGATCCGCCGTCCAAGGCACGCACTGACCGACCCAGACGACCCCACCACTCTCATCCAGGAGAGTCGTAGGGAAACTAGTACAGCTCGTAGAGTACACACAACACGCACACGATCCAAATTCCGACCTCGCTTTAGAGGTCCCGCGCGAAACCCACCCCGACCCACTATTATTATCGTCAATAATAATAGCCCTCCCCGACCCTTGACGACGCTTAACGATGTGCCAGCATGTGGTTTAGCTGAGCCTGTAATCCAAACTCCCCAGATTAATAATCAGAACCCTGATGTTATCCAGCCGCCGACGGTCCCTTGCCACCCTCCCTCCGACACTGCCCTAAGCCGAGGTTCGAGCCCCACCTGGGGTGCCCTTAGCGAGCAGTCGTCTAGCTTAAGTAGATTTTAGTAAAAACTCCCCTGGCTGGAGGCGTAAACTTCGTTAGGAGCTTGCGGCACCACAGGAAAGCCCGGTTAAGGAGCAGGAACCCCCAGTGGTTATACCTCCGAGATGCCATACACAAAACAAAAAAAAAAAATGTCCATGGAAATTAGGTAAAAAATCGAGTTGTTGAAATTGACTCATTTACAAAAAAAATATTCTATTTTTGCTACGCAATAAATTGGTAAAATAATAAAATGTAACATACAGGGATATAAACTTAGGTTAACCTATTTCGACCTACTTTCGGAAAACAAGCAGTGTTCCGACAGTTCCGTGCTAAAATTGGCAAGACATTATTGATTTATTATAATAGTCTGTTGTGTCGCGACTGGGTGTGGCTATTGTGACTGTAGGTGTGTGTGTGTGCTTGTCGCAGGAGATGATGGAGCAGGGCGCGGATGAGTCGGACGACTCAGCGCCGGCGTCGCGCGGCGTGTCGCGCTCGTCATCGCGCTCGCGCGGCTCGTGCGCGTCGCAGTCGTCGCTGGAGCTCGACTCGTCCGACGCCCTGGTGCACTCCTCGCCCAGCCTGTCGCTCAGCCGTCACACCGAGCGCACCGACAGCGCGTCGGTCGGCTGCTGGGAGAGCACCGGCAGTGCGTCGCGCTCAGAGCCCGACGACAACGGCAACGCGCCGGCCTCGCTGCCCGCCTGCGCTGCCGACGTGCAGAACGATAACGCCGCCGCGCCCCACAAGGTAGGCCCGCGCGTCGCCCGCGCCCCCTGCTCGTGGCTTGTGGCTCACCGCTCCGTTGTGTTGCAGAGCGAGTCGGCGGCGTCGCTGCGGCGGCTGCGCGCGCAGTTTGCGTGCTCCATCAAGTGAGTCGCCAGGCCGCGCCGGCGCGGCGCCCCGCCCTGCGCGCCTTTGTCTTGTATTACACGCGTCCGTTTCTAATGTAGAGCGTGATTTATTTCTTGTTAGGACTGAGGCTAGACGGTCACATATCTGTGTCGTACCTCCCAGTAGGACCGACGGCGGAGCATATCTTTCTTGTACCTAATTGTTGTCGTGTGTCATCTGTAGCCGTAGCGTGGTGGTGCGTAGGTAGCTCTGCCCACCGACACTGTCACACCTGCTCCTGACTCGTTTTATCCGTCTACTGGAAAGCCCCATATTCATTGGAAATCATGTTTCGCAACATTGGATTTTGCGAGATGTTCTTTTGTTTACCTACCATTAATGAACACGAAACATTAGCATTTTGCCCTACATTGTTCTTCTCAACACAAAAGTGTATTATTTTTGCAAAATGTCGCGCAACTTGTTTCTTAATGAACACGCGCCATTACTGGCAAAGTCGCAGTCACAAATAGCTGTCAAATAACTCGCTATTTGAATTATTTGAATATAAGCAAATATGTGACAGCTATAAGCGACCCTGTCGTCACCCGGCGAAGCACAAGGATAGTATGCATCACATTGCGTACTCTACTGACATGAGCCACTCGCTTAACAAGACCCGTCGACGCACAACTTACTAAGTTGAACATCACGTTCACAGTTTAACTCGGGTTCGTAACAAACTCGCTCATCATGAGTCATGTCGCATGCGTGATAGCTACTTCGTGACGTTGTCATAGAAGCCGCTGATAAGAAGCTAAAGAATCATAATGCATAAGTGCATTGCTGATGAGAGGCGCTACTAGCAACATATAAAGTATGTTGGGGTAGGTTCTGCACTGAGAGAAGACTATACGAATCAAATTCTGCGCCTATTTATTCTGCCCCGACGGTCATTGCAGAATAAAAGGCGCGTAATACTGACAAAAAAATATTTATGGCGGGAATTTGATTTGTACGGTCTTATCCCAGCCGGGCTTCCCCACCATAGCTATCCGACGAATAAGAATATCTTCTTCAGTAAATGTAAAAATGATGTTTAAATCGATATTTTGACATTTTGGCCACGCTATTTGGGATTCTAACCAGTCAGAATTTTTGTGTAAAAATGTCTTTTGGGCTCTACGTGAAGCAGACCATCTTTTAGAGATATTACTTGAAAAATTACGACAAAATGTCTTAATTGTATTCAAATCTTCGGAAGACAATTCAAAACCAATACGTTCGATAAGGACATTAAATAAAAAATAATATATTTTTATAATCACCCCCTGAATTAAGAGAGACATACAAGTCTAAGTTGGTGACAAATGAAGACATATTTTATATTTTTTAAGGAAAGTCGACAGCAAAACGGAAACTAAAAGATCTTTTACGTAAACAGAAAAAGACAAGGTCAAAATTGACCTGAAAATTAAAAAAATCCAAAAACTAATTCGACGAAACAAAACAACAACAACAAGACAAACAAACGAAATATTGGATTTGAAAATCCAAACATTTAAAAGACAGAAAAAATTGTTTAACAACGAAGTATTTATGCAAGCGTACAGTAAATGTGGGAACACATCTAATCGCAACCAAATTTAGCTATACACTAAGGAAGGTGTGCGCGAGGCGAGCGTAGCACAGTGTGTTATTTTGCCTTAGTTGCGGACATGCCAGTTTTATTTTTTATCGACATAGGTTAAACTTTAATAAAACAATCTAAAAAGTCCCGTTTTGATATTGCACTTAATTTAGGAGATAAAAATATATTTGTGAAAGGTCAATGACCTCGCTGAAAAAGATTTTCGTCTGTATTTCTTGAATAAAATAAATCTCAACCTCTTGTGAAAATACAGATTAATTGTTGGTTTGAAATATATTTGGTGTCAAAATTTCAAGTCCCTAACATAACAGGAACGAGAGTAAATAATTATTTTCGAAATAAACAAAAACAAATTTTATAAAATTAACTATTTACTGGTCGCATTTTTTTTTTGTTTGCAGAATATACTTATGTATAGTACCTTCAACTCGAGAAAATTGTAAATATTTATCTAGCGAGATCTCGGAGATATTGCGTTTCTAAGTTATTTTTTAATTTCTATGGAAATAGGGTTGTCACAAACTAGTAAACATTTAAGTCGATTAATTCAATCGATTTCAACTCGTTTTGACGGATTGATTGGAGATGGCAAAGATCAAAGAACTTTGAAAGACTATGGGGGCGGCTTTGCCCAGCAGTGGGACAAAATAGGTTAATTAAAAAATTACCAATCGATTAAATCATTATTTATTTATTTATTTAAACTTCATGTACAGACGCCAGCAGGTCAACCTACCCGAAACTGTCAAATTTTCGCAATCAATCTTGAACCTTATACTGTAGTGATAAAGTTGAAAATCTATTAAATAAATTTGACAGATTGTAGTAGCTTGATGTGCTGGCATCTGTACAATAGTGATACATAGGACTTAATGCCACAAGGCATTCTTTACCAGTAAACCTTTTTTTTGATTTTTTATTATTCTCTGAATGGTAATATCCTCGCTATCAGATTCAAAAACCATTTCGTCAGTCGTCAGCGTGATATCATTTGCTTCAAACTCTTCGGATTCTGATTGGCTGTAGTAAACAATGGTGCCGATTCTCTTGTCACAAAATTCTTTATACTAGATTAAAAATCACCAAAATTTCGTTTATTCCTGTCAAACGACGATTTCCTATTCTGAAATTGACTAAAGTGACACAACTACATTTTAGTTTGACAGCACTAAGATGGTACTGAGTTTTTAATTTAGTGAAAATGGCAATTTAGCTATTCTGAATTTGACGTTTTTAAACAAAAATTTAGATTTTCTAACTAAATCTGACTATTTTTAATCGCGATTAAAAAGGTGTGGAATAAAATTTGTTGTCATGAATTTAAATTCACACCAACACCTCGACTTCTGGTGCAAAAACAGTACTGTATATTTTTTTCTTTTCTTTGCTTATATCTCGAAAATGGTGCGACCTATCGCAAAAATAATGAAAATTTCGACCCCCTTATATCTCAACATGAAGGTAATATTTTATTTTTATTTTCCATACAAAAAGTTAAAAATTCCATATAAAACACGTTGAGGCTGCCCGCTCATGCGCGCCTCGGGCTCTAAAAAAAATCATGATGGGATACGGCAAACAAGTACAACGTTACGAAGCCAAAAAAAAAAAATACCACGTGGAGTCGCGATTATCAAATTCGATTTAGTTGTGTCAAAGTTATTTTTAAATTTAGAGAATTTTGTTTGCAGAATAGCTTTAAGATTCTCATAGCCAAAAGTAAGGAATTTTAGTGATAGTTTAGTTAGTTTAGTTCGGTGTACAAGAGAATCGGCACCATTGTCTGTTGTTACGCTTAAAAGTTGAAGCGCTGATTTCGACAAGGGCAAAGATTTTTTATATTTTTGACGTGTACCAAATGCTAACGAGGATATATAAGGATCAGATGATTCTAATGCACGGTGAAATAAGTCTAAAATTGTGGTTTTTCTATTAAATTTTCGGGTATGGTGTTGTCTATCATAGCGACAATATTTATTTCTAGACTCTCCTGCTTGCTCAGACAGCATACCTATGGGTAAGGTGCTGGCGTATATGATTTGCCGGCCATGCATTAATATTTTGTGCATAGTAACGGGCATATAGAACCAATTGTATTTTTTTACATACTTCGCAGCTATAGATTTACAAAAGTCGTCAAATTTTGCAGGGTCTATTATTAAGCCACTCGATAGCACTACTAAAATAGTATGCAGGTCATCCACCAGCCATGTCTCTATACCTAAGATAAATAATAATAAATATCCAGTTTCGTAAGCTTGTTCGGATCAGTATTCAGGCGTTATATAGTCGTCGGTAATAATTGCCACTCGCTGACCAGTATGAGGGTTGGCGCCCTCATGCCCCCTTGCATTAAGTCCTCTGGTCGGGGCCCAGACGGACATCCCCCAGCAGAACGGGTCAGTGCCTGCTGAGGCAAAGCAGAGCCATGGGTCTTTGACGGCTCCATGCCACCTCACCCCCGCTTCTCCAGATATTATGTATAGGAATTGGGTTTTAGCATTTGCCTAACGAGAGCGGACCCCTTCAACTCTCAATCCCACATAATATCCTTCATCGAAGATAGATATTATAAACAAAAGTAATGATCAAAATTACAGGCGCAGTGGTTAAGCGATTGACTGCACTGCGCTGCGTGTCGCGGGTTCGATTCCCGCACGGAACAAATATTTGTACGATCTACAAGTAGTTGTTCCGGGTCTGGCTGTTTGTGTATGTGAGTTTAAATGTTTGTAAACGCACCCACGATACAGGAGAAATTCCTAGTGTGGGGCAAAGTTTAAAAAAAAAAAAAAAAAATTCAACCGTAAATATTTTTTAATTTTAACTTTGTTCAAATATTTTTCCATAATTATATACTTAAAGTATGTAAACTACGCACGTCATAATTTAAACCGGTAATTGCGCTAATACCTGAGTCAAAAAGTAATGTTTATTTGAGCATTGTATTAGGTTGGGGAAAAAGTCTTTTCGCATTATAGTATGTATGAACTTGTAATAAAATCTCTTTGGCTATACTATTTGTATCTGGCTGGTTTTGGTATCATTGAAAGTTTAAATTTTAAAGAACATAATTCCAAATTCAAATTAGGAAAATGTGTGATTTTCATTTGTTTTTCGTACTGTCAAGATGAGTGAATCTAATGAAGAAATTCGATACATTTTAAAATTTTACTTCAAAAAAGGTAAAAATGCAACGCAAACCGCGGGGAACTGGGTACACTATAAAGCTCGATATTAGGGTACCTCACGAGCTCACTGAAAGAAACCTAATGAACCGTGTACTCATTTGTGATTCTTTATTACAACGTAATGAAACCGAACCATTTTTGAAGAAGCTGATAACTGGTGATGAAAAGTGGATCACGTACGACAAGAACGTGCGAAAAAGGTCGTGGTCAAAGGCCGGTCAGGCTTCACAGACTGTGGCGAAACCCGGGTTAGCTCGCAACAAGGTGATGCTGTGTGTGTGGTGGGATTGGAAGGGCATTATTCATTATGAGCTGTTACCACCAGGCAGGACCATAGATTCTGAACTCTACTGCGATCAACTGATGAGATTAAAGCAAGAAGTTGAGAGAAAGCGGCCGGAATTAATCAACAGAAGGGGTGTGGTTTTTCATCATGATAACGCTAGACCTCACACATCTTTAGCCACTCAGCAAAAATTAAGAGAGTTTGGCTGGGAGGTGTTAATGCATGCGCCGTATAGTCCTGACCTTGCACCTTCACATTTCCACCTGTTTTGGTCTCTTCAGAATACTTTAGGCAGTGTCAGGTTAACATCACGAGAGGACTGCCAAAACCACTTGTCGCGGTATTTTGATCAGAAGGCCCAAAATTTCTATAGCAATGGGATCATGTCCCTACCTACAAGATGGCAAAAAGTTATCGAACAAAATGGTACCTACATACTATAGTTAAATGTAAATAAACTATATTAAAAAATGTTTTGAATTTTCTTAAAAAATGCGAAGAAACTTTTTCCCCAACCAATTATTTTCATCATAATTAATGTAAAAATCTAGACCCATCGTTGTCTTGTATTCGAGCTATTGTAGATGTGCTTGTTTCTACTTACCAAAATACTGGTATTTAGCTGGTCCAGTTAGACTGGAAGCCAACCCCAAAAAATGCGAAGATACTTTTTCCCCAACCTATTATGTTGCACACAGGTTTGTTTGACAACCCTAGCCCACAATTTAAAAATTCGATATTTCTGAGATCCTAGGTTTGTTACACCTGGTTTTTTTTGTGGCGATAGTTATTATAGTAATCAACATATAGGCATTAAAAAAAAACGCGACCATAAAGAGAATCGCCAGAAAAATAATAATTTCAGAATCATAGAAAAAAAAAAAAAAAAACATTCAAGCCACCGGTTAGGTATTTAAACAGTTGGTTTTCAAATTTCCTAAGAAATTTTGAGTAAACAACTGATTAAATATCTAAACAGTTGATTTAAATGTTGGTGAACACAGGCCTTAAGAGTATTATAGTAGGTGCTCTCAGCGAGTTCAGGCCACTTTAAAAATACAACGTGTGTATAATAAACTATAAACCAAGTCCGCTCTTAGAATCTCGGTCGTGTCAACTTATTAAGGGGCAGGTAGCGTTCCGCAATCAGGCAGAATCGCTTCACAAGTCTGACTAGGTACATGGACTGAAAAACAAACAATTTCACGAATAAAGATACACAGAAAACCGCCGAAAATGAAAACTGCTATACAGAGCAGTGGTCAAACTGCTATACAGAGCAGTGGTCAAACTGCTATACAGAGCAGTAGTCAAACTGTTATATAGAGCAGTGGTCAAACTGCTATACAGAGCAGTGGTCAAACTGTTATATAGAGCAGTGGTCAAACTGCTATACAGAGCAGTGGTCAAACTACTACACAGATCAGTGGTCAAACTATTATATAGAAGCAGTGGTCAAACATACCAAGAGATCGCATCTAGAGTTAAGCCAGAAATCTAAGGTCGGACTTTTTGCTAATTAAAGACCACCCTGTGTATTACTGTACCCAGCGATCGTGTTGATCTGCTGTATCAAATTCTATAAATGAAAGAAATAATACTTATGTGTTGACCATTTATGATATGAAAGTATCAGTTTTTTTTCCAATTTGAGCATTTGTGTAGGTACTTTATTTTTGTCAGATGAGTTTCTGTGACTTGACAACTCAAATATGTTCGTATATTCTCCACTCTCATGTACGTAGCTACGTCTAGCGGGACCTTTGACACTTATCATAGTTCATCTGAAGGCGAAGGCATCAGCAAAGCCCGCGATTTTGTTTATTTATTTTTTTATTTTGACTTCACATTAAAATTTGTATTCACGATTTTTGCAATTTTCAGGTCAGTATTAGGTTGTAATGTTGGGGTTCCTAAGGGATGGTTTCAAAGGAAACAACCACATCTGTTAAGTACCTACTATTTATTGACTAAATTAATAAATATAGAATAATCGCAAATGAAGTATAGTGCAAACTCAGCTTATATGAACAGTTATAAAGCAGTGTACTTACTTACATAAAGGAGTATATACATATTATATTATTACACATCAACTCCGGGAGACAGCAAAAAAAAAAAAAAAGATATTTTTTTTTTACCTTTTACTAAATTATTATTAGTTACTTATTTAAAAATAACATATTTCTAGTTATTCGTGTATTTATAGTTATATAGTTACTTATTACAAATATATGTACCTATTTATCCTTATCATTATACATTGTTATTTAAAATTAAATCTTACATTACATAAAATCTATTGACAAAAAAACTTTTTACAAAAAAAAAAAAACCGACTTCAAAAAAAACACAAAAAAATTGAAAAATAACTTAAATTTTGGAAGTCGGTGTCTTTGGTTCCGGTTTTTCGTTTTTTGCCACCGACTTCCAAAATTTAAGTTATTTTTCAATTTTTTTGTGTTTTTTTTGAAGTCGGTTTTTTTTTTTTTGTAAAAAGTTTTTTATTTTTCACTTTTTAGTTGTGGTACCTACCCCACACATTGGTGTGGGGTAGGTACCACAACTAAAAAGTGACCACAATAGTGACAGGAAATCTTATAACATCATGAACATATACCGAGTGCATTAAATACCAGCTAAATTAAATTAATTAATAAAAAAGCTGTTCCATAGTAATGTTTACCTAGTGTTCTAAACTGTATGGTACAGCTGTTTATTTTTTCGCGATTTCAAACTGGTCCCATAGTAAAAGTTATTCAGTTCGATGGTGTAAAGCACCTCTGAGGAGCTCGTGGCTAAGTAATAACAGCCGCACGGGTCGATCCGTCAGGTTAAGCTACGCTTGCCGGGGTTGGTCCGTGGATGGGTGACCATCTTTACATACCGAGACTCCTCCGTGCCTCGGAAAGCACGTTAAGCCGTTGGTCTCGGCTGTTATTCGTGGATCTTTGACAGTCGTTACGGGTCGTCAGAAGCCCAAAAGTCTGACAGCCAGTCTTACCCAGGGGCTCATTGCCCAGGGGTATCGTGTTACCCAGTTACTGGGTTGTGGAGGTCAGATAGGCAGTCGCTCCATGTAAAATACTGGTATTCAGCTGCATCCGGTTAGACTGGAAGCCAACTCTAACATTTGGATTGGTCTAAAGCACCTCTTAGTTTTTAGAGTAAATTTTTTAACACCTTATACATATACACGAATTGAGAACCTCCTCTTTTTTTTAAGTCGGTTAAACATCATTTATAGCCAGAGTGCATCTCATGACAAATCCAATAAGCCCAAACACGGCTAGGATACATTGTTTTATTACGGAGTTCCATTGCCTACCTTCCGGCTTCATCATCAGATCAGTTTGATGGTACCATTTTGATCAGCATTTATTTAAATTTGCTTCATCATAGTCGCTTAACTATCTTAATCGAGATATCTTATCGCTACCTGTGAAATACGTATCATTGACGAGTTCCGGTGGCCATCTGTGGTCTTCTTCATCAGTTCCGGTTCACGAAATGATACTTTCTGAATGCAAATGCTTGATTTGTTGATGAAAATATAAAAATCGCTATATAAATGCCTATAAAATTTGAGGAGTTCCCTCAATTCCTCATGGATCCCATCATCAGAACAGAATTTTGAAAAAAATGGGACCAATCCGGAAGTATATCCTTTCAAACAAAAAGAGAATTTTCCAAATCGGTTCATAAACGACGGAGTTATGCCCGAACATACATAAAAAAAAAAAATATAAACATCCGAATTGATAACCTCCTCCTTTTTGAAGTCGGTTAAAAAGGCCTAGTCCTATTCTTATGTACTAAATCAATTTTATTCTTTTTAATTATTTTAACATTACAACCTAAATATTCCACAACTGTATAGGGGCCTTCAAATAGCGCATCTAATTTACTACGTGTTTAATTTTTTAATAAAACCAAATCATCTTTCTCATAATTGTAGAATTGACTGATCTGTCATGTATTTCCTTACGTTTTTGTTTATTAAACAACAATTTATTATTTGCATAGGCATGAGCTAACTAGGTAGGTATCTGTATTTTAATTTTAATGGATAAATAATTATCTATATTGTACAATGGATCTACGGTATCGCTAATGCTATCAGGTATTCGACAAAGTTTACCAAAAACAAGATCATATGGCGTAATAATTTGTTTCTGAATGGACTGTGTACGAAAATGGTAACCAATAGCTCCATGTGTCTGTATGATCGCCACACTGGATCCTTAAAAATACACCCAATGTTTTGTGAGCATTTTCAAGAGCGCCAATGGACTGATGGTGATAGGCTGTAAAAGATAATTTTTCAATATTAAGAATTTTACAAATCTGTTCCATAGTTGCAGAAATAAATTTTGTGTCTCGATCCGTAGCTATTGTTTCCGGAATACCAAATCTTAATATGAACTGTGTAACAAATGCATCTGCAATGGACACCGTTTCTTTAGTTTGCAAAGGAACAGCTTGAACAAATTGTGTTAACTCACACTGCATAGTCACTAAATCTTTCGTCTCTATCTAAAGGACCCACAACATCTAAGTAAATATTTTCAAATGCCGAGGACGCCGTTGTGGTAATTTCCATCGGCTCTATAATGTAACGAAGATATTTAGATTTTTGATTTTTGACGTTCAAAAGTGCATCTTCGTGCCTATTTGAAATAAATTATTTGACTTTGACTGTACATTTTTTGACATATTCTTTGTTTGGGAGCTGAATAACGTACTCCTGGTATTTGATGGTGTAACGGTTTTAATAAACAGTTATTTATGATACTAGTGCGGTAAGTTGGTTTTTACAAACGAGTAGACGAATGTAAGCCCGAGACGAAGTCGAGGGCTTACCATAGTCACGAGTTTGTAAATACCAATTTCTGCACGTGTGTCATACAATGTTTTTGTTGACACACGTGCACTTGTACACTAAAATAGATGTAATGAAATAGAGTGCTTTTTATTAACATTGAATATATTGCCCACATTGAGGACGGCTTATACTTCACACGTAATTATTGAAATAAGGCATTAAAACATTTTCTGAGAATGATTGAGTATTTTTCGAGTCTTCCATGCTATTCATATACCTACAATTATTGTAAATCATTAAATAGCGCTGTCGCGGTTTTGGCGGCAAGAGACCGTTTTCTGCAATTTGCGCCTCATTCAAAATATCAGGTGGAGTAGATTCCATATTAATATCAGATTCCTCGCTTATAAACTCATATTATAATTTTGTTTATAAATATCAATCGGAAAGTCGCAACAATCTTTGACACACACACATGCACGTGGTGAAAACTAGAACTACATCTTTCGTCTCATTTACTCTTTAGTATTAAAGTGAGACAAACGTATTGAGCAAAAGCGCTTCCAAGGAGGTTCGATCAGTCAGCTTACTTATTCTCGTAATGTGAAACTCCTTGATGGAATTCTTATAATATTTTTATGGAAATTAAAAAAAACCGTAAAGAATACGCACGGTGCTATACAACGGGGTATGTGGTAAAATAGGTACTTAGGTGAGAGTACCTATTTTACCGCACGTTCCGTTGTATGCTGCGTAATTTTTAACTTTCGAACAATGTATACAGGCTTCGTAAATGCATTTTTTGAGCTAATGTGTTGAAAAATATATTTTAGAAAATACAGTGAAAACAATGGAGACACGATAAACGCATGTCATTCAGTCTATGTATTATGGTCTGAAACTAGACATAGACACATTTGACAGCGTCAACTTGGCGTTCAGTGGCGCCAACATTCTTGGACATCCCTGTCGATACTTGGCCTATAGTATCGTCTTTTGAAAGTATTTACCATTCTGCGCACTCCAACATGACCACTGGATGGCAGTAAATTAAAGTAATTCATAGTTTATTTTCATTGTCATCAATTATTCTTTTTACACCTCGTAATATACATATTCGTGGTCCGGACCACTTAGCAAGTGTTGTTCATCACAAACACTTCTGATAAGTTCTATATTATCATTATTAGTCAGAAAAATCTACCTATTGGTCTTGCACCTAAAGTCGAGTTACCGAAAATTTCACCTTAGGGAATCTAGTTATGACCCCTAGAACCCAAATCAACCGCCGGTTAAAAAGTTTATATATATATATATGGTATACGTATGTGTGTTGGTTGGTGGGGCGACAAGCAAAATTTAACCACACTCTACAGGTCGCAATTATGCACCGATTGCTTTCAAATTTGGAAAAAAAATTGAGAAGGTCGAACCTTAGGTTAAGTTTGTAAATGAGCGGAATTCGTCCATGGGAGGCGGCGGGGGGGCGGTTTTTCGAAAATCAGTTTTTTGACCATAACTTTTTTCCTACGGAAAATTTTTGAACCGTTTAGCATTTTTATCATTCCGAATAAGAATACGGACAACTTTTAAATTGAAACTTTTTTGATGCAACCCCTACTTGGGGAGGGGGTTTAAAATTCTAAAAATTCTTGGAAAAAAAAGCATATCTCCGAAACTGTAAACATTTTTACCGTTGCAAATATTTTTTTTGAATGAAAATTGTATACTCTACAATTTTTAACTTAAAAGTCTAGCGATAAAACTTATAGTTTTCGAAATAAAAAATTATAACTGAAAAATTGAGGGCGTTTCCATGCTAAACTCGTTGCCTTGACCTCGACCAAGTCTTTTGTAATATTCATAATTATTGAGGTACTTCTAAATAATATTATTAAGTCGCAACTTGGAGGCAGTCACGTGACAGGCCTCTTTGGTTTTTTTTTTTCTAATCCAGTGGGTACAGAATGCGTGTGCAAGGTTCTGTTACAATGTGCCGCCCAGAACCCATATCACTCCATTTTTGAATAAGGATAATTTGATAAAAATGTCAGCGTGGAGAAAGCTTCTTCGTGGAACCTTCTTCGAAATCTACCTCCTCCTGCGGCTTGCCGAATGGGTTTTTTTAATATATCCACAACTCTTGGTTGATCAGTCCAGTTGTTTGGATTTATTAAGAGCCTTCTTTTCATCTTCATTCTAACTTTTACTTAGCTCATCATCTTTTTCTTTTGCGCCCTGGTCGTTACAGCCATTACATGCTCATTCATACTCTTAAGTTCATCGGACGTTATACATAGTCTAGATAAAGCATCTGCCACAACATTGTCTCTTCCTTTCACATAAACTATTTTAATGTTATATTCTTCTAAAGTTAACCGAAATTTAAGTAATCTACTTGATGGATCTTTCATACCAAAAAGATATATAAGAGGTTTGTGATCCGTCAATATGGTAAATTTGTTTCCATACAAACAGTGGCGGATTTACCAGCAGGCTGAGTAGGCTAGGGCGGCAGATTTTAGGGGGCGGCAAATTTGGCTCAAAAACTTTTTTTTTGTCTTCCAGAAATAATAGTACATTATGATACATGTGTTCTATGTTCAACATTGCGCTCGAAGCGGTATTATTCGCGCGAGCCTTAGGCGATAAGGAAGCCGAGAGTGTAATGATCAATGCACACGCGTTTCATACGACGTTTTTCAACACACTTGCGAAGGAAAAAACAGACTTGTATTGTTATTAATCTTATGGAAAATGGCGCTGGTTTTGTTTTTCCGCGCGCCGCGCTAGGGATGCGCGCGCTGGTGTAAATAAAGGCACTGGCAAAACCGATAAGAGCCTAAATAAAAATAAAAAAAACACAAAATAATGTTTAGACCAGGGATGTTGCGGATGCCGATTTTTTCACATCTGCGGATGTGAATGCGGATGCGGATTTTTAAAGGCTCATATCCGCGGGTGCGGATGCGGATATTTTAGATCTTATATAAATACTAGCTTTTGCCCGCGACTTCGTCCGCGTGAAATTTCGGGCCACCCATCGCGTCGCATCCCGTCGCTCGCCTGCGCTATAACTTCGTTATCACTTAGCGTTCTTTCTGACTTTTGTTCTTTTCGCTTGGCTCCTAAGGATCTCATCACCATCATCATTTCAGCCGAAAGACGTCCACCGCTGGACATAGGCCTCCCCCAATTGGGGGGGTTTGCCATAATCGCCACGCTTGGCAGGTGGGTTGGCGATCACAGTATGGTGTTAAAAATAAATAGAGAACGCTGCTGCCCATTCTCTAGTAAATCCCTTAGTCACCTTTTACTACACCCACGGTAGGAAATGAAATGGAGCTATTCTTTACGTCCGGCACGGCGGCACCACACGGAACTAAGGATCTAACGTGATGTTATATAGCCTTCCTCGATAAATGGGCTATCCAACACTAAAATATTTTTTCTATTCGAACCAGTATCTAGTTCCTGAGATTAGTGCGTTCAACCAAACAAACAAACTCTTCTTTATACTGTACTGTATAGCTTTATAATATAGCTGACCCGCGCAACTTCGTCTGCGTCAGCTAAGAGAGAGAGTGGTTCAAGTAATGAATTTTCTACTTATTTTGTTACGGAGTTATTTTAAAATTATGATATATCCTAAGATGTTGATTGAAATCGAGTGATGTCAAGGACAATTTTGTTTACATTTAAATACTTTTGATTAATAACATATTTATTTATTTATATTTATATATATACTTTATTGTACATCAGATTACACATTACAAAAGAAAAGAAAACTTATACACTATAAAATATACAATGGGCGGCCTTATCGCATACTGCGATCTCTTCCAGGCAACCTTGGCATGGACAGTGAATTTATGGACATAAAATGGGGTTGTCATTGGTGCAAAAATAAAAAAAAGTATAACAGTACAATATCCTATAATAGATACACAGATATATAATAGATACATAGATACGTACATACTAACTAAATAAGCAAATAAAACAAATGAAGACTAGATTATTACAGTAAACAACGAGAACAAAATCACAACAACAAATAATGTTCCTTCACGAGTCTTTTAAACATAGGCAGCGATTGCGCGCGTTTTATTGTATCTGGCAATGCATTCCACAAACAAGCGGCCTGGACAGTAAAGGATTTGTCAAGGAAAGTTGTGGAATGCATGGGCATTTTAAGCTTCAAGTTATCTGATGACCTTAAAAATTTCGTGTGGGAACATAATTATTTATTTGGATAAGGATTAATATTATGTTGATAAAACTCCTTCGCAAATAATGCATTAATTTCGAAAAAAATTGATTACTATAAAAAAAGGTTATAGTGATTCAATCTTAAAAGATAGACATATGCTATCGCGGACTTTTTTTTTGAACTTTTAAAGAGAAGCAATTCCATCATACATGATATTTGCGTAACTTAAACCGTTTACGCAGCGCACGCAACGGAAGCTCTCAAAAAGGAATATTTTTTTCCGTTTTTGTAATATTTTTCATTTATGCTCTGCTCCTATTGATCATAGCGTTATGTTATATAGCCTATAATATTCCTAAATAAATGAACTATCCAACACAAAAAGAATTTTTCAATTCTAACCAGTAGTTCCTGAGATTAGTGCGTTCAAACAAACAAACTCTTCAGCTTTATATATTAAAGTATAGATATAGATATAGATTGTAGTTTAGTTAGTATGGAATTAGAAAGTACTATTGGCATAGAGAAATATACATTAGAGAAATATACATATTTTGTTCAGTGAGAATCCGCAATAATAGAACGCCAGTCAGGGTCTTTTTCGTTTGGTTCCGGGAGGGACCACAGACAATTTAACGTAAATGTTTACTTCATTTTGGGACCAAGGACAATTCAGACTATTAAAAAAAAGTGAAATATGGCATTATGGCTCCAGCATTATGGAAGCCTCTTTGATGAGATTAAAAAAAAGCGCAATTATCCGACTATACCCAAAGTCTCTAATTCAGATAATTTATGTAAACAAAGTAATGTCAAGAAATGTCACTGTCAAAATGACAGGACAGTGGTGCAAAACATTTTATCATATTTTTTTTTAAATAATCATGTGTGAAATTAAAGTTAATTAATTATAAGAACTATGAAAACAAAATACCGTTGCCAAACAATGTTTTATGTAGTGTGTCGGAGACACGGCCTATGATCGTCATAATCAGCCTTTTTCAGTCCACTGCTAGACGTAAGCCTCCCAAAATCGATTTCCACTCGAAACAGTTTACAGCCGTTTTCATCCAAAATATGGCTAAATATGCTACATACAATATGAATCCATGAATGAGAGTTGTAATTTAAGTGTTGTTGAAGATGTAAAAAAATGTGAAAATGTTTGGACCTCCTGCATTGTTACCAGTATCATAAAATATTTTATGCCAGAAAATCTCCTTTTTTTAATAACTGTTTAAAACCGAAAATCTATAAAAATAATTACGGTATGATTATTTTTAAATTATTATTTCGTAAATTCAGTACTTAAAAGGAAACGGCACTTTTTTTCGCCATTTTATGTGAATTACCATTACGAAGATATTTTTTTGATATGTTATCCCCATTGTTTACATAAATTATCTGAATTTCAGACTTTGGGTATAGTAAATAGTTATCTGTGGCGTTACAGCACTAGCGCGGTAACGTAAAGTAAAAAGCACGCGTTTTTAATACACTGCATTATGGACCTAAAAGCGGTTCATTAAGAGCCACTTTACGAGCAAGTGTGTTGAAAAATAAAAAAAGCATTATTAAAGACAATTTACTGCAGGTTCAGATTGATGAAGAAATTACTAGTTAAGGAAATGCTCTGAAGAGAGTTGTTGACGTAGTCGGGACTGTGTTCAAGAGGCATCGCTATCAATAACGGAAATTATTGTATGATTTTGGAACTGTTAGCGGAATTCGTTCCTTTTTTAGCTTGCCATATTGAGTAGTACATGATTAAGCTTTTCTTAGCTCAGAAATATACCCAAAACCTATTTCTTGTGTAATCTTCACTAAATCGGCTTGTAAAAAAAATCTAGGAACTTACACATCCATCGCCTAGTTCACAACACAATCATACTAATAACGGAAAAAAGCTGATGTAATGAGGACGATAGTGCAGAAAACATAAAGTTACAACTTCATTGACAAAAAATAATAATAATAATAATATGATTGTGAACAGCATCGAACAGCATCGAACACCGAATTGTACAGATCCGTACGGGCGGCAAATTTTGAAAAGCCTACTGGCGGCCAATGTGTCAATCCGTCACTGCATACAAATATGGTCTGAAATACTTAACGGACCACACTATTGCCAAAAGTTCTTTTTGAATAGGCGGATAGTTCTTTTCTGCTTTTTCAAGGGTCTACTCACATATGCAACTGGTATAAGATCTTGATGATGTCTGTAGCAATGTCTGGTTTAACTCAAGATAAATGTCTAGTGTATCAGGACAATCTCATTGTATTCGGAAGAAATCTATCAAGCCATAACCGTAATTGAATAAGTGTAATGGAAAGATTAAGTAAATTTAAAACTAAATCCTCAAAAATGAGAATTTTTAAAGAAATAAATTCTTTATTTCGGACATTTGGTTTCAGAAAAGGTGTTTTACCAGATCCAGAAAAACCTAAAGTAATATGTTATTAAATAAATAAATAAAAGGGAGCTTAGTGGCCACTATTTTCCGTTTTAATGATTACAATAAAACATAACAATTTAAAACTACTGTTTGTAGTCATAATAACGTATAGTCTTGTGAAGCACAACTTGACGAGCTTATTTTCTGCATTTTCATTCTAAAATAAAAGAAATCACCGAAATAACGATGAGGGCGCCACTGTGCGCTCGGTAGCCTCTTAAGTATTTGAGACCATATTTGTATGCGGTGGCAGATTTAGACATTGGTCGCCAGTAGGCTATTCAATATTTGCCGCCCCTACTGACCTCTACAATTATCAAAATATTTTGATGGCTTATTTCAATTAATTACGTGTGAAGTATAAGCCGTACCTACTCAATGTGTTCAATATATTAATGTTAAAAAGCACGCTATTTCATTACATAATGTACAGTTTTCTCGCAAATGTGATGAAAAACATTGTATGGGGCCGTTCAAGTATTACGTAAGCACTATGGGGGGGCGGGGGGGTCTTTCTTTTGCTTATTTTGGATGACATGGGGGGTAGGGGAGTCTAGATGATGATTACGTCATCGGTAGTTATTTACTTTTTTACACGAATGGCAACCTTCACATTGTCTATGCTTGAAAACGAAACGCATTTTCGGGAATTCCCACCAATAATGCATACGTTTAGGCACTCGCTTTAGAACCGATTAGGGGAATTACCGCGCGCTATTCACTTGTCTAAATTTCCGCTGTCAGTGTATTGTTTCGTTTGGATACTATAGCGAGTAGAAGTATTGGAAGCATAGCGAAGCAAGTTAACATTTGTGTTACCGTTGATTCCATTAGCCAAAGGTTAACGTTTAAATAAGATGTCGTTTCAAATAGACAAATCCAAGTTATACCAAAAATTGAATGAAAGTTTAAAAAAATCTTATACAAGTACGAAAGCACAAAATGTACAAAAGTTAGTTAACGAAGTGTGGCGAAATTAAATATTCATTATATAGATTTATTTCTTAAGATTGACTCCGCCAATTGGTCACAAAATACAGGGTGTTAGTTTTCTGTATGTGATGGGTTCTATTCCCGGCTTTAAAGATTATGTAAAGCCATAGGGCTTTAAATAATCTTTAAATACAGTTTTTTATTGCATACTTTGTATTTATGTAGCTTAATAAGAGAATCTTTATAAGCAAGCACCTCTTCTAATGCACATGGAATGTAGAATCAAATTGCCTGACCACGATTGGGTAATCGCTGAGCGTCATAAATTAATACCATCTGTTTATGCTGGTATCAAAATGACTTCCAGTATGCTAGGACAACCGCAAGCCGTTGGATATTCTGGACCAACATATATTCAAAGTGGAAAGCATAGTTCATCTACTGCTAATACTCATGCTCAGGATTTCGAGACGCTTCTCGAACTTGAAGAGTTTCGACCATTAGCTAAAACTGACCATGGACTAGTAAAACCAGTGGTAATCATGACGATTGATGGAGGGCCAGATGAAAATCCGCGTTATCAAAAAGTCATAGGGTTTGCTATACAACACTTTAAGCGACATGATCTCGATACCTTGTTTTTAGCTTCCAATGCTTGAAGAAGGCCGTATAACAGAGTAGAGCGCAGAATGGCTCCTCTTAGTCGGGAACTGGCTGATTTAATATTGCCTCATGACTATTTTGGGTCTCATTTGGATGAACGTGGCGTTACAATTGATGAACATTTAGAAAGATCTAATTCCGAATTTGCAGGAAATGTATTAGCTGAAGTATGGAGTTCAATGGAAATTTATGGCTATAATGTTACTGCAAAATATATTGGGGCAGGTGAACAAGATGTTCCTGATTTTCCAGACATTAAATGGTATTCAGAACATGTGCGTGAAAGCCAATACTTGCTTCAAATTGTAACATGTAGAAATACAGAATGCTGTCGTCCAAGAAGTAGCCTATTCAGATTACTAGACAACAGGTTTCTTACACCACCTGTAAAAGTAAAACGAACAGTTGATGACTTGGTGTTGGATGAAGGAGGACAATTTCTTGATCTTCCAGTCAATTTAGCTCTACGCTTAAGTGCTTCACTCAAAGATTTCCTGCAAATGCCCTACGATTATTTTTGTCCGACGGTAAAATTGAGGCTATCAAGTCGAACATGCAAAACGTGTGGTCTTTATCATGCTTCCGTCAAGTCACTAAATCGTCACATCGAGAAGATCCATAAAAAAGTAAACACGCACACTGAAAGGAAAGTTAGACCTGTAAGAGTCACTGCTCGTCGTACTAATGAACTGATGTGCATTATTCAAAATTTAGAGCACCATGATGTTGAATGGCTCGATGAGAACGACTTAAACATTCCAAAATCGGATGAAAGTGAGCAGACTCACAACACTGAGCAGCAATCCAAGCAATCCAATGTCATTGAAAACTTAGAATCATGGATTCGGGTTTCATGGATTGAAGACTGTTAATTTGGATTTAATATGTGTACCAAAAAGGACCATGCGTCATTTTGGGCCCACTTTTTCAACATTGTTCAACAGTGATAAATTATATGTCATATGAAAGCTCTTCGCGTGTACTTTATTTCATTCTATGGCAGTTAAGTGCAAATCCAGCGCGAAAAGTTGGTGTATGAATAATGGTTTTACCTACTTATTATTCAAACCTACAACCTACTTTGAATTATTCGTATGTAAAAGCAGTGGCGTGCACTCCATACATGCAAATAAGCTCTGCATACCCTGGAATCCCTCCATACATATACGCCCCTCTAACAAAATTAAAATATAATAATACAAACTGATAAATAAATAACTACATGGTAATTTATTAATCTAACTTATTTCGCCATTCCCTTCGCGTTTTTTTTACGCGCCATCTATTGCTTTTTGTTGGAATTAACTCCTTCGAGCAACGATTATTAGCCGCCGGCGACACCGCGCGAAGACAGCGCTCCCGTGACCATAAGCAGTATTACACCTTGCTTGTTCTTCATTCATCGCATCTCGTGTAGTACACAGCAAAAGTGTGACTGTGTGCGTGAAAATGTGTGTGTGTGATAGAGTTTTGGAAGCACTGCTTTCGTTTTAATCCTTCTAAATTAAGAAGACGTAAAAACACCATTTCATTGTCGATTCAAAGTGTTGATTTTTTTAGTCGGGTTGACCAAATGACCGATTGATAAATTCGTTCGATAGTTCGTAATTGAAGTTTTTTGAAGTATTTTTGCCATATTGATTTTCTTGGCGCAAGTGATTGACTGTTTTTATCTGTCTTAGTAATTATATTAAGTAAGTTTATTGTAAAAAATGGAAAATTATACCTGTGAGACCTGTGCAAATAAAATCTGCCGCGTTTTCGATGTTATCTTTTGAAGAAAAAGTTACATTAATTGCAAAGGGAAGTTATGTACCAGGGTGAACTTTACGAAAAACATTTCCCTCCTTCTGGGGCATTCGGGCCGACTGCCCCAGAAGGAGGGAAAAGTTTTTTATTTTAGCTCTGCATACCCTGTCTGAAATCTCTGTGCACGCCACTGTGTAAAAGAAGAAATAATACAGAGTTATGAATAGACATAGTAATACTAGCTGGCCTGGTAGACGTTCTGTATTTTCTTGACTATGTCTGACGAAAGAAATATATTGCGTGAATATGACCTCAATCGTCCAAGTCAGAAAATACACGACCACTAACAATTGCATCAACGATTATATACATATAACACGGTCAAAACATCTGTGCACCTCCCTGAAATGCAATGCCTCTGAATGATTCCCCTTCGCCACTCCACGCTCGCCCCGTCGTCATACATACCGTATTAGAGCGCTGATATTATGACGGCATCGATGCCAGGTGCACAGATATTTTGACCGGGTTGTAAAGATAACAATATATGAAAATAATAATAGCTAACTACAAAAAAAATCTTTGCGACAAGAGTTCCGCATGACTTCTTGTGCTTTCAGCAAAAGTTGTATTATAAACTTTGCAGGTAGAATTCAATAATACACAACAAGTTTGTCACCGTTGTTGGCAAAGAACTAACGCTGTTCTTTACAACGACCTGCGGAGGACATCGATAATAATGGCATTGATGAACAAGGGCCTGGCGAAAACATCCAAGATGATGATCTTGATCCATCAAAGACGCCATTATACAATACTACTGTACATGTCTCACGGGTAGACGCACTATCGGAAGTTGTGCCCATGTCATATCCATAATATGGTACTTGGGACTAGGTAGACATGGGGATGGCTTCCATCGACCAGCAATACATTTAGACGATAGTATTGTAGATGCATTTTAAAATCTGCCTAGTATAATAAGACTGATACGTTCTAAGACGCCGAGAAGCGTCACATAGTAGCTGTTAATGTTGAAATAAAATCGAACAAAAATAACTCGATTTTTATTTGTAAAGTGTTCTTTACAAATAAAAAACGAGTTATTTTTGTTCGATTTCCCACATCACATCACACCTGAAAAAGATTGTATAAGACCAAGTCGATATTTATCATTATGTAATTAATTAATTAATACTTTTAATTAAATGAAAAAATGTGCTTTATTCGTATTTTCTTTTAACGTACTAAAACGCCAATTTCGCGCTGGATTTGAACTTAGCTGCCATAGAATGAAATAAAGTACATGCCAAGAGCTTTCATATGACATAGGTTTCATCACTGTTGAACAATGTTGAAAAAGTGGGCCCAGTGTTCATACAAAAGTGCCCATGGTCCTTTAAAATAAGTTTGTTATGTTCGTAAGATCATAATATTTTTGTCCCTAACTCTATGTTGAATACTGTATCAGTAAAATCTAAACTCTATCCTAAATCTATTTTCTTATTTTTAAAATTATAATTATAACATTATAATTATGAAATAAAAAAAAATACATTTATAATTAAAAATGTTTACGTAAGCATGGGGGAGAGAGCTTTGCTTACTTTTGCTGACAAGGGGGATGGGGGGTAAATAATTGTAATAAATCTGCTTACGTAATATTTGAACGGCCCCTATGACACACGTGCAGAAATTGGTATTTACAAACTCGTGACTATGGTAAGCCCTCGACTCATATTAGTACATTAAGATACGAGTATGCTGTGTTGGTCATTACACTCGAGGCGGTATTATTCGATAAGGGAGCCGAGTGTGTAATGATCAATGCACACGCGTTTCATACGACGTTTTTGAACACACTTGCGAGGAAAAAAACAGACTTGTTGTAAAAACTTATACTACAATAACGTAATTATACGAGATGATACGAGTACATTTAGATTTATAAAGTTCAACTGACCTTTGTTGCCAGGTACTGGCAATCCGTAGGCGTATCCGGACGTTTTTTTTTAACTGTTTAATGTTGGTTGGTGACAATACTTTAGATTTCGTATTTTTAATAGTAACTAACAACACAACGAAAACGTTAACAAATATTTATGGAAAATGGCGCGCTGGTTTTGTATTTTATTTCCGCGCGCCCCGCTTGTGATTCGCGCGCAGGTGTAAATAAAGGTACTAGCGAAACTGCTAAACAGCCTTTATAAAAAAAATGTTTAGACTGATCGTACCCAAGTAGCACATGACAGCCGCACAGTGACTTGATTATAGAATTTAGTGACTACTCAAGGCTGTTTTAGTTTCCTGCATAAGGGTTGTGTAGTTAGCTAAGCAGCCTTTGTAATTCCAATTTGGGCCCCAAATTAACAAGCCTTGAGCATTACAGTGACTGGTAAACGGCAGTATGATCATTGAAACAGCTGTACAAGGCCTGCACATTAGCTTATACAGCTATACAACAGTCATTGCAGCCTAAGATTCAGCTTCTTTAATTCTCTTCAACAGCTTTTAGATGTTTTGAGGCTTGGCAACAGCTTTTATTAAAGTATAAATAACCAAAAATATTTTTATTTTTTATTTATTTTGTGTATTTATGACAGACGACTGTTATTGTTTGTTAAAGTGCGCGAGCGGACAATATTTAAGACAAGATATTTTTAATAGTTTTCACGTTGATTTTGAGTGTCCTTGTATGTAAATTGAGTTGCGAGTACCGTTTTACTGTAAATGTGTATAGGTAATTTCATCAAATATTTTACGCGCCAACAGAATAATATCGCTTTAACGAAAATATTTCACAAGATAAATGATGTACGAACACTTAATAGATTTATCACTCAAATTATTGCTTTCTATATTGTTTGAATTAAAAGCTATCAAATATCCTTGAAATCTATAAGAAATCATCTGGATATTTAGTAACAAATCGTTTCTGTAATGCTAAAATGGCGTCCATTTGTTATCCAGCACAAATTCTCCATAAATGCTTTTGAAAAGTTATTTACTGTAACAGTGGTGTTGCCAAGTTTTTGTACCAGCTTATAGCATTATGCTGGCTGGACAAGGGATTTTAATTAACTTTCTTACTGTGTATTGGTATAAAGAGAGAGCATACAATAGATTTTCAGGGATAAAGAAATCTCGACAGAAAACCATTTCATTATGTACAATGTTTGGCTTTGGAAATACGCTTGCAGGCCCAGAAGTTATGATTTAAGTTTTTTAAATAACACGTTAAGAGACGGCTTGGCTCGCTCAATAGTCAATAGCTCTTTGGAAATACAGTAAATACATTACAGGTACTTTGCACGCAGCGGCCTCAGACCAAATAACATCAATCAAATAACACAATATTTTGATCAAAATCTGTTTGTCCGGAACCCTCACTATGCGTAAACGTTACTGGCTTGTAAATATCAACTGCATCAGCACTGCTCCTTTGCAATTCGTTCATAGAAGCCTTAGCGTATTCTTTTGACAGTTTTTTTTTACTCCACCAGTTCTTTTTCTTTTATTCCATTTAAGTTGTTCATTTTGTATTTAAAGTGTGTTAAAACATACGCAGTAACTCTTGAAGTCGCCTCACACGTTAAGCAAAAAAAAATAGTCTAATCTGACGTAATTTGAAAACCAATAATCTAGATTTACTCTTAAATAACGCCGAAAGATGTAAAATATATGTCAGTTACACTTTATGCATTGGCATTAGGATGGAGTACACCTACTCAAAACAACTCAGGGTGATTCTCTTATAAATATGTTAACCTAAAAGCGGTTCAATAAGAGCCACTTTACGAGCAAGTGTGTTGAAAAGAACTATTTCAACATACTTGCTCGTAAAGTGGCTCCTAATGAACCGCTTTTAGTTCCATAATGCAGTGTATTAAAAACGCGTGCTTCTTACTTTGTTACCGTACTAGTGCTGTAACGCCACAGATAACTGTTTACTAGTCGAAAATTTGCGCTTTTTTTTTTATCACGTCAAAGAAACTTCATGTCAAAAGAAATCCGCGCGATCACTTTTTTTTTTTTTAAATTGTCTTTGATCCCAAAATTAACTAAAATTTATTTATCTTAAATCAGGGGTGGGTTGTAACAGGTAAAATCGCATATTTGAAATGAAATGAAATGAAATCGTTTATTCTGTAAATAGGATATCGGAATCACTTTTACACGTCATATAAAAAATATAAAAACAAGCTTGGGAAAGTCGACATTTCCTATCTGACTACCCCTGAGAAGAAATGGCGAAACAAACTCAGGGGTCAAAGTCTCTTTTAAAGTCCAGACATAATCTTGGTCAGATCATGTGAGGTCCATGTAGATCCGTGTCTGAAATGGTCTTTTGAGGAAAGAACCACACAATTTTGAGTGGACCTGTCCAGTCAGTGCAAGCATTTGTCAGTAAACGTGTAGCTCAACTCAGGATTTAAGGAGCTCAACGACTCTACGAACAATACCAAAGAAAGGACATTTGGGTAGGCCGCATAAAGTAGGTACTCAAAATACCAGACCATCATTAAAACTACTTGAGAAAGAGGAAAAAGAGATAATCTTAAAGAAAACAAATGACCCACATAGTGCTCACATTCACAATAAATATAGTAATATATGTAATACTTTTCAAAGTAAATATTCATGTCATTTTGTATATAATACTAGCTGACCCGACAGACTTCGTTCTGTCAAAAACTATTTGACTGTGGCAGTTTGTCTACGCGCAAAGGAAATATAGTATAAACTTCACTACTCTACCCTACCCTACCTACCTACCCTACCCTACCCTACCTTACCTACCTACCTACCCTACCCTACCCTATCCTACCTACCTACCCTACCCTACCCTACCTACCCTACCTACCCTACCTACCCTACCTACCTACCTACCCTACCCTACCCTACCTACCTACCCTATCCTACCCTACCCAACCTACCCTACCTACCTACCCTACCTACTTACCCTACCCTACCCTACCTACCTACCTACCTACCTACCTACCCTATCCTACCTACCCTACCTACCTACCCTACCCTACCTACCTACCTACCCTACCCTTCCTACCTACCCTACCCTTCCTACCTACCCTACCCTACTCTACCCTACCTACCCTACTCTACCCTACCCTACCTTACCTACCGTCCAACCTTCTCCTGATAATAACAAACACAACAAAAAAATAATTAGCGAAATCGGTCCAGCCGTTCACTTATAGTTTTTTCTTTCCATATTTTCTCATCGTTTAAACCATCCCTGGACTACGACAAACATTTCAAACCCAAAATCAGCTAAATCGGCCCAGCCGTTCTCGAGTTTTAGCGAGACTAACGAACAGGAACAGCAATTGATTTTTATAGATTTAATAATGTCAATAATTATGTATATACAACGTTGTATAATTATTTAAATGTCAAATTTTACGGTTTAATCACAAGGCTTTAAACAGAGCGAGCAGCTCAATCCCAAGCTTTTTTGTCTTCTAAATAATCAGAAATTCTATAGTACCCTTTTTTGCAAAGTTTGGTTTTAATACAGCTTTTAAATCGTTTAATGTCTGTTCCGCCTGTTTCCGTTCCACGTAATTAACAGTTCCAAAAACCTGTTACAAAATAACAGGCTCTTATTTCATACTATGTGGGAACAAACTATTGTGTTCTTTGTTACCACAGCTGCACAGTTATAATACACGGAGGTACTTCTCTTTCTAACTAAGGTGTTACACCTATGCGAGAAAAGGAAAGAGCTTGTGACGGACGATGTAACAGGGTGTCACAGTGTAACAGTAATATTTTTTATCTATATTCTAACTAAGGTAACTGTCATAAGCATGAATAGACAAAAGCTTGTGACTGGATGGATTCTGTTATCTCGTCGTAGAACAGAAGGTTTTTGTTTTTTTTCAGTTTATTTGTCACAGTTACAGTCTGTTATTTTGTGATACCTGTTGTATTTAGAAGGTTACGATATATACGCCTCACTCCTACCTTAAATTGTCCGTGGTCCCACCCGGAACCAAATGGAAAAGATCGTGACTGACGTTCTATTATTGCGGATTCACACTGAACTAATTTATATTTCTCTATGCCAATAGTACCTTCTAATTTATTTATTTAAACTTTATGTACAATAGTGGTACATAGGCGGACTTAATGCCACAAGGCATTCTCTACAAGTCAACCTTTGGGTTAAATATAAAAAGCAGTGATAGGGTATAAAAAATAATGTCTAAAATATTAACTTCTTGATTACGAGAATTTATAAATTATGAATTCCATACTAACTAAACTCCAATCAGTCTAAACATTTTTTTTTATAAAGGCTGTTTAGCGGTTTTGCCAGTGCCTCTCTTTACACCTGCGCGCGCATCGCAAGCGGGGCGCGCGGAATAAATACAAAACCAGCGCGCCATTTTCCATAAATATTTGTTTTGTTAACGTTTTCGTTGTGTTGTTATAAGTTACTATCAAAAATACGAAATCTAAAGTATTATCACCAACCGACGATGAACAGTTTAAAAAAAAAAACGTCCGGATAGTCAGTACCTGGTAACAAAGGTCAGTTGAACTTTATAAATCTAAATGTATCATCTCTATAATTACGTTATTTTAGCATAAGTTTTTACAACAAGTCTGTATTTTTCCTCGCAAGTGTGTTGAAAAACGTCGTATGAAACGCGTGTGCATTGATCATTACACACTTGTATCATAATGTATTATTAAGATACATATGCAACGGAGGCCAGAACACTTCCGTACCATTATTGACACGGTAACAAAGAAGGCCCTGCTGGCGGTAGCTTTGCTTAGATTGACCTTTTACCCTTTACATCTTTGAAGTACAAAATATAACTTACTTAGAAGGCACAAATTGAGTATTAAACAATTTGTTGGACTGCAAAGCCCTAGGGTCAAGGCTCCCGTTAGACGACGTCGGTACGTATTCTCGCCTTTCCTAAAAGAACTAAAAGAAGATGAAAAGTACGAACGCGTACTTTTATAACCATTCGCTTCAACCTATTCCCTGCGAGAAACCCTCCTTATGTAACGATCTATGTATACCACAATTACCTACTGTTTCGCCGTTCTTGGGCAATAATACATTAGTTTATGTTATAACTAATTATTTAGCTTATTACAATGATTGACTCTACAAACGGACTTGGGTATAATGTCCACTTGAATATAAGTAATTTATTATGTGTAAGTATAAGTACAGTACTGCCCCCCATGTCATAATTACAGTAAGTCAAAAAAAAAAAAATGTTGGGAAATCGCAATTTTGTTTCGAGATGTTTAAATTGGTGTATCTTGAAGATTATAGCAGATAGCTTAACTATTTAAACGGATAACAAAAGATACATTTGTGTAGATTAATCCTGAATATAACTTATTTGTTAAATATTGATGGTTTTTTTTAAATCTAAATAATTGTATCTACAATTACCACTTATATCAGCCCAACTAACACTTCCTTAAACATATTTACAGTAAGTCGTTAAGATACTGTAATTATATTTAACGAAATATCCTGTCGATGTAAGTTACTGTAACTATGTTTAGAAGAAAAAGAATTGATGAATTGATTGTTTATTCTGCACAAACAAAACGCATTTAATAAAAAATAAAATTATAAAATACATACATTGAAGTAGCTTACTACAACTTCTTTATCTAGCCCACAATTCCAGCGACTTTTCTCGCAAATTTCGCGTATTTTGGAAATAAGAGGTCTGCAATCTAATTCCGTACATCGATACATTAAGCTTTGTAAATAGTATTAGGCAATTAATTTAAACATTTTATGAATAAAAAACAATTTCTATAATAGAAAAAAAAACATTTATAGAGCCGAAAAAGTTGCACTGAAAGTAAGTACTGAAGGTAGGTATATGAATTATTATCAGTTAGTCTTGTATCTCCTCCATTTATCAATAGTATAATTAACAACAACTAAAACAGGTTTATAATCATTATAACGTAAAAAAAGTAAGTATACTTACTGTGAATATGTGTAGCGAAAACACCATATTTTACATTAGTTACTGTAAATATGATAGTGAAAATATGTACCTAATAAAACATAATTTTTATACAGTAAGTCTACTTACTGTCATTATTTTAACGAACGATTGAATCTTCTCAACATTTACTGTGATTGTGCTTATCGTAACTTTGTTGTTAATTTAGATTAAAAAAAAAAACAAAAAGGACTTCATTTAAGGATCACAGTGCTGTAAAATAAGTCATAACAACAGTAACACGACTTACTGTAATTATGACATCGGGGGCAGAGTATCTATCTATCTGTCGTTCCGTATGAGCTGAGTGTAACGAGAAGACTGAATGAAGTGTCGACTAGCGTATAGTAAGAGTATTATCTGATGACTATCCTAAATCCTTTAGGTTCAGTTCATGTAAAGTATTGTCGTATTAGGTATTTGTATAGGTGTGTAGCGATACCGCGCATGTGGTCCAAAGCCGCGCCTCTCACCCGGTCGTATCGTGCTCGGGTCACTTGAGTGGCGTGTGGCGCCAGTAACGTTACGCCGCGCCGGCGCCCCACACCGCCACAGCGCGGCGTTATCTTCACGGCTGCGCAGCGTGGGTGGACGCCTGTTGTTTAAACAATGCAACTGGACCGCTTGCGAAATACCGGTCACACTAAATATTATACTTGGAATGAATAATATATCTGTTTGTATCGAAATATAAAATTGTTAAAAAATATTTCAGTTTATTATTTTCCCTCCATCCGAATTCTCAAATGAAATATAATCGTTTATTCTGTAAATAGAATATCGCCTTTATTCGGTTAGGACAGATTCTGGTTACGGCAAATTTTACGTCATATTAAAAAAATATAAAAAATAAGCTAGATGGAGTCGAAATTTCCTATCTACCGACTACCTCTGAGAGGAAATGGCGAAACAAACTCAGGGCTCAAAGTCTCTTTTAAAGACCAGACAATCTTAGTCACATCCGTAGTAGCATTTTTTGTTGGCATTTAGTTGGGCCACTTACAGAGGTAAGTGGCCCAACTAAATGGTCAGCGTCAGATTCACCGGTCAAAAGTCGTATTTAGCTTTGAAATAGTGCCTAATTATTAGTTATCAATTGCTTATATTTGCTTACCATGATGAGAGAATTGCTTATTTCATAAATTAAAAGAACTAAATATTTTAAGATTGACCGACCATTCTGATGTCAGAATGGCTGGTCAATCTCTGTAGAGAAGTAACTATGTGGAATTACTGAAATTTTCATGGGCTAAAAATTGCTTATTAATTGCTTATTTCACAATTTTTAACCCTAGACCCTGTTATTCCTGTAATTCTTTCTCTAAGCTAGCCATGAGTTTCAAAGCCCCTGCGCCTGTTAAATATATGAGAGCAAAGTGACGTATGTTGCAAATTTTGTTTATAAATCAAAATTAAAGTGTTTATAGCTTTTGCGCGCAGCTTCGCCCGCGTCATGACAGTTATAATTTTATCGTGGTCACATAGTAAGTTACTTTCAATATTACTATAAATAGAATATTATAAAATATTCTATTTATAGTAATATTGAAAGTAACTGAGAATTACCTACAGGATTAACAGTCTAGGGTTATAAATTGTGAAATAAACAATAAATAAGCGATTTTTAGGCCATGAAATTTTCAGTAACTTCTCTACAGAGATTGACAATCAATCAATCTTAAATGTTTTAATTCTTTTTTTTATTTATGAAATAAGCAATTCTCTCATCATGGTAAGCAAATATAAGCAATTGATAACAAATTTTTAGGCACTATTTCAAAGCTAAATACGACTGTTGACCGATTCTGACGCTGACAATACTTTGTCCTATTTTTAGTGAATCAATGCCTAAAACTGCGAGAAAGTTGTTATACAGTATGATAAATAATTACAACCAACTGAAAAGCGAACGCGAGGTTGCGTTTCAAGAAAAAGTACAATTGTTTACAATAATTTCGGAAATTACTAGTAAGGTATTGAATTAGTTTTGATACTATGTACCTAATTAGGAAAACTCAAACTCAAACTCAAATCATTTATTTCAATTAAACCATTTACAGGCACTTTTGAATTGTCAAGGAGTCGGTCAGTAAGAAAAATGAAGCTACATTCCCATTCCAAAGCATATGTACTTATGGAGAAGAGCGGGCAAGAAACTCCATGGACACTCTTCCAAAATTAAATTGTCACAAAAGTATTCGTTACATCTATAATGTTGAATTTATAACTAAACTAGCTGTTGCCCGCGGCTCCGCCCGCGTGGATGTCGGTTATCGCGTAAAAAAGTAGCCTATGTCCTTCTCCATATCCCAGGCTATATCTCTGCCAAATTTCATGACGATCGGTTCAGCGGTTGAGGCGTGAAAACGTAACAAACAGACAGACAGACAGACAGACAGAGTTACTTTCACATTTATAATATTAGTATGGATTAGTATGGATGTGAGAACAATGTAAAAATAAAAATAATAAAAACTTACACGTTAAAAGCGTCCAGAGTAGGTACAACAAATAAAAACAAAATAAAATAAAATAGCCCGTGGCAGGTAAGATATGACCAGTCCCAACTGACGGCGCCCGTTCACGAACATGACGCATGGATTAGCACCATTCAGCTCAACCATTTTCAAGGGAACTAAATGAGCCAACACACACACCACCCCATCAGCGAGACATCTAAGTGAGCATGACATACTCTCAGCCGCCAGGGTACATTCAAGTCAATGAAATACATATTACCCGGTCAATGGTAGCTCTATAGTACATAGGACTCACACCTGTGCTATGCATTTATATACGAGTAATACAAAGGAGATTGAGTTTATACAATGCAAAGATAGTCTTACACTCTTCAGCAGCTCCAACATTATTGTCAATGTTAATAACTAGTTGTGGTTGTGGAGCAGAACCAGCATTCAGCCAAGCATTTTTATCAGCGATGTAATCCCCCAACTTATAATATGCCTGCCTGCATAGTGTGCGTTTTATACAAGATTTAAATTTAGTCTCATTCAGTTGAAGTATAATAATAATAATAATAATCCCACCGCCGTATCTCTACGTTGACGTCGTGGTGCGGCTTGCGCGCTCCGAATTCTGGGTCTGTGCCGGTAGAGCTTACTTTCTCAGGCGTTACCATTTTTTTCTCTTGCGTTACCATAATGTCCCTTAGTTTTTCCAAAGTCTGAAGGCGATTACTTTACGTTTTCTTTTACTTTAACGATAATATGTTCATAGATAACTGTATTAAAGTTTATCTCATACAAATATTTATAGCGTTTGAAGCTGATTGTTACCTGTAAAGATTTATTTCGAAGTTAGGCGTTAAAGTGTGTCTACAGTAACGCAGTGGAGGTTCAAGTCAATGTAACTTTTATTTTTTTGCCTATGAAAAAAGACTGCATTTAGACTGTAATAAATGATTATGTTCTGATATTGAAATAATTGTTGTTTGAATTCTCGAATAAAAGTTTTCAAAATAGTAACGCAGGAGATACATAAAGCTCCTCTTCGTCACTATTTGCCTTAAAACTTAATAAATACAGTTCAGACATCGCGCCAAAAACTAATTACGATAGTATGATAGTTATATTTTATAAAAATGTTGCCTTTTTCAACATCAGATAAGAAAATAGTTTTAACTGTTGTGTAAAATTTTCTCCTCAAAGGAGTGTCTAAAAAGTTGATCCACCCAAATACAATCATGTCTTGTCAAGTAATAATTAGTTGCAAATATGGTATGTCAATTATTACATTATACAATAGAAAATAAAATCATTTAATGTCACTATATAAACAGTATTATGTGTCTGATCAGACCGGATCTTACAATTAAGAACCTACCCACACCTATAAAGTTTTATCCGTCATGAATTGCTCTACTGTGTAGTAACATTTTTCTATTAGAAGTGATCTAAGTTTAATAAAAAAAAAAAAAATATCCTCGTCATCTTTAACGTAATTTGGTAATTTGTTATAAATTGTGGCGATCCTATAGTTGGGGCTGTTTTTCATTATTTTTAATTTTGGTGTCGGTGTAATTAACTTGTTTTTTTTCTTCGGTTATAGTTTTGGTTTGCTTCTGTTTGATTGAAAGTAATCCCTGTGTTTTTGAACGAACGTAGCTATTTGTAGGATGTAAAGGGAGGGTAGTGTTAGTATATTGTTTAAAAAAAAATGAGGTTTACAACTTTCCCATGGCTTAATATTCATAAGGATACGTATACATTTCTTTTGCATGATAAAGATGTCATGAAAGTCTGTACTTTCACCCCACAATATTATACCATAATTAAACCAGGCATAAGCATAAGCATAGTATGTTGAAAGCGCGGTCTCATAATTTGTGTTGCTTTTTAATTTGCTTAATGCGTTTTTTTTTTATTTTTTTTTTTTACATCCTACATTCGCCTATTTCTCAAACTTTTCTGCATACAGGGGGTCTCATTTAGCTTTGTCGCCCCCTTAAATACGTTTGAAATGCTTTAGTATAGGTGTATGATTAAGTTACCAAAGGAAATAAAGATCAGACTATGAAACAGTGTTTTTTAATTGTTTCGGAGACACGTTAGTTTGTCTAGGGGATCTTTTCCAAAGTTTATTGTTTTAGATTTAAGACAAGTTCTTGTAGTCTGTAGAGAACACAAAGCTGTGTCAATAGGGATTATGGATATTTTGCGTCTTTTTAGGAGAAAGACCTGATTGAATCTAGATAAGTAAGCTACATGTGGTTCCCCATAAACTAAGGGAACAAAGGTTTCAATGTACACATTTCACACAAAAATCACTAATGTGAACTCTATTGTGTGTCTGCGCAATTTTATCCATACCTACTTTGTCCTGTGATTTACATTATTTTAGTTTTTGAATAAAGATTTTTGAATTAACAATACTTTTCACTCTCAAGTCGCAAGCGAAGTGAACTGGCTATTGCTTCCCAACATCATTTATAATTGCACCATTTGCGCCCTTTGATCGCGCGCCTTCTATATAGTCCAGGAATATTAGTGAAATAAGGGCAAGAATCTCGGAATGAGAGATAGTCAGCTATAAACTTGTATAAACCTTTATTTTGGCACCCTAAAACTTCAAAAACCAAATAGCATAAAACCCATAGGAAACGAGATATTTGCAATAAATGTGTAAAAAATTTATTTTTTTACCTTTGACCTTGAAATATCTATAGTCGCGGACACCCTACGATAAGTAGGTTTTGAGACAAGTTTTAGGGTGCCAAAATGAAGGTTTATACAAGTTTATAGCTGACTCTCTCTCATTCCGAGGTGAGACCCTAATTTTCCTGGACTATATAGGGCGCCAGGGTATTAATTGCACACGGGCGCTACATGGGCTGGAGCCGGCTCTGCCTACGAAGCGGGACCAAAGTGACCAATTTAGTCTCTAGGGAGTTAAAAGTAATTCGTTTTTTAATTTCTTTCACGTGACATAGACAAACTCAAGCAGCCAGTAAATATACCATTACTTATCTGTAGAGTGTGGACCACGTAGACGGAGAATGCTATAGACACCTGCAAAGCCTGTCGCAGAAAGAGACAGAAAAAAAAATACGTCACATATTTAGGGTTACCGTGCGAAGAAAAATTTACCTCACAATTATTATTTGTGAAAGTGGAAAACAAGAGAAACCCTGAGTGACACTGATGTATACCCAAAGTCTCAAATTCAGATAATTTATGTAAACAAAGAGGATAACATATAAAAAAATATCTTCTTAATGGTAATTCACATAAAATGGCGAAAAAAAGGTTCCATTTTCTTTTAAGTACTGAATTGAAGAAATAATAATTAAAAAATAATCATACCATAATTATTTTTATAAAATTTTGGTTTTAAACAAAGTTATTAAAAAAAGGAGATTTTCTGGTATAAAATATTTTATGATACTGGTAACAATGCAGGAGATACAAATATATTCAAATTTCTTACATTTTCAACAACACTATTATTACAACTCTCATTCATAGATTCATATTGTATGCAGCATATCTAGCCACATGTTGGATGAAAACGGTTGTAAACTGTTTCGAGTGGAAATCGATTTTGGGAGGCCTACGTCTAGCAGTGGACTTAAAAGGGCTGATTATGACGATCATAGGCCGTGTCCCGACACACTACATAAACCAATGTTTGGCAACGGTATTTTGTTTGCATAGTTCTTATAATTAATTCACTTTAATTTCATAGATCATTATCTATGAAATTAAAGTGAATTAATTATAAAACAAAAAAAAAAAAATATAATAAAATGTTTTGCACCACTGTACTTTTAACTCCCTAGAGACTAAATTGGTCACTTTGGTCCCGCTTCGTAGGCAGAGCCGGCTCCAGCCCATGTAGCGCCCGTGTGCAATTAATACCCTGGCGCCCTATATAGTCCAGGAAAATTAGGGTCTCACCTCGGAATGAGAGAGAGTCAGCTATAAACTTGTATAAACCTTCATTTTGGCACCCTAAAACTTGTCTCAAAACCTACTTATCGTAGGGTGTCCGCGACTATAGATATTTCAAGGTCAAAGGTAAAAAAATAAATTTTTTACACATTTATTGCAAATATCTCGTTTCCTATGGGTTTTATGCTATTTGGTTTTTGAAGTTTTAGGGTGCCAAAATAAAGGTTTATACAAGTTTATAGCTGACTATCTCTCATTCCGAGATTCTTGCCCTTATTTCACTAATATTCCTGGACTATATAGAAGGCGCGCGATCAAAGGGCGCAAATGGTGCAATTATAAATGATGTTGGGAAGCAATAGCCAGTTCACTTCGCTTGCGACTTGAGAGTGAAAAGTATTGTTAATTCAAAAATCTTTATTCAAAAACTAAAATAATGTAAATCACAGGACAAAGTAGGTATGGATAAAATTGCGCAGACACACAATAGAGTTCACATTAGTGATTTTTGTGTGAAATGTGTACATTGAAACCTTTGTTCCCTTAGTTTATGGGGAACCACATGTAGCTTACTTATCTAGATTCAATCAGGTCTTTCTCCTAAAAAGACGCAAAATATCCATAATCCCTATTGACACAGCTTTGTGTTCTCTACAGACTACAAGAACTTGTCTTAAATCTAAAACAATAAACTTTGGAAAAGATCCCCTAGACAAACTAACGTGTCTCCGAAACAATTAAAAAACACTGTTTCATAGTCTGATCTTTATTTCCTTTGGTAACTTAATCATACACCTATACTAAAGCATTTCAAACGTATTTAAGGGGGCGACAAAGCTAAATGAGACCCCCTGTATGCAGAAAAGTTTGAGAAATAGGCGAATGTAGGATGTAAAAAAAAAAAATAAAAAAAAAACGCATTAAGCAAATTAAAAAGCAACACAAATTATGAGACCGCGCTTTCAACATACTATGCTTATGCTTATGCCTGGTTTAATTATGGTATAATATTGTGGGGTGAAAGTACAGACTTTCATGACATCTTTATCATGCAAAAGAAATGTATACGTATCCTTATGAATATTAAGCCATGGGAAAGTTGTAAACCTCATTTTTTTTTAAACAATATACTAACACTACCCTCCCTTTACATCCTACAAATAGCTACGTTCGTTCAAAAACACAGGGATTACTTTCAATCAAACAGAAGCAAACCAAAACTATAACCGAAGAAAAAAAACAAGTTAATTACACCGACACCAAAATTAAAAATAATGAAAAACAGCCCCAACTATAGGATCGCCACAATTTATAACAAATTACCAAATTACGTTAAAGATGACGAGGATATTTTTTTTTTTTTATTAAACTTAGATCACTTCTAATAGAAAAATGTTACTACACAGTAGAGCAATTCATGACGGATAAAACTTTATAGGTGTGGGTAGGTTCTTAATTGTAAGATCCGGTCTGATCAGACACATAATACTGTTTATATAGTGACATTAAATGATTTTATTTTCTATTGTATAATGTAATAATTGACATACCATATTTGCAACTAATTATTACTTGACAAGACATGATTGTATTTGGGTGGATCAACTTTTTAGACACTCCTTTGAGGAGAAAATTTTACACAACAGTTAAAACTATTTTCTTATCTGATGTTGAAAAAGGCAACATTTTTATAAAATATAACTATCATACTATCGTAATTAGTTTTTGGCGCGATGTCTGAACTGTATTTATTAAGTTTTAAGGCAAATAGTGACGAAGAGGAGCTTTATGTATCTCCTGCGTTACTATTTTGAAAACTTTTATTCGAGAATTCAAACAACAATTATTTCAATATCAGAACATAATCATTTATTACAGTCTAAATGCAGTCTTTTTTCATAGGCAAAAAAATAAAAGTTACATTGACTTGAACCTCCACTGCGTTACTGTAGACACACTTTAACGCCTAACTTCGAAATAAATCTTTACAGGTAACAATCAGCTTCAAACGCTATAAATATTTGTATGAGATAAACTTTAATACAGTTATCTATGAACATATTATCGTTAAAGTAAAAGAAAACGTAAAGTAATCGCCTTCAGACTTTGGAAAAACTAAGGGACATTATGGTAACGCAAGAGAAAAAAATGGTAACGCCTGAGAAAGTAAGCCATTATTTTGCCTTCTTTCTCCGGTGCTATAATTTTTTTTTTGATCGGTATTTTCTTTCTTCAATGTTTTGTATAGGAATTTCATTGAGTCAAGCAAGAATCTTCTGAAGTTTGGTCCCGATCTTTGTTAAGGTTTCTTTCTTTCCAGCCGTAGCGCGCGAAATGTCGTTTCTATTATAGAAATCCTTGATAATTTTCTTTAGTTTGGTCTCTTCATTGAAAGATGTGTTAGTTACAATTTTGTCAACTCCTAAATTGTCCATCAGCAGCTTTTTCTTCATCCGTGAGTCTTTTATTTCAGATAAATATTTTTTTGATTGTTGCTCGTTCCTTTCTAGATTTCGTAACTTTCAATGTTTTCTTAATAGCGCCACTAAGAATTTTGTACTTTATATCTTCAGCTACTTTACTTGCTTTGTCATTGTCAGTCTTAGTTTCATTCCTTCTTTGATACCTTTTTTATATTTTTCATATTTCCGCTTTAGTTTCTCATTATCTAGCTTTAATTGCTCGTTTTGTCTAACAACCCTTGACCTTTGTTTTTTTTTTACTTTCTTCCTTCCTCTTACTTTTGCTGACGATACCACTGGTCTCGCTTGATGGGGTTACACACGGAGAAGTCGTTGGTGGAGGTACAAATGGTGGAGGCGTTGCTGGCGGTATTACGTTCTGAATCTCTACAAAGTTAGGTTGCGGTGAACTTGGCATTGTATTTTGTAAAATATTTTGAACCGCTTTTTTGCGTTTTTCTGATTCCCGTTTTTGTAATCTCCATATCATATTGGCGTTATACCTTTCTTTTGGGTTTAAATAATTTAACAACCTTAAGGTCTTATGGTACCTCTCTCTGTGCTTTTTTTTTGCCTTTTTATTCTTATCCGGATTATTTTTGAATCGTTCTCTATATCGTCTCTGCTTTTCAGCAGCAGTGAGAGGCATGTTTATATTTTTGACTAACCAAATCTGGAAAAAAAATACCTTTATCATAGCCGATCTTAAATCCTATCAAACTCAAACTCAAACTCAAAGCATTTATTTAAAATAAACCAATTACAGGCACTTTTGAATTGTCAAGGGGTCGGTCAGTCAGAAAGATGAAGCTAGTTGCCCATTTCAAAGCGTAGTAGGTTCCTATGGAGAAGAACGGACGAGAAACTCTATGGACACTCTTTTAAAACAAAATATTGGTTACATCATTCATGTTGAAGTTATACATGTGAGAACAATGTAGAAAGACGTGCACGTTAGAAGCGTCCGTAATAGAAACAATTCAAAAATTAAAATAAGCCGTGGCAGCTAAGAGATGACCAGTCCCAACTGACGGCGCCCGTTCACGAACATGACGCATGGATCAGCACCACTTAGCTCAACCATTATGAAGGGAACTTAATGATCCAACACACACGCCACCACCAGCGAGACATTTGAGTGAGCATGACATACTCTCAGCCGCCAGGGCACATTCAAGTCAATAAAAGACATATTACCCGGTAAATGGTAGCTCTATAGTACATAGTACTCACACCTGTGCTATGCAATTATATAATTCAAGGAGATTGAGTTTATACAATGCATAAATAGTTTACAATCTTCAGCAGCTCCAATAATATTTTCAAATGCTAATCAATTAGTTTATGCGCCCTTATGGAGCAGGACCAGCATTGAGCCAAGCATTTTTGTCAGCCATGTAATCCCCCAATTTATAATATGCTTGGCTGCATAGTGTGCGTTTTATACAAGTTTTAAATTTTGTTTCGTTCAATTGGAGTATGTGGGGAGGTATTTTATTGTAACATTTTAAACAGTACCCCATGAAGGATGAGTCTACTTTAGCCAGTCTGAAACCTGGTTGAACTAATTGGTCCCTATTTCTGGTACTATAATTGTGTCTTTCACCTCTTTTACTGAAAATATTTACATTTTTCCTTACGTACATGATGTTTTCATAGATGTATTGACAAGGTAGCGTCATGACGTTAATATCTTTAAACAGTTCCCTTAGAGAATCGCGCCTGCGGAGGCCATATATTGCTCTGATGGCTCTTTTCTGTAGAATAAAAATAGATTCGATATCTGCAGCCCGTCCCCATAGTAAAGTAAAATACCGTAAGACATGATCTATGAAAGTAACTAAAATAGACTAGCCTAGCCGGATCTACATCAGTAAATTGACGGATTTTTCTCACAGCATATGCTGCTGAACTTAGCCGCCCTGCAAGAGATGTTAAATTAGGACCCCATTGCAGCCTTGAGTCGAGCGTGATCCCTAGGAAAACAGTTTTATCGACGAATTCTAGTTTCTCCCTATTCAATACTATGTCACAATCACTACTTTTAACATTCGGTAAAGCAAATCTTATGCATTTAGTTTTTTTCCCATTTAATACTAAATTATTAGCAGTGAACCAATTTTGGACCTGCAATAGGGCGTTATTTACGTCGTCGAAATTTGATTTATCTTAAAAATTAAGGAAGTATCGTCAGCAAATAACACCATTTGTGGTTTGTTTTTTAATAAATGGGCTAGATCAGTAATATATACTAAAAAGAGGAAAGGACCCAATATCGAGCCTTGTGGCACACCCATTTTTACTCTTAAGCATTTTTACTCTATGGAGTTGCATATTAAGGAACGATATTAGATCGGTAAGTAATTATCTATGACTTAGAAATTCATCATAATGGATTCATAAGTAGGTAAACACAAACGTTGACTTCATCGGATATAAATTCACAGCCAAGTTGTTAAATAACCGGTAATAATCAGAATAATTAACCGACCTAATGTTTAATTAACAGTGTAGTATAAATGTTGTAGTATAAAGCTATTACGTATGTAAAATTTGTAGGTAACTATCTGCCTTTGTGCATATGGAATGCCTATACTTTCTCTGGCGTTACTGGTAACGCAGAAGAAGTTTTTTGAAAATACCTTATTACTGCATTTACATTGAATTAATATCTATTTTGCGATATCGACCTTGAGTTCAGACCAAAATGGCTTCGATATTTAGTTATAATATTGAAAAAGTAATAATATTTACCAAGATTTTAGCGGTAACGCAGTACACCGACTATAAACCCACGCGTACCACTTGAGAGCTCACGCCACACTGCTGACCAATCGGAGCAACGTTGACCGTGTCGAATGATAGGTACAAAGAGCTAGACATACGACCTAGTATTGGTAATTCTTAAAACTCCATCTCTGTATAAATTGTTGAATTATATTAGCGGTAACGCAGTAGATGTGCTTTTTTACTCAGTGTTAGGGACAAACAAAAAAAAATTGCCGAAAATTTATTAATTTAAAAATAACGTGTTTGGCCGGTTTAAATAAAAGTGTGATTGATTTTTTTTTTCTAAAAACAATGTAAAAATACAAGCTTCTTGTGTAAATTTTTAAAGTTATGTAGAAAAGTATCATCAAGGGTACCATCGGAGACAAGATTTTTTACTATGGGAAGCATTTTTCCTCAACTGCGTTACTATGAAACTGCCTAATAATAATGAAAAAAACATTTATCATACATTGTTAACAGTATTATAGTAGGTCTAACTTTTTAATTAACCAAAGTTTTTTTAAGTTTAAAGTTCTTTATGGTCTTTTTTTTCAATATTATCAGTGGGGACATGAAAGGAGTGCTTTAAAAGTTGATTCACCCATTTACTACCTTTCTCTTATTTGAATACCTATCTACACCCAGTCTCTAATTCAGATAATTTATGTAAACAAAGTAATGTCAAGAAATGTCACTGTCAAAACGACAAGATAGTGGTACAAAACATTTTATTATATTTTTTTTTTTTGTAAATAATCGTCTATGAAATTAAAGTGAATTAATTATAAGAACTATGCAAACAAAATACCGTTGCCAAACAATGTTTTATGTAGTGTGTCGGAGACACGGCCTATGATCGTCATAATCAGCCCTTTTAAGTCCACTGCTAGACGGCCTCCCAAAATCGATTTCCAGTCATTTTCATCCAAAATGTGGCTAGATATGCTGCATACAATATGAATCTATGAATGAGAGTTGTAATATTAGTGTTGTTGAAGATGTAAAAAAAAATGAGAAAATGTTTGGATCTCCTGCATTGTTACCAGTATCATAATAGTACATTGTGATACGAGTGTGCTGTGTAATAATCAATGCACACGCGTTTCATACGACGTTTTTCAACACACTTGCGAGGAAAAAACAGAATTGTTTTAAAAACTTATGCTACAATAACGTAATTATAGAGATGATACATTTAGATTTATAAAGCTCAACTGACCTTTGTTGCCAGGTACTGGTAATTCGTAGGCGAATCCGAACGTTTTTTTAAAAACTGTTTAACGTCGGTTGGTCACAATATTTTAGATTTCGTATTTTTAATAGTAACTAACAACACAACGAAAACGTTAACAAATATTTATGAATATGGCGCGCTGGTTTTGTTTTTTTTTTTTCGCGCTCCCCGCTTGTTATGCGCGCGCAGGTGTAAATAAAGGCACTAACGAAACTGCTAAACAGCCTATATAAAAAAAAAAAATGTTTAGACGAGAGTATGGAATTAGAAAGTACTATTGGCATAGAGAAATATACATTAGTTCAGTGAGAATCCACAATAATAGAACGTCAGTCAGGATCTTTTCCGTTTGGTTCCGGGAGGGACCACGGACAATTGAAAGTAGGAGTGAGGCGTATATGTATATCGTAACAGCTAAATACAACAGGTATCACAAGATACCAGACTGTAACTGTGACAAATAAACTGAAAAAAAAAACAAAAACCTTCTGTTCTACGACGAGATAACAGAATCCATCCAGTCACAAGCTTTTGTCTATTCATGCTTATGACAGTTACCTTAGTTAGAATATAGATAAAAAATATTACTGTTACACTGTGACACCCTGTTACATCGTCCGTCACAAGCTCTTTCCTTTTCTCGCATAGGTGTAACACCATAGTTAGAAAGAGAAGTACCTCCGTGTATTATAACTGTGCAGCTGTGGTAATAGAGAACACACAATAGTTTGTTCCCACATAGTATGAAATAACAGCCTGCTATTTTGTAATGGGTTTTTGGAACTGTTAATTACGTGGAACAGAAACAGGCGGAACAGATATGGGATTTTACCTGTTACAACCCACTCCTGATTTATGATAAATAAATTTTAGTTAATTTTGGGACCAAAGACAATTCAGACTATTTAAAAGAAAAAAGTGAACGCGCGGATTCCTTTTGGCATGAAGTTTCTTTGACGAGATTTAAAAAAAAAAGCGCAAGTTTCAAACAGTTATCTGTGGCGTTACAGCACTCGTATGGTAACGTAAAGTAAAAAGCACGCGTTTTTAATACACTGTATTGTGGACCTAAAAGCGGTTCAACAAGAGCCACTTTACGAGCAAGTGTGTTGAAAAATATTTTATACCAGAAAATCTCCATTTTTTAATAATTTTGTTCAAAACCGAAAATTTATAAAAATAATTACGATATGATTATTTTTGAATTATTAATTCAGTACTTAAAATAAAATGGAACCTCTTTTTTAGCCATTTTATGTGAATTACCATTACGAAGATATTTTTTTGATATGTTATCCCCTTTGTTTACTTATAACTCCATTTATAATAGCATTAGACAGAAGTTAAAAAAGGTTATTTTTGATGCACACTTTATAACAAAAGTACAATAAACTTGTTATAGTTACGATTGACGCCAAATCGATTAAAATGAATTTATATATCAGCTATCACACTTAATTGTAATCATTTAAAAAAACAACCATATGAAATTAAGTGGCTTTCATTTAGATATATTATTTCATTCCAATTTAAAATTACAGTGCCTATGCTAAAAATCTAAAAGAAGCAGGAGTCAACAATACTGCAACGCTTTTTGTTTCACTATAATCCTACCAAATCTAAAATGTTACTTAATCCCTTCATAAGCTGTGACAGCCGGGGATTTCTAATTTTACTGGTTTATGTCGTCTGTGAAATTGACTTGACAATGTTCTAAGATTGTCATGTATGTCATTTACTTGTGAATACTTTGTTTGTTATTGTTTAATTTTCGTGATTTTGTTGTTATTTATTAAAATAATAAATAATATTTAGTTATTTCTTTGTTATTGTATTGTTATCAGTGTTGTCATTGGGTTGTTTGTACAAAACGTTACTTTTTTTTTGAGCTATGAGCGATCCCGGTGCGGGACCGAGTGGCTTACAACATATAGGTGCTGAGTCTGACCAAAGCCAACGGCGAAAAAAACGTGGTCCAAAAGTTGACTCCGACGAAATAATAATGTATCCCAAAAAAAAGAGAACGCTGCGTGCTGTAGAAAAATAACCTGTGATAAATATTTTTAAGCAATTGGAGTCCTGGCCTGCAGATACTCCTCATTATAAGACTGAGATGATAAACAAAATCGCAGAAGTTGCCGGTAAGGATGATTCATAAAATTATTACTATAAAAATATTTGAAACTAACATGCATTGTGATAAAATGTATTATATTTTAGAAACTCCGCACATGATTTTATTATTTACAGGCGTATCTCGGGCTACTCTGTCCAATATTCTCAAAGAGTACAACATAAAAAGTCGCCTGCAATCTCCCCCTCCCCAACAGAAGCACATGAAACGTGATGATTTTGATGACATCACATTTAGTGGAATATGCAGGAAAATTCATTCCTTCTTCTTTAATAATGAGTTGCCCACCTTGGACCAAGATGCCGGAAGCAGTTAACAGTGACGAGTCTCTGCCAGATTTAAAAAAAGCAGTCTGTATAAAATAATTAAATAAACATTAAAGTTCACATAAATCAAACGGAGCAGAAAAAGTGCACTCATAGAAGTCATAGACAAGCAGGAGATCTTCCTTTGGAGACTAAAATATCTTCATGAAATAAAAAGGCTAAGGAATAAAGGAAGGAAAATATATTATTATTTAGATGACACTTGGCTAAATGAAGGTACAGTGCTTCTAAATTTCTTAACAGCTATTTATGCACTAAGCAGTGTATTACCTCTTGCATTCAATAACATTATAATTAATTATACAGTTAAACATAATTTCATAAAATTGGTTCGTGAAATGAATGGTATTTATATTAATAACCTTTTATCATACAAACAGGTCACACGAAAAGCCTAATATGGCATGACACTAATAATGTCTTTTATTATAGTATTTATCTATGACCTATTTCCAGCAGTGAAATTATATAGGGGGTACGGAATAATTGACTTGTATTAATTTTATTTCACAGGGTTTGTGAAGGGTTTTTAATGGATGCTGCATTAATATTTGATGCAAAGAAAGGTGATGAAGATGACCACTCCGAAATGGACGCCTTCAACTTTAATAATAATAATTATTTATTTATTTACACTTCAAGACACAATCATCTGTGTAGCCCTGACTCTTGTACTAGGATTTCCTGTTTCATAAGAGCCAGACCTCTCAATTTACAGGAAATATGTTATGGAAGCGCGATAGACTAAAGTGAAAATGGTTCAAGTTAATTTTGTCAAAAATTGAGAGTGGCGCTGTAATTGTTATGGACAATGCGCTATACCACTCAAGAACATTGGAGAAGCTGCCAACCACAGCTACACGAAAGGCAGATATACAGGAATGGTTTAAAAGCAAACATATTCCTTTTGAGGAAAAAGATCTTAGGGCAACTTTATTAGAAAAAGCAAAAATACAAAGACATTTATACCAAAAGTTTGTTGTAGATGAGATGGCTAGAGAGAAGGGTATTTCAGTATTGCGCCTCCCACCCTACCACTGCGAGTTCAACCCTATAGAATTAATATGGGCTCAAATGATGGGGTATGTGGCTCAACATAACAAAACGTTCAAATTAGACAAGGAGAAACAATTACTCCCACAAGATCTGGATAGTATTACGCTAGGACGATGGCAGTCTAGCGTTGCTCATGCAATTAAAGAAGAGGAAAAGTTAAAGCATAATGGATGATGTGGTAGAAAGATTTATTATTAGGTAACGTCGGTGAAACTTCTTCATCTTTATTCTCTGATGATAGTGACTAAATTATATGATGAAGACGAAGAAGTTACACCAACTATTGTGTGTTGAAAGTTGTTGTTTTAAATAAAATATTATTAAAAAAAAGACTTTTATTTCCTTTAATCTTAATTAAATTTAAATCATCACGACGTAATCGTTTGTTTCATTCATTCGTTTCGTTGTAAGTAATGTGTGATGAAGATGTTATTACGACCTATTTATCAAAGTTATGTTAAAACATTTTTAGTTTAATTGTTTAAACTTTTAACATTGAATAAAATGTTTCGCACTCCTGCTTCTACGAGCCTCTTTTTTCTAATGCTATAGTAAATGGAGTTATAAATGATTTGAATTTTTGAGACTTTGGGTATAGTAATAATATCTGACATATGACTGTATCTGTTTTTTTTGCTATTGTATAGTGTTCATTACTATTTACTGACATCATATAATAATTTCTAATTTTTATTATTATTTTTTTGAAACTTAGTTTATTGTAGTTTTTTATGTCTTGACTCAAATTATGTTAATTTTATGTTAATTCTATAAACTCAACAGCTAGCCAGCATTTATTTTTTGCAGCGCCCTGACAGAGTTCATGTACAAAAACCGACAATAATCTTTTGTAAAATGTGTGATGTGCATGAGAGCAAATAAATAAATAAACACATAAAAGCGAGCGCAGCGAGCTTGAAATTTTTGGCACGCTGCCTCTAAAAGGTAACCTACCTTTTCGTAGCAGCGTGCTAAAAATTCTTTAGAACATTCATTGTAACGAAAAGTTAGAGCAGAATATAGGATGCTAGAGCGAGTGAAGCGAGCTCAAAAATCTGAGCACAACGGATACCAACATGTTCTTTTGAAAATGTATGCATACAAAAATAGGAGTTACTTTGTTGATCCATACAGAAGAGTTTAAGAATTCAGGATGCGGAATGCGGATGCGGATGTGTTTGGGATGGAGGGAGCGGAGCGAGCTCTAAAATATTTGCACCCTTCGTTTATATTTAACATTCGTAGAGGGCCTCTAACTACAAACTGCTTATTACTTTCTGATCATATTTTGGTCTTGTTTGGGATTTGATTAAAAAGTATTCGCCGATATTTGGGGGCCCCCAGGTTCCGGGCCCCGGGGTGGACCGAAATTACAGGACGCGCGTAGCGTGCCTTGCTACCGCCCGCCGCACAGTGGATCGTCCCCATATAAGAGGTGTGACATAGAATCAAAAATTGAAAAAGTATTTAATTTGCAAAAAATAAATATACAGTTGCATTCCTCTATTGAAGAAAAACAAAAATTATTACTACGCTATTATTTGATTACTATAAAAAAAAGGTTATAGTGAGTCAATCTTAAAAGGTAGACATATGCTGTCGTGGACTTTTTTTTAGAACTTTTAAAGAGGAACAATTCCATAATACATGATATTTGCGTAACTTAAACTGTTTATGCAGCGCACGCAACGGAAGCTCCCAAAAAGGAATATTTCTTCCCGTTTTTGCAACATTTTTCATTTATGCTTCGCTCCTATTGGTCGTAGCGTGATGTTATATAGCCTATAATATTCCTCAATAAATGTACTATCCAACACAAAAAGAATTTTTCAATTCCAACCAGCAGTTCCTGAGATTAGCGCGTTCAAACAAACAAACAAACAGACAAACAAACTCTTCAGCTGTATATATTAGTATAGAAGATAGAATAGAATAAGAACAGAAATTAGAAACGAAAAAAAAGTGTTACTAAAACAATCTTATAGGTATTCTCAATTTTTTTTTTAAATAAATTATGTAGTTATTTGCGCTTTTTAATAACATTTTTTTATTTTTGTAAAAAAATATAAAAATATTCGTTACGTTATTTAGATAAACCTTTTTATAAAAACGTTGATTAAGTTTCGCAAAACTTCAACATAACTTAAAAATACGGGATAGCCATTCCATTTCGTAAGCGATGGCAATTTTTGTTACAAGGGTGGTAGTTGGACAAATAATTTTTGTATGGAAATGAAAGAAGTACCAATGATATATGTACAAAAAAACACAAATTGTATGAGATAGCTTAACTTTTATGGAATTATCTCAAACAGCACAAGCATACCATTCAGTACAATATACAACTAATCCCATTTATCGAATAACGTTGATGTTATAAAATATTTAAAATGCGGACAATGCAAAATTAACAAATGTACAATTTTTCGCGGTTTTACCCAAAAATGTCTGTATCTATATAGTGTATTTATGGCAAGTCTTGTACCTCTTAAGTTAGTGACTTCTAGTGGAAGCACAGTGTGGCAGAATGGTCGGTCATCGTCAACCACATATTGTCGCCCGATTTAATTTACGTTTAAGAAACGGAAGCAAATTTAAAGGCTGAAATGGATATATTTGAGACCGAGATTCGTGGACTGAACCCAACTGATTGCGGCTCAGTAATTACAATAACTAATTAGATTAAGCAAGTACTGGTAGTCGTTACTTAATGACTCATTATCGCTATTGTTATATCAACAACGTTTTATTTTGTTATATTTGTTGTTTTGTTGTGTCAAGAAAAGCGTTCATAAGTCATTAAAGTACTCACAAATGCACCTGGTATTTAAGGAACTACTTAGTGATGAACTACTACTTAGTGGTGAGGAATTCTCAGTAATAAGTATATTTAATGTAACTCCATTCCATCAGTACTACAATAACAAAGATAGTTACTATAGGCCAAATATCTTGGAAGGGGCGCTCTGGGGGCTCCATGTGTCCTTGAAGAAAATGTGGCATAAAATGGGTAAATAACAGTAGTGAAAACCGCAAATCGAAACAAGCAGGGAATCATGAGATACAGACATTTTTGTGTTCGTTTCCATACAAAAATAACAGTTTGCATCGAATCGCTCCTAAAGTGCTGATCAAATAAAAAAAGCGTAGTAACAATTTTTGTTTTTCTTCAATAGAGGAATGCAACTGTATATATTTTTTTTTTAATGAAATACTTTTAAAAATTTTGATTCTATGTCACACCTCTTGTATGGGTACGAGCAACTGTGCGCCGCAGGAGTTGGCCATAACACGGGCGCAAGGTCTTTGATAGCGTGGTGAGCGACCCAGGCTCTTTGGAGACATCGCAAGCGGTCGGCGCTCGGCGCCCCCTTTTTTTGTTTTTTTTTTTTGGGTGGGAAATTATCAAATAACTTCTCCCGCTCTGGGTGGAGCGGGAGGGCGTGTCACACTTTTACTGACTAAAACCCACCCGTGTTTCTTCAGTTGCCTGTGTGCCAGGGCCACGGTATCCCTTTCGGACATACCCGCAACCCTGGCAGGCACCGGTCCTAGCGGACCCTGTCAGTGCGTGCTGACATCTCTTTGAGGCGCGCGTGGAACACAACGCGCCATCGACCCGGGCCTGATCCTTACCGGACGGCGAACTGCCCATAGCTCGCCGTCCGCAAGCCCGCGCCTACGGTGGCCGGGAATCGGCTACCGATTTCCGCCGCCCAGGGCGTCTCCTGCGGCGACTAGGGGCGTGAGGGCGCACAGACCGCCGCTCCCTCACGCGTTCCGCCTCCTCCTTCGCGAGCATTACTACTTCGCAGAAGGAGGTGACTGCTTCCCATGCACTCTCGCTCCGGATCATGGCCTGGACCAGGGCCGAACGCGAGAGATCGCCGCCGCCAATCGCCTCCGTGAGGACACGGCGGTGCTCTGCCCGAGCCGGGCAGACCTCCACCGTATGCTCCACCGTGTCCTCCGGGCGATCCACACAGTGGTAACACCCGGGCGTTTCCTCCCGCCTAATCCGAAACAGGAACCTCCCGAAACACCCGTGTCCAGTAAGGACCTGTGTCAGGCGAAAGGTGAGGACGCCGTGGCGCCTCTCTAGCCACTCCTCAAACAGGGGACTTATCGCCACAATTGTGGCGTGCCCAGCACTGGGTTGCGACAATCGCACCCTCCATGTCGCCATGAGATCCCGCCGGAGCTCTGTCCTCGCGCCACTCCCATAAGTGCGCGAGAATTTTTGCCTCCAGATCCCATGGCGGCAATCCGGCAAAGAGGCTCGCCGCCTCACCGGAGACCGTGCGGTATCCCCGTACCGATCTGATGGCCATGACCCTTTGGGCGCTCGGCGCCCCCTAAGACCGAAAACTTGACGACGTGAATAACTCTATTCTTCAGGTCCAAAATTAGTTTACCGTAAATAATTTGGTACTAAATAAAAAAAAAACCAAATGAATTTGATTTAAGTTACCTAATGTTAGAAGTAGCGAATGTGACATCATATTGAATGGAGAAAAACTGGAATTTATTAATCAAACGGTTTTCCTACGAATCACGCTAGATGAGAAATTACAATGGGGACCTCATATAACATCTCTTGCGGGGCGGCTAAGCTCGGCCGCGTATGCTGTTCGAAAGATAAGACAGTTAACAGATATAAAAACCGCGCCTTTGGTTTATTTTAGCTACTTCCATAGCATTATGTCGTATGGCATTTTACTGTGGGGTCGGGCTGCCGACATTGAATCCATTTTTATTTTACAAAAGAGGGCTGTCAGAGCCATTTAATAGGTTGGGGAAAAAGTTTCTTCGCATTTTTTAAGAAATTCAAAACATTTTTTAATATAGTTTATTTACATTTAACTATAGTATGTAGGTACCATTTTTTCGATAACCTTTTGCCATCTTGTAGGTAGGGACATGATCCCATTGCTCTATAGCAATTTTGGGACTTCTGATCAAAATACCGCGACAAGTGGTTTTGGCAGTCCTCTCGTGATGTTAACCTGACACTGCCTAAAGAATTCTGAAGAGACCGAAACAGGTGGAAATCTGAAGATGCAAGGTCAGGTCTATACGGCGGGTGCATTAACACCTCCCAGCCAAACTCTCTTAATTTTTGCTGAGTGGCTAAAGATGTGTGAGGTCTAGCGTTATCATGATGAAAAACCACACCCCTTCTGTTGATTAATTCCGGCCGCTTTCTCTCAACTTCTTGCTTTAATCTCATCAGTTGTTCGCAGTAGAGTTCAGAATCGATGGTCCTGCCTGGTGGTAACAGCTCATAATGAATAATGCCCTTCCAATCCCACCACACACACATCATCTCCTTGTTGCGAGTTAACCCGGGTTTCGCCACATTCTGTGAAGCCTGACCGGCCTTTGACCATGACCTTTTTCGCACGCTCTTGTCGTACGTGATCCACTTTTCATCACCAGTTACTCGTATCAGCTTCTTCAAAAATGGTTCGGTTTCATTACGTCGTAATAAAGTATCACAAATGAGTACACGGTTCATTAGGTTTCTTTCAGTGAGCTCGTGAGGTACCCAAATATCGAGCTTTTTTGTGTACCCAGTTTTTTTCAAATGTGCCAAAACTGTTTTGTGGTCAATTCCCAGTTGCATCCATTTTATCCGTAATAGGGCGACCAGAGCGACGTGCATCTTTGACATCAAAATTTCCGGATTGAAAACGCTTAAACCAAATTTGTGCTACTCTCACAGACACTGCACTAGGTCCATAAACATCGCAAGTTTTTTTCATTATTTCACTCATCTTGACAGTACCAAAATTTGAATTTGGAATGTATGTAATATGTTCTTTAAAATTTAAACTTTCAATGATACCAAAACCAGCCAGATACAAATAGTATAGTCAAAGAGATTTTATTACAAGTTCATACATACTATAATACGAAAAGACTTTTCCCCCAACCTAATATAATCTACATCGCCGCGAATCTCTTAGAGAACTATTTAAAACGATTAATATTATGACGGTACCTTGCCAATTCATTTATGAAAATATTATGTATGTAAGAAAAAATCTACATCTTTTTAATAAAATCAGTGATAGGCATAATTTTAATACTAGAAATAAAGATAAAATAGATCAACCATTTTTCAGATTATCTAAAGTACATACATCTTTTATGGGGTACTGTGTTTGTGTAGTCAAGTATTCGAAAGTTCGTCTTTGGACTCCGGTCTTCTTTAAAGTAACCCCGATCTTTTCGATGTTGATGGCGAGCGCCAAATTGACTTCGTAAAGCTCACCCATTTTTCACGTTGTTTAAGGACGTAAAATCTCCCAAAGTGTAGAAAATAATGGAAAGATCTTACTTGTGGTCTGTTGTTATACCACCGTTGATGTTCTCCTTCAATCAGGAGCGTAATCCAGTCACCAACCAATCCAGAATACCACCTTAGTCCACACACACCACACTGTTGTTCAGTAACGTTCACGCAACACTCGCGATTATTTTTCGGAACGCGCGCGGTCCGTCTCGAAGGACCAATATGTGCGGGCTGCAGGGTTTGGGGTAATATTGTTTATTAAATGTTCTTCAAGCTTAATGTAAAATGCCTTAAAGTAAAATGTTAAGTTATGTTAAAATGTTATGAATGCACCCGGTCCGTTTGATGTCTGGTAATGCACTGATGTTCGATTACAATGACTGTTGTAAACTGCTACGTTAGCAGGTGTTCGGTTGCTTAGACCGAATAGTGTTAAATGTTACAATAAAATACCTTCTGATATATTACAATTAAATGAAAGTTTAAAACTCATATAAAAAAACACACTTTGTAAACAAGCATATTACAAATTAGAGGACTATATCCAAGATAAGAATGCTTGAAAACATGCTGGTCCTGCTCCATAGGACAATTTAGAGTCTAGACAAAATCAAACTGGTTGCTAATTTAACTGTATAATTTATAATTTTTATGATATAAATTTTATTTTCTGTGATTAATATAAATTTAACTCACACACTGACTTATTATATGTTAATTTTTTTTTTTTTTGAAAATCATATACAATGTTTGTAAATATGTGAGCACTATGTACCTATCGCATTTATTAATTTTTCTGTCATTACTTCTTCACTTTTCATTCTTTTTACCAATTGTGGTAAGTAATTTTTATTTTTATTCTAGGTACATCGTCTTCACCTATAATTGTTAATTAATGTATACAAACTATTGTTAACATTTTAAAAGAGTAATTATGGAGTTTCTTGCCCATTCTTCTCCATACATAACTACCTTTTGGAAGGCGCAAATAGAATCAATTAACTATTCATGTAATTTTTGACGTTCAAAAGTGCATCTTCGTGCCTATTTGAAATAAATGATTTGACTTTGACTTTGACTTTGAAGGCCCGACGAAAACGTGTTATGGGTAGGCCCAACGGCACATAAAACATTTAGGCAATGTTGGTTGCTTCTATATATGGCTGGTTTCAGAGCGACGCGTCTCGCCAGCGCTGGCCGTACACGCGTCGCTATACATGAACCTTATCGGCTTCAAAATAAGGTTGGTTTTAGCGATTTGTTTTGAAAAACCAACCTTATTTTGGAGCCGATAAGGTTCATGTGCAGCGACGATTTTTACACGTTTTGTAACACACATGCAATGAGTCTTCCGTGGCGTCATCCATTCTTCACGCACCACACCGAGTTCCCCATCGTAACCATCATCGTCGTAAAACTCCACAACCTTATACATTTAAAACTTTCACAAACACTAAGGGTTACCTAACTAAAATAAAACACAGCCTGCCAGCCTGATATCAGGCTAATATCTTTGTTGATGCGAACAAAACAAACACTCACAAATACTCCGCAGCCGCAGGTGCACAATTGAATAACAAAATGGCGGGCGGGCCGGTCGACGCGTGCCGCCGCCCGCTCCCCGCGCACCCCGCTACCACCTCGTTGGAGTAGCAGTAATTGGCCCTACAAAAATCTCCCAACAGTAGGAATAGAAGTAGCAGGCCCGCGTTAGTTGGCCCAGCGTTGTCATTATACCTTAAATCCCTACAAAAATCTCCCAACAGTAGGAATAGAAGCAGCAGGACCGCGTTAGTTGGCCCAATGTTGACATCATAACTTAAATCCGTACAAAAATCACCCAACAGTAGGAATAGTAACAGCAGGCCCGTCGTTGGCTATCCGGTGGGCAAATAGTGCATGTTTATGACAATGGGCCTATTTTAAGTTTAGGTTGGCGGAATAACTAACCGTCTGCCAATACATTCCCAACTGTTGGCGTATGGAAGCCAATGGCAATTGCTACTAGGGACCTCAGTTGGACCCATAGAGTTTTTTGATCCTCGTAAGAAACAGGATCGATTGACATCAAAAAACTTTTTTGTGAAAACTGCCCATTTTCTTGCTGACTGTAATTTTTTTCAAAATCTGTGAATGCAAATCAATTTTTTTTTTAAAGTTATGGATAGTCTCTTAAGACCATTTTCTTGTAGCGACCACGGTTAAGGTACCTGCCCTTATGGACCCATCTCAAAACATAATGCAATACTGCTCATCCCCCATAGCAAATAGCGTGATAATTTATACGTATTAATTTGACCAGACCTATAGGGAATATCTATGCAAAATTTGAACAAAATCTGTCCAGTAGTTTTTGCGTTTAGCTGGAACATACATTCAGACAAACAGACAGACTAAAATTGTAAAAACGATTTTTATTAAATGTATAGATATAGAAGATGTATAGATATTGGTGCCGATTCCCTTGTTCATAAACTAAACTAAATTTAAGTTCAGTGCATCTTTTTTTTTCTATTTCATTAAGAAAAGGACAGAAGATAAATTTTGGTTTAGTCCTGTCAAAATAATCAGCGCTTGACGTAAATTGACGTAATTTTAGTCGGCAAGTTTTTAGTCACGTCTAAACTTGTATGGAGTAGTGACAGGTGCTGATTACTTTGATAGGACTAAACTAAAATTTTAGTTTCGTTTAGTCAATTTACGTCAAGCGCTGATTAATTTTATTAATGAAACAGAAAGAAAAAGATGCACTGAACTTAAATTTAGTTTATGAACAAGGGTATCGGCACCATTGTCCGAAGAAAATAACAAAGTTTATAGAACTTTATATTTGCCGTCACGTCGACTCCGATGACTTTAGTGCCGCTAAATCCCGTTGTTTCTAATCCGTGGGTGAGAGGAACAAAACAAGTCTTAATTTTTTGTGGTTTTATTAAAAATGATAAAACTTTTGCACAATTTTATTTCGTTGCAAAACGTAACATTACATTTTATTCAACAAAAATGGATTGTTTGTAAATCAGCACCGACTGTCGCAGCCGGCCACTCGCGCGCTTCTCCGTACCTATCAGCAATAAGTATGGAGCACCGACAGCCGACATCAACACACGGCGTGTCGCCTCAGACGGCCGCCACGGTCGGAGCTACACAAACAGCTTCAACAGCAATATAATTTATATTTAATTACAATACAGTCTGTAGCATTAGAGCCAACGGCGGGAGCACCCGTGATATCATCGTCTGCAAAGAGCGTCCAGTGTTGCTATTGCCATCCTCTTAATGTTCTAACTTTATTTTCTTAATGATAACATCCTACTTAATTAGATATAAAACTATTCGTTATGTTCTTAGGTAACTATAGAGCGAACATCGTCGACATACTCGCTCCCCTACTATATTGTACCTATATTGTTAATTAAAGCATATGTACTAGTATACAGTAATCTATTCTATAGTGTTAGGTACATCGTGTCGCGACATCGCAGTGGGACGACCTCGTACAACGCGGCATACAACAAACAGTTGCATCTCATTATTAGGAGGGCCGGAGACGGTCAGGCGGCATGAATGAATCACGTATATACATGCTTAGGGCCAAGCATGTTTGATTGTTTGCATTAGCGCTTCGATCGTCACTTCGTTCGACCATACATTATAGTCAGCCAACTATTGGTTTGACGGAGGCATCAAGTATCTTACTAATCGCTTGACCGTCTCTGTCTGTACCACCTAGGGCTTTTGTACACGCGTTCGCGGACCACAACGGTCACGATCCTCGAGCGGGTACGACGTACAGACCATAATATAAATATGGACAGTACAGAAACTACGAATAAAAGTTCGAAACGGCATACTCACACATACGCGCGCATCGACGTGACACCAAAGCGTGCGTGGCAGTGCTCTTAGTCGCGGGTGCCGTGTCGAGACAAGTGTGGTCGTGTTATTCGTTTAGAGTGACTTTAGTTTTTTTTAAACTCCCTGCTGAATTTGAAAAGTAAAAATGATTTATTGTTATAAATTTATAATCAATATAGAAAATTATGGTCCGTGTGATCGATCATAAGAAATTCGTGAAATCTTCGGTGTCGTTTTCATGGTTTTCAAGGGCGCTAGAGCCGATTGTGAGGTCAAAATGAAAATCCAAGATGGCATCTGCGAAAATTTTCAAATTTTTTATCATGATTTTCGTTTGCATCTTATTCGATGGCACTGACAACGACGCAGACGCAGGCACAGATGCGTGCAAATTTTCGGTGGCGCGTTTTAACGTCACTGTTGGCTTTAACACTCTCGAAAACCATGAAAATTACACCTATGACCAAAAATGTTTAAATTTCGCAGCCGCCATTTTGGATTTACATTTTGATCCCACTGTCGGCTCTAGCCTCCACCCTCAAAAACGATGAAAACGACACCGATTTATATTTTGACCAAAAAAATAAAGTCACATGGAGGGGGGTGTCACAAAACATGTAGGAACGCTTTTTCACGTGACAATTTCTGGTTGTCAACTCCTACCGCAAGCCGCGTTAAAGAACTTCGTTTGATTAGAACACTTCAATTTTACAAACATTAAAGAGTGCCAACAAGAGTGTAATTATTTCAACAAATAAAGCTAGTTTCCATACTGTCCATATTTTAGGGGGGACTATAGTTTTAGTATAGTTTCACGTATTTTCCATAAAAAAGCTGCCAAACAGCAACATTTATTTCTCAGCTAAAAGTTGAAAATTCAGCCCTAGAGGACTGTTAAAACACAGGCGAACCTCGCGCGAGATACGGACGTGACTGTGCACATCGATTATTTTAAAGATTAGGAAATTGCGCGCGATTCGTCTCAGTTTGACCAGGGCCTCAAGTCTGCTATTACAATAGTGTCAGAATGGTCTCGCCGTTGTGAGTATTTGACAGTGTTTGTATGGCAAATCTGTCAAAAACTCACAATGAAGAGACCATTCTGACACTATTGTAATAGCAGACTTGAGGCCCAGAGCTCCAGACGACTAAAAGCCAAGTGAAATAGACCCTTTATTATAACTGACAACGCGACATTGTTTACATATCTGACATATTTTTAATTGAATGTTTTTTTGTTTGTTTTTGTATTCTATTGACATGTCACCTTAATTGTAATTGCTTGTATACGTTAATTTTGTACGCCATAAATTGGCAAAACATAGTGCACATATTTTAGACAATATATTATCTATAACCATACCTATGTTTAACAAAATAAATGATTGATTGATTGATTGACATATTTGACAAAAAATTACAAAAATGTCACATTGGTGCCGATTCTCTTGTTCACAAACTAAACTAAATTTAAGTTCAGTGCATCTATTTTCTTTCTATTTCATTAAGAAAAGGACAGAAGACAAAATTTTGTTAAGTCATGTCAAATTAATCAGCACTTGACGTAAATTGATGTAATTTTAGTAGGCAAATTTTTAATCACGACTAAACTTGTATGGAGTAGTGACAGGCGCTGATTAATTTGACAGGACTAAACAAAAATTTATCTACTGTCCTTTTCTTAATGAAATAGAAACTTTAAGATGCACTGAACTTAAATTTATTAAATAGGTTTTTATTAAATAGGCCCCTGGTTGGTCTATAGTTGAAAACGCCGTGTGCATAGGCCCTCATGTATTAACAATTGAACAATATATTGATATAACAACACTGAACACAGACGACGAGCACCCGTGTCCCGTATAACACGATGCGGCCAGGGGGGGCTCCAGCCGCGCCATCTCGACCACACACTATTCGATTCAAGTTTTCAACTTTTGGGTTGGCTCCAAAATCGTTGAAACTTATTTACCCTCAGAAACAGGTCCTTTTTAGGGTGCAGTGCCACAAAAGTAAAAAAACAACGGTTCCCGTAATGGGATCACTTTGTTGTTCATCTGTTAGGATTTTTTTTCTCAGGAACGGAACGTGTAGAACTATCAAGTTGAAATTAATATCAAATTCTAGTCTGCGGTACCTTGAACGGGTGAAAAAAATCCCGCAGATGGATCCCAGGGCGTGAGGCCCCTTACCCTTTAGACGGATCCCTGAGGGCGCGAGGCCCCTTACCCCTGATGAATCTCTGAGGGCGCGCACAATTTCTTCATGCGCATAGATAGGTACTTTGGGACAAACACTTATTTTTGGTATGTTCAAGATAGTGAAGCAAAGTGACGAGGATAGAGCTTAGGGATGAGGTTGACATCAATTTAGGATGTACCATGACAAGTTGCGCAACGACATCATTATTATTACTAATATTCATAATATTAATATGATATTCATGTAGAAAATATTGTAAATAAGGCATTTAGAATACGCAGTTCCGATCTCGAATCCTTACTATGCAAAATATATCGAAATTATAGAATTAGTCCAACGCAAGTACCTTCGTGCAATGCAATTTAGATCATACCAATCGCTTCTTAAGGGTCCGTGCACGAAAAAAACTCTCTTTTGGCAATTTCTTATCTAATTGTGAGAAAACTTGAAATAATCGAAACATTAAGTCTGTGTAACTATAAAAGTACAGTTTTCATGGTGCTAAACCATTCGTGTCAGTCACAGCTGCTTTTAATAGTTTCATAATTTTTGTGCTCTCCAAAATAAAGTTTATTTCGCCATTGATTTACTTAATGAAGATATTGTATAATCATTAAATATTTTTTTTATAATATTTCAAGGATAGCTGAAGACTAATTTGTGATTTTTAAATTTCTTGATATGATTTGCTAAATAATAGGAAAAATATATATTACTGACGAGGTTTAAAACAAAAAAAGGTTTTTTCAATATTATTTTTCTGCTATATTTTGTATGGAAGTTGAAAAAAAGTGGGTCCGCCACATGCAAGTAGACCATATAATGATGTTGATGATATTTGTTGATGTTCAAAATCAAAAGTAGTTTCTTGTAGAATGATGATCAAATGTCAGTCTCGCGTCATTTTTCGGAAAACTTGTTGCAAATATTAGTGATTTACCGTGAATACTTAATTTATTTGAAAAATCCCTTTCAGCCACATGCAAAACAAAGAACACGACTTTTCAAATCTCAAATAATTTTGTTTAAATTATTTTTCCCTTTCTCACAAACAATAAACAAAATTGATCAAAATCAGTCGATTTCGTGCACGGCCTCTTAAAGAATACGACTATTTTTCATTGAGTTAGCCCTGCTACAGTTAACATTTGCTAACAGCTTGTTTTTATTTTTATTATATAATATAGTAATCTGCGGAAAATGCTGTGGGTAGTATATTTGTTAAGTTTAATTTTAATAAAACATTGTTTATGCTTAATATACTACTGTTTGTTTTCCCAAATGTAATAAATAAATAAATAAATAAATATAGTAACCTAGCACAAGTTACCCTAGTTAAGTATTAAGAGCATGAGCGATCCGCTAACTCGCACAGTAGGGGCTCGAACACTGAGCGTATCTTACGCGGCTCACTTTTCGCACAACATACATTAGCCTAGAAGACTGCGGCAGCGAGCAGTACGCCGCACACGGCGCAAGATACGCCCCTGAAGCGCGCGGCTCAGCGCTCGCCCAGGGGGCCTATTACGAACTTTAAAAAAACCAGGCAAGTTCCAGGCAATTCATTTCACTGGCTGGTTAAATTTCGTATTACGACATTCCTAATTCTAACCGACTTGACGCTGGGTAGTTTGTCTATGGCTGGCTTGTATTTCTCTGCCGTAACGTTCAGAAACACAATTAAATATTTATCGGTAAGTTACGGTTTTATTTAATCACATATTTTGTGGTAAAAATAAGCAATTTATATTAATCTAGCTTTAGTATAAAATTAGGTGAAAATACGAACGCACTGTATATTATGCTACCTATATAATTCATTCATATTATAATTTTTTTGAGTTTGTAAATTGTCACGCGAGATTAGGTTTCCGAACGAACTCCACTTGAAGGTCAGCGGGGAATTCGACCACATGGAAGAGTATTGTTTCATTGTTTCACAAAATAATATGAACACTATCTTATTGTTTGTTTAATACTTCCATTCGTAAGAATTTTCGGGGTATAAACAAAAATATGGCGTAAGCTCGTTATTGAGTATTTTCCTATTCGGTTTTGAGTATTTTCCTATTCAGTGTAAGAAAGTTCTTAGATATGATATTTTAAAGTTGTATCCGGTAAATCCGTGAATTTTGTATGACAGTCCCTGACATGTCTCAACTCCTCACTTGATTAAGTTGATATCGTTCAATGAATGGCACATCATCCATGTCGAACGCATTAAGGCTCTTGCATACAGGCGACATGCGACGCGACACAAAGGAACCGCGTGTCGCGCGACGAGCGGTGCCTTTGTGTCGCGTCGCGTGTCGCGCCCTGTTTGTAGGAGCCTTTAATTTGATCACGAAGTCGTCTCGAACTCCTCACTTGATTAAGTTGATATTGTTCAATGAATTGCACATCATCCATGTCGAACGCATTAAGGCTCTTAGATACAGGCGCGACACGCGACGCGACACAAAGGAACCGCGTGTCGCTCGACGAGCGTTGCCTTTGTGTCGCGTCGCGGGTCGCGCCTGTTTGTAGGAGCCTTTAATTTGATCACGAAGTCGTCTCCAACTCCTCATTTGATTAAGTTGATATTGTTCAATGAATTGCACATCATCCATGTCGAACGCATTAAGGCTCTTACATACGTCGCGTCGCGTGTCGCGCCTGTTTTGTAGGAGCCTTTCGTTTGATCACGAAGTAGTCTCCTTTTGTTCCTTGATTCGTTATTTTGATCAGAAAAGTCACTTTCCAGAAACTCAAACAGTTCATATTCGTCGCACATAATATTTTCTTTTGCTATTTATTTATTACTCGAGTAACTTCGGCAAATAAACCCAAAACAATTCAATAAAAGCTCCTCTGAAGTAGCGTAAACTGACTGGATTGTGAGGTTACTTTTTGACAAGTTGTTATATGAAAAGAAATGTCAAACGAACGTTCGTAATACGGTATTGCCAGGCAATATTTGGGCAGAAGTCGGCCAGGGTGTCACGTGACCGCTGACTGGCTTGTTTAGCGAGTTCATAATACGAAATTGCAAGGCAGTTCTGTTTACGCTGTAAACTGCCTGGAAATAAGAGTTCATAATAGGGCCCCAGCTCACATATCCCACTTATTTTAAGTCGACTAGATATTAGTTCAACTTAGGCTATAGGGAACCTTACTGCCAATTTCTCGCGCTACCATTGTAAATATAACCCTAATTGCTCAGGAGCCGAATTTTGATATACTTTTGTCTAGCAGTTTTGTGATTAGTGTTTGCATGAACTTTTTTAGTTGACTGTTTGTTGTTGGCTCGCTGCACTCTTTGGTGTTTACTGTTAGTGCAGCAAGCAATTGTTATATAAATGTAAAGAAATAATAATTTCTTTAATTAGTTTGTATAGAACCATTGTCGGTAACGAAGTACATAAGTACTTCAATAGAGGGCGCGGGTCGCAAGACACCAACTCGGTGAGTAAAGCAGGATGGATGTTGACAACTGTTTTCACCGTGACAGTGATTCTATTGTTGAAATATTATAAAAAGGAATTGTTATTAATTAATAGACTTTAAATGTCGTTTCTTTGTTTTACAGGTAGGCTATAATGATTTAAGTTTATCAGTGCACTTATTAGTGTATCATATGTATGTGAGTACTAAATTAAATCTTTGTTTTACAGAGCAACACATTGTCTAATTGAAATTTATAATTCCCTAAAAAGCTCGGAGAGTCTTATAAAACGACATTTCTGGTTAAAATCAAGAAAAATGGAAAAACTACGGTTTAAATTTGTAGTATTAGGTACAGCGGATGGAAAAACAAATGTCACATGTATAACCTCAATTGAGACACCGGACGGATGTGTATTTGAGGTCCCAGAGGAGTTCAAGCCCGTGAATAAACACACTAACATATTGGCTTCAGACGTATATATGAAAATAAAAAAATCGTTAAAAAAGAGACACCAAACACGCTCAGTCTGGATCCCGCTAAACCCAGACCTGAAGGAAATATATTTAGACAAAGGAGAAAATGTACAGTTTGGTGGTCAGTATTTAGAGGATATAACACAAAAGCCAATGCCTCCACAAGATAACACTTGTGGCACAATACCAGGAAAAAAAAAACATAGGAAAATCTGCGGAAAGGTTTTTGATAGAATTTTTTTCTAATAAAACATCTAATGCTGACCAATGGATTACTGAATTCGAGGACGAATGTGAAAGATTCGAGATTATACAGGAATAAGAGAAAATCGAGATTTTAAAACATCTTCTCGAAAAACAATGCATAGACTGGTATAGTAGCATGTTAATAAAATTAACAGTGAAATCTGCATGGTCACTATGGAAGAACAATTTCAGAGAAACATTCGGAAATAAAGGTTGGTCCCAAATCAAATATGCATTTACATTTAAATATCAAGCTGGATCGTTGCTGGAATATGCCACAAAAAAGGAAAGCCTGTTATTGGAAGTCAACAAGCACATCGACTTCCAAACAATGATTAATCTTATTGTAATGGGACTACCAGATTATGTAATGGATAAAATTGATAAAGACACAGTAAAAACAACTGCAAGTCTCTACAATGAAATAGGAAAACATGAGTATGTAGCGAGTAAAAAGAATTTCAGCAAGAATAAAAGCAAGACTTATTATAAAGGCAAGCCAGATAAAATAAATCCTAGAAAACATGTGAGAATTTAAATAAAGGTATTCGATACCATCCGGAAGAAACATGCTGGTTCAAACAATCAGATGAACAAAATAAAAAGAGAACCTATAATAAAACTGTAAATAATTCAGAAATTATTATTAACATAAGCGGAATATTTACCATGTTTATTAAACATGGTAAATATCCCGTTTATGTTAATAATAATATTAGTGACCATGACAGTTTAAAAACTTAATTCAGAAATTGATGTAGAACTAAATAATAATGAAAAAAAAAAAACGAATAATAACACCATTAATTAAATTCAAACTGCTATTAAATGAACAATTAGAAACTTTTGGATTGTATGATTCAGGATCAAATGTATCAATAATTAATTCCAAAATAATAAGACTAAAAAACAAAGGAGAGAAAGTTTTAAAAAGAGATAATTTAATCACAATTAATGGTGTTAAAGAAACAGTTGGTTTGACAACAATAAAAATAAAAATATTAGACATTGAAGAACATACAGAAGTTTACATAATTGATGGAGAAGAGTTTAAATACGATTTTCTAATTGGACTGGATATCATAAAACAATTTGGACTGGTTCAAGATGAGAATTTGAGGATAACGCAAAAAAGAGAAGAAATAAAAATAGAAGAGAGGAAAAAACCTATGAATGAGAATCATGATAATACCAATACTTCTAAGGAAGTGAAAAATGAAGCAAACCCGTGTTCAATTAATTTTAATGAACACATAAAAAGCGAAGATTTCAAAATAAGTACGAGTAAATTAAAAACTCAACAAGAGTTAGAAATATATAAATTAATAGATACTTACAAATCAATATTTGCAAAGAACAAATATAACATTGGCACAGTCAGAGAATATGAAGCACGTATTGATCTACTCATGGACAAGTATTGCAGCAAAAGGCCTTATAAATGTTCCGTAGAAGACAAAAAGGAAATAGAAGAACAAGTAGCAAAGTTACTGGACAGAAACCTTATAGAAGAATCTTACAGTCCATTTGCGGCACCGGTAACTTTGGCATTCAAAAAAGAAGACAACAAGAAATCAAGACTACGTATTGATTTCAGAGATCTCAACAAAATAGTGGTACCTCAAGCTCAACCATTTCCTTTAATCGATGACCTGGTAATTAAGACAAGAAACTCTAAATATTTCACAACATTGGACATCAATTCAGCTTTCTGGGCGATACCGCTAAGAATTGAAGATAGAAAAAAAATGCCTTTGTGACGCAAGAAGGACTTTACCAATGGACATGCTTACCTTTTGGTTTAAAGACATCGCCAGTCGTTTTTCAAAGGATATTAGGTAATATTTTAAGAAAGTATAAGCTCACTGATTTTGCAGTGAACTACATTGATGACATCATGATATTTTCTAAGTCTTTTTCTGAGCACATTAACCATCTAACTCAGTTGTTAGAAGCTATAAAAAAAGAAGGTTTCAGACTAAAGTTCACAAAATGTACATTCGCATCAGAATTAGTAAAATATCTTGGTCATATAATACATAATAATACAGTACGGCCAGTAAGAGATAATTTAATTTCAATAAAGGAATTCCGAATACCAAAAACGCAGAAAAATGTTAGGCAATTTTTGGGAAAAATTAATTTCTATCATGAGTATATACCAAAAAGTGCGGTACTTTTAGAACCCCTGCATAATTTACTTAGGAAAAATCAGAAGTTTACATGGACTGCCGATTGTCAAAAATCATTTGAAGACATAAAAAAATTAATGTGCACACAGCCAATCTTAGAAATATTTGATCAAAATTTACCAATAAATATTCTTACTGATGCGTCCCTAGAAGGTATTGGGGCAGTGTTAAAACAAACGCAACCAGATGGTAAAGATAAGCCTGTGGCATACTTCTCAAAAAAATTAAATCAAGTGCAAAAGAAAAAACAAAACAGTTTTTTTTTTTTTTTTTTATTCTACTATGAGTTTGCTCTTGACTTTAGTCTAGGTCTGGATGACAGAGACAAAGTCTACGATGGAGTGAGCTTACTCAGAAGAAGCCTGTTCACTCTCACTTTGAATAGATTAGGGTTTTATGCGTTCGGAAACACAGACGCAAGCAGAGAGTTCCACTCCTTTGCTGCGCGCATTATAAAAGACGTTTGAAAACGCTTAGTGCGAGTTGGTGGAATATCAACCAGGTAGGGGTGGTAACTTGCAGTGCGTCTAGATGTCCGATGGTAGAAGGGGGCCGGTGGAATGAGGTCGTGGAGTTCATGGGCACACTCTCCGAAGTACAATCTGTAGAAGACCGACAAGCAGGCAACCTTGCGGCGATGAGCCAAGCTGTGAAGCTTGGCATCCACCAGTTTTACGTCGCCAATGAGCCTCTTAGCTCTGCGTTCCACCGAGTCAAGCGCAGCAAGTTGGTACTTTGCTGAGCCATCCCAAAGGTGGCTGCAATACTCCATGCAGGAACGGACTTGTGCTTTGTAAAGGGTTAAAAGCTGTCCAGGCGTAAAGTATCGCTTCACCTTATTTAGGACGCCCAGTTTCTTGGCCGCAGTTTGAGCTTTGCACTCGATGGTGGAGCCGAAGTTGAGACCAGATGTCAACTCCATGCTTAGGAGCTCGAGCCGGTCAGTTACAGGAACAGATGTACCCCGAAAAGTAGGAGTTTGATTAAAACGACTCCTTTTAGCGGTAAAGAGACACGCCTGTGTTTTGGTGGCATTAAAAGAGACCAGATTGTCGTCACCCCATTGGGAGACAAGACTCAAGGTCAAATCAGTCCGCTCAACCATGGCCTCTCTCAGGGAACGAAGTTCAGCCCCGCTGGTTTTTGCGCTGGACAAGTATCTCTCTGAAACGGTACTGTCATCCGCGTACCCACCAATACCAGGCAGAAGCAGGTCATTGATATGCAGCAGGAAAAGAGTTGCAGAGAGAACAGATCCCTGAGGAACTCCGGCATCAATAGCCATAAGGTCAGAGGAGCAGCCGTCCACGACTACTCTGATCGACCGTTCACTCAGGAAGTCTGATATCCAGCTACAAAAATCAGCTGGGATGCCATAAGCAGGAAGCTTGCTGAGTAGTGCAGCGTGCCAGACCCTGTCAAAGGCCTTCGAGATATCAAGCGATACAGCAAGTGCTTCGCCGTGTTTCTCGATGGCTTCGCCCCAGCAGTGCGTGACATACACAAGAAGATCGCCAGTTGACCGTCCCCGGCGAAAGCCATATTGACGGTCACTGAGGAGCTCATTGTCTTCAAGGTAGGTCAGCAACTTACTGTCTATAGAAGAGTGTCTGTCTATAGAGTCTATTTAGAATGTTTGGCTATAAAAGAAGCAATTAGATACTGGCAGTACTGGCTAATAGGTAAGACGTTTACAGTGTATTCTTACCATAAACCCTTAGAAAATTTTAATATAAAATCAAGAACTGATGACGAATTTGGAGACTTAACATATTATTTATCACAGTATGATTTTAAAGTTAAATATGCTCCGGGAAAATATAATGTAGAAGCAGATTGTTTAAGTAGGAACCCGGTATTAGAAGCGAGTGAGGATACAGATGAACAACTAAAAATTGTAAACATGATAAAACTAACTGATACAGTTTCAGATCAGGAAAACAATGCAGACATACAAAGTAATAAAACAAAGCTAATATAGAGACACAATGTATACTATAAAAAGGTTAGGAAGCGTGAAAAAATAATTTTATCGGAACATTACAGTAAAAAACTTATAAAAGATGTACATGAAAACATGTGTTGCAGACTCCTTGGTGAGCCTAGTTTTTTAGAAGATTTTTATAGTTTTAATTTGAACGAATTTTGTTTCCTTCACTTGCTTATTTTTTCATTGTCAAAAGGTTTGGTTTGGTTTCAATTTATGTAATATTTTTTCCCTTTTAAATCCTGTTTTCATTGAGCTTTAGTTTTATTTAACTCCACCAACCATAATACATAATACAGTCCATTCGCATCGCTAACAACATGTGTCATTTAGGTGTAAAACAAATGCAAAACAAAATATGTACAATTTATACAGCAAAAAACTTGACAAAAAATGTAAAAAAACATTGTAAGGAATGTGAGATCTGTATAAAAAATAAAACGAGAGGGCAAGAGAAGTATGGTCTAATGTCACATTTGGGTCCTGCCACAAAACCGTTTCAAATAGTCTCAATAGACACAATTGGCGGCTTTGGAGGCTCCCGATCAACTAAAAGATATCTACACCTTCTAGTAGACCACTTTACTAGATATGCCTATATTGTTACCTCAAAAACACAAAATGCAAATGATTTTGTTAAGCTAATCAACAACGTAACAGACACTGATACAATCGGAATTATTCTTACCGATCAATATCCGGGAATAAACTCGAAAGAATTCAAGACATTTTTAAATAGAAAATCAATACCAATCATATGCACAGCAGTAAATGCCCCGTTTTCGAATGGTTTAAATGAAAGGCTTAATCAAACGCTTGTAAACAAAATCAGATGCAAAATAAACGAAAAGATAAATAAAACAGCATGGACAACCATTGCTCATAACTGTGTAGATAAATATAATAATACAGAACATACGGTTACTGGTTTTGCACCAAGTATTTGTTAGATGGTACAGATGTTTCGTATTTACCAAACGAATTAAAAATAAATAAAACAGAAGCTGAATGGATAATAGATAGGAAAAAAGCATTACAAAATTCAATAAAATCACATAATTATAATAAAAAAATATTTGATAAAAATAGAACTCAAGTCACTTTCAATACAGGCGATATAGTATATGTAGAGAATGGAAACAAATTAAATAGAAATAAATTAGATGAGCTAAAGATTGGTCCATTTAAAATTATTGAAAAGATATCAAATTCAATTTATAGGATTAATACGGGTCATAGGAAGTCAAATCTCTTCCATATTACAAAACTTATACCAATACCAACGTAAAAACAGAAATAGACAGAATTTTTTGATTAGTTAATTGTAATATTGTAAAATGTAGATTAGTTAAGTAAATATTTTCTTTAAAAAAAAATATCTTCATTGTGGAGGGAGATGTAAAGAAATAATAATTTCTTTAATTAGTTTGTATAGTACCATTGTCGGTAACGAAGTACATAAGTACTTCAATAGAGGGCGCGGTTCGCAAGACACCAACTCGGTGAGTAAAGCAGGATGGATGTTGACAACTGTTTTCACCGTGACAGTGATTCTATTGTTGAAATGTTATAAAAAGGAATTGTTATTAATTAATAGACTTTAAATGTCGTTTCTTTGTTTTACAGGTAGTCTATAATGATTTAAGTTTATCAGTGCACATATTAGTGTATCATAATGTATGTGAGTATTAAAATAAATCTTTGTTTTACAGAGCAACACATTGTCTAATTGAAATTTACAATTCCTTAAAAAGCTCGGAGTCTTAAATAAATATATAAATAAATAACAAAAAAGGTTAAAGTTCCTAATCTTTTTAATTTTAAATAAGTTTTATATTGATATACATTAGTAGCTGAGCCGACAGACTTATAAAAACTGACATATAATTCATACAAAACTCCCATTGAAAAAAGCACTTTCAGGTTTTCCCGAATTTCCAATTTCCCAAGCAACTTTTTCAATTTTCTTCCTCTAAAACCTGATTCTGACTATTCCAAACAGTTAAAAACTAAAAATATTCAAATCGATCCAGCCGTTCTCAAGAACAACAGCATATTAACGAACAGCATTTAATATTTATTATTTATTTATTTAACACTTTCTCACACAAATGTACAGAGGCGGACTTAATGCCATAGGCATTTTCTATCAGTCAACCTTTGGGTGGTGCAGAGATAAACAGTGGTAGGTGGTTCCGTAGTCAATAAGGAACCCTTATAGTTTCGCCATGTCCGTTTGTCTGTCTGTCTGTCCGCGACTTAGCTCAGACACTCTTAGTAGTAAAAAGCTGTAATTTGGCATGGGTATACATATTAATCACGCAGACAAAGTAGTAAAATAAAATCTAGAAATATTTTTTATGGTATTTTTTTTCTACACATAAAGCATGGAGTTTTTTTTTTCTCGTCTATCCCACGGTGTGGGGTATCGTTGGATAGGCCGTCCCTGAATTGAAAAGTGGTTTTCACAAACCCGCAATAAGTATTTTTGAAAACCTTTTTTTAATTCAGGGTAACGTTTGCGTAAGCTTAATAGCTTTAAAATGCAAATTTTTGCTAGAGTCAAGTACCCCCCCTCCCTGCCAGCTAAAATGGTTGTTCTTGAATATTTGTAAAAAATTACGGATGGTAATATTTATATACCTAGACTTAACGAAGATAAAAGGAAAACTATCACAGCTAGTAACATTTACAGGATAACGAGTAATCGTCAACCAACTTACATTTGCAGTTGGAATGTATGGGAGAACATGTATTTCCGTTTATTACGTGTATATTAAAAGCGGGAACCGCACGCATTTGACAACCTGCTTTGTTTACGGTATGTTTAGTTGGCGCCATCTGCGCGCTCAGCTTTGCGTAAGATTCCCTATACAGATAACTGTATACATAATGTTACGCGCCACACAAATTTAAGTACCACTAGCGCCATCTAGTATCGAATAGCATAACTAGTAGACTCGAGAACTTTCTAGAACTTTCGACATCTGGTCAGTAGGGACCGGTATGTATTCGAACATTCTAGATGTTTCTACAAGGTTCTGGAACTTTCTAAGGACTATATAAGACCGGTAAAGACCCGACTAGGGACAGTCGAAGCGAATAAGCGAACAAGCGATCTTCGAGTGCGATCAGTAGTGCAGTTGTGTTTTATAATTAGTGTGTTCAAATTGTTATCAGTGGTAATTAATTAAAGTGTCATTTTTGGTTTTTAAATCGGCAGTTTTTATTGTCACGAACCGCAAGCTCGTAACAATTGGTGTCAGAAGTCAGGGATAAAATCATGCCGATTTTACCTAAAGACGACATGGAGGGTATCCGTACCCGGAGTCAACGCCAACAGGAGACGGACCTGAGACGATTTGGTGGAGCTACGCCACAGAGTGCGGAAGGCCAGCTACCGCCCACGGAGGCCGGCCCGTCCACAGCAGCTCCAGCAATAGCAGCACCAGACTTTGCTGCCCTGATGATGATGCTGCAGGAGCAGGCCCGCCGTTAGGATGAGCAGAACCGCCGTCAGGAGGAGCAGGCCCGCCGGTTGGAAGAACAGCTCCAGCGGGACAAGGAGGAGCAGGCCCGCCGATAGGAGGAACAGGCTTGTCGGTTGGAATAACAGCTCCAGCGGGACAAGGAGGAACAGGCCCACCGACAGGAGGCTCACAGATGCTCCTTATGAAGGACCTTCACGCTACCTTCGGGAAAGACATGAAAGAGGTGAAGGATAAGGTTGCCCAACATGACAACCGCCTGTCGGAAGCTGAAACCCGAATCGACCAAGTGAATAATCGGGTTGACAACGTGATGGCTGACGTGAAGAAAACGGTGATGGCTGACGTGAAGAAAACGCTGGATTACCTTGATCATGGGGATGGAATCGCAGCTCCCATAGCTACAACACCGCTGCTACGTGGATTCAAAGTGCCACCGTTCGACGGAACTTCTTCCTGGTCGGCCTACAAAATCCAGCTTGAGGCTGTCATGAAGGCGAACGGGTGGAATCAAAGTCAGGCCATGACTGCCCTCACCCTAGGCCTGCGTGACCAGGCCTTAACTGTACTGGAAGCTCTCGGTAAGGAAGTGACTTACGAGCAGCTCCTTGAGGCATTGGAGGCTCGGTATGGCGACGCTCACCTGGAACACGTGTTTCGTGCGCAGCTCAAGGATCGCGTGCAACGCAGTAACGAAAACCTGCAGCAGTGAGCCCTTGAAGTGGCGAAGCTGGTTCGTAAAGCTTACCAGTCCGTGCCTGCGCTTATTGATGGGAACCTGGTGCAGGCATTCATCGACGGCATCCGCGATCTTGAAGTTAGAGCTGCTGTGAGGCTCGGTCACCACGGGACGCTTAAGGACGCCTTGGCTCATGCACTGGAGGTGGAAGCTGTGCGGCAGGATCGTCACTCCCATCGCGTCAGGGAGGTTGCAGCGGCTACAGTTCGCGACCGCAATAAAGGATACAGCCCTAGGTGCTACGGCTGAGGGGAAAGGGGCCACCTTCGATCCAGTTGCCCTAAGCGAGCTGCAGAAAGAGAAGACGGCCGATCTCCAGAGGGCAGTGCGGCTAACAGCACCACCCAGCACCAGCAGGGAAACGAGTAATAGCCAGGACTGCGCTGATGTTCAAAGCGCCCCAAGGATTTCGATCACACAAACCCATGACAAGAAATCTCATGGCAACACAGATGCATTGTCAAGAAGAACTTGTCCTGAAGACTGCAAGCATTATACCAGGCATGAGGGTAAGGAGGTGGTACCTGTGAGGATGCTCAGGACAGACCTTAGCAACGAGTGGAAGGAAAGCCTACAACGTGCTCAGCAGGAAGATTCGGACATCAAGCCGATTCTGGAGTGGATGAAGGCCAGAACTTCTAAGCCCAGGTGGAGCGACTTCTCAGCGATGAGTTCGATCACAAAAAGCTATTGGGCTCAATGGGACAGCTTGGTGATTCAGGATGGAGTCCTGTGCCGTAATTGGGAAAATGCTCGGGGGGACAGCTGTCATTTGCAAATGATTGTCCCCAAAGCTCAAGTACCGGATGTTCTACAGCTGTACCATAATGGTTGTTCAGGAGGTCATCTGGGAGTAAAACGGACTCTACTGAAGATACGAGAACGGTTTTACTGGGTCCACTGTCGGGACTATGTCAAGGACTGGTGTCGCAAATGTACAAGTTGTGCAACTGTAAAGGGACCTCAGACTCGTAGTAGAGGTGCATTGAAATTGTACAATGTTGGTGCACCGTGGGAGAGGATAGCCCTTGACGTTGCGGGACCGTTTCCGGAAAGTGAAAGCGGTAACAAGTTATTCATGGTTGTAATGGATTACTTCACTAAGTGGCCGGAAGTCTTCGCCATTCCAAACCAAGAAGCTTCAACAGTTGCAAATAAACTGGTTCATGAAGTCTTCTGCCGTTTTGGACTACCCTTGGAGATTCACAGCGATCAGGGAAGGAATTTTGAGTCCCAAATATTTCAAGAAACTTGCCGAGTAATGGGTACTCATAAAACGAGAACAACTTCTTACCACCCACAATCGGACGGAATGGTAGAACGATTTAATCAAACATTGGAGAGATACCCGGCAAAAGTTGTGGAAAATCGGCAATGAGATTGGGACAAGCACATACAACCGTTTTTGTTGTGATATCGAAGTGCTGTTCACGAAAGTACATCAGTGACACCAGCCTTCGCAAACTTTGGAAGAGAATTACGGCTGCCTGCAGACCTGATCACCGGAATACCACCTGATGCCCCACGCAGTATAACCAATTATGCGAATGACTTGCGGAAAACAATTAATGACATTTATGAGCACGTCAGACAATCGGGCCAGCAAATGTCTAAAAAGATGAAAACCCGTTATGACCGCAAAATGAACAATAAAGGGTTCGACGAAGGTTCACTAGTGTGGTTGCACAATCCAGTTCGCAGCAAAGGAAAATCCCCTAAGCTTCAAGCTAAATGGGACGGACCATACCGGATTGTGACAAAGATCAATGACGTAACCTACCGAATACAGAAAGGTGCAAGAGCTACTCCTAAGATCGTCCATGTGGATCGACTGGCGCGTTATTATTTATTTATTTATTTATTTTATTTTTAGGAACACTGACAGCTAAACAGATACAGTATGAAATAGTTTAAGCAAAATAAGGCCAATTACAAGTTTCCACATGTAGTTTTAAAAAAATATGAAACAGAAAATTGAAAGTAGACTTTAAATAACACTTAAAAGAAAAAGACTATTTACGCTCGAAGAAGCCATTCGACAAAATTATCTTCAATTTAGCAACACTAGTATTGAAAATGTCGATATCAGCTTCCCAGAAGGTTGCGTTGTACATACGACTCGCTCTTACCATGTATGAGTTCCGTCTGTACGTAGTGACTACCACTGGGGTGTGCAATAACTGAGGTCTACGCAAGAACACAGACGGCACTCGCAGCCCGATTTTGTCCAACAACTCGGAAACACCAATTGTTCCATTGGCAATCTTAAAAATAAACACAAGATCCGATATTTTACGCCTTTCGTAAAGTGGAAGGATATGAATTTTTTTACAACGGTAGGTATAATTTATTACAAACGTTTTAGACCTATATTGAATGTGCCTTAAAAACCTTCTCTGTATGCTCTCAATACGATTTATGTAGATATTATAATTGGGGTTCCAGACCTGAGAGGCATACTCCAAGTGACTACGAACAAAGGAACAGTATAATATTTTAATAGTCTTTACATTCTTGAACTCCGAGGACATCCTCAAGAAAAACTCAAAAAAGGAAAACTCAAGTGGCTTCCCATACGTCTTCGCCGGAATTCTCATATCTTATTTCAGCTCTACAGTATTCTATTCAATCCTAAAACCCCCTCTTATCTTAAAGAACGTTTCAAGTTCCTTCATGACACACATAATAGATAATTGAGGTCATCGGAAAACTTGAGACTAGAGATGCCAATGCATTCCACTAGTTTTTATGACAAGTCTGTTACAGTTCAAGCAGTAAGGTTATGGAATGCCTTGCCCGTCTCGATAAGGCGTGCTCAATCTTTGTCCACTTTTAAAATTTTGGTTAAAAATCACTTCCTCTCTCCTTAAACATCATCATTAATTAATGTTCCTTGCTCTTGTATCATGTTTATTATTTTGTGTGTATAAATATATATATTTATATGGATAAGTATCTATATGCTTTGTGTATATGTATTTACTAGCTTCTGCCCGCGACTTCGTCCGCGTTAAATTTCTTGTTCCCCCGACCCATCCCGTCGCAACACATTGCCTGCCCGTGCTTTTACTTCGTTTTCGCGTAAACTTTCATTTAAAAAAAATGGTGTTCTAGTTAATAGGAATGTAATTCTTCCTTAAGAATTGGGCTGTAAAATGCAAAAAGATTTTTTCAAATCCAACTCGCAGTTCCAGAGATTAGCGCGTTCAAAAAACAAAAACCGGCCAAGTGCGAGTCGGACTCGCGCACGAAGGGTTCCGTACCATCCATACAAATCCTTATCCTTACTAATATTATAAATGTGAAAGTAACTCTGTCTGTCTGTCTGTCTATTTGTCTGTCTGTATGTTACTTTTTCACGCCTAAACCGCTGAACCGATCGTCACGAAATTTGGCAAAGATATAGCCTGGGATATGGAGAAGGACTTGGGCTACTTTTTTACGCAATAACCGACATCCACGCGGGCGGAGCCGCGGGCAAAAGCTATCCATACTAATATTATAAATGTGAAAGTAGCTCTGTCTGTATGTCTGTCTGTCTATCTGTCTGTATGTTACGCTTTCACGCCTAAACCGCTGGACCGATCGACCTGGGATATAGAGAAGGACATAGGCTACTTTTTTACGCGATAACCGACATCCACGCGGGCGGAGCCGCGGGCAAAAGCTATCCATACTAATATTATAAATGTCAAAGTAGCTCTTGTCTGTATGTCTGTCTGTCTATCTGTCTGTATATTACGCTTTCACGCCTAAACCGCTGGACCGATCGACCTGGGATATAGAGAAGGACATAGGCTACTTTTTTACGCGATAACCGACATCCACGCGGGCGGAGCAAAAAAAACGGCAAAAAAATCATGTCTGTTGTATGGGAGCCCCCCTTAAATATTATTTTTTTCTGTTTTTTTGTATTTGTTGTTATAGCGGCAACAGAAATACATCATATGTGAAAATTTCAACTGTTTAACTATCACGGTTCATGAGATACAGCCTGGTGACAGACGGACAGACAGACAGACAGACAGACGGACAGCGGGGTTTTAGTAATAGGGTCCCATTTTACCCTTTGGGTACGGAACCCTAAAAACGAACTCTTCAGCTTTAGAATAGACTACCTCGCATTATTTTGCTGCGGAGTTATTATAAAACAGTTATATCTCCTAAGATATTCATTGAAATGAAATGATGTAAGGGCAACTTTGTTCAAAATTAAATACTTGTGATGAATAACGTATTTATTTGGATAAGGATTAATACCATGTTTATGAAAATTCCTTCGCAAATAATGCATTAATTTCGAACAAATTTGATCACCATAAAAAAAGTTATAGTGAGTCAATCTTAAAAGATAGATATATGCTGTCGCGGACTTTTTTTTAGAAAATTTAAAGAAGAACAATTCCATCATACATGATATTTGCGTAACTTAAACCATTTACGCAGCGCACGCAACGGAAGCTCTCAAAAAGGAATAATTTTTCCCGTTTTTGCAACATTTTTCATTTATGCTCCGCTCCTTTTGGTTGTAGCGTGATGTTATATAGCCTATAATATTCCTCAATAAATGGACTATCCAACACAAAAAGATTTTTTCAATTCCAACCAGTAGTTCCTGAGATTAGCGCGTTCAAACAAACAAACAAACAAACTCTTCAGCTTTATATATTAGTATAGATATAGATTGTATATATGTAAGTGGTACACCACTAAATACCTGCAGTATTGTCTCTCCTACTTTTGATCCATCCAAAGGTTGTCTGTAAAAGATCGCTTTTAGCGATAAGACCGCCCATTGTGACACCCTATGTAACAGTTCTACATTTATATCTGTAATTTTTATGGTGTACATAATAAAGAGTATTCTATCTATCTATCTATCCGGAGAATGAAACCAAGTGCCTTAGATGCTTTCTTGACTACGTTGTCTATGTGTGCATCAAAGAGAAGCTTAGCGTCAAAGGTAACTCCCAGATCCTTCATAGTGTTGACCCTATTTAGTGGTGTATCCAAAAGCGTATAGTTATAGACGATCTGGATAGGTTTCCGTGTAAAGGAGCAAACATAACACTTGGAGACATTCAAATCCAACTTATTATCAATACAATAGTCTTGAAAATTATTAAGGTCTGCCTGTAATAAATGAGCATCTGCCACAGTATTTATTTGTCTCATTATCTTCATGTCATCAGCATACAGTAACAATTTTGAATACTGGAATGAAGAAGAGATGTCGTTGATAAAGATATTAAATAACAGTGGCCCCAGCAAGGACCCTTGGGGAACCCCCGATGGGACATTCATAGGCTTAGAGCTGTATCCATTCAGAACTACAGTCTGACATCTGTTCTCCACATAGGACTTAAACCACCGGTAAAGATCACCCCTGATGCCCACCGATAAAAGTTTACGTAACAGGATCACATGATCTATCCGATCGAAACACTTGCTGTAGTCGGTATATATAACATCAACTTGGGACCTCTGTGACATAGGTACACTCAGTGAGATAGTCGCTACAGACAATGAGATTAGACGAGGTTGACCGACCCCTTACAAAGCCGTGCTGGTTTTCACTTATACTATGCTTGAGTGCCGAAGAAACCTGTGCGTGCACAATCTTTTCCAGCACTTTAGCAAATACACAAAGCTTCGAAATAGGTCGGTAATTCTCGACCAATGTCCTTGACCCTTTTTTATGAATCGGTGTTATATATGCCGACTTCCATATCTTAGGTACCACGCCAGTAGCAAGAGATTTTTCAAACAGGATGGAAAGAGACACAGAAAGATCCATGGCGCAGTGGTGACGATGAAAATGGGCGAGATGTCATCAGGACCGGCAGATTTGTTTAAATCCACTTGTTTCAGCAGCCTACAAACCTCACTTAGCCGTATTTCCACTTGACGTATATCCTGCACGCTGTCATTGGGTCCTTCAACCGTAATATGAGCCGAAGATTGACTGTTGGCATTGCTAGTATCATCAAGAAAGTTAGAGTAAAAACAATCGCCGAACATTACGTAACCATCACTGGACGTTACCTGGCCAAATTGCATCACTGATGGATATGAACAAGATTGCTGTTTAGATTTGAAGTACCTCCAAAAGGCCCGTGGATTTTCGCGAATGTCAGATTCAATTTTAGCCATGTAATTGTCAAACATAACCCTCTCTAGGTCTTTCGCCCGTTGACGGAGTATAATGAACGATTGATAGTCAGATAAATTCCCGTGCTTCTTAAACTTAGTGTCAAATTTTGCTTTTTCCTTTAATATTTTTATCAACGGACTCTTGTACCAGAGAGGGTACCTCGACTTGGGGACAACAGTTTTCGTCGGTATATACGTGGAATGTAGCCTTCTTAAGTAAAGTATGTTACCGCTTCATCCATCGACCTTCGACTTAACTCCGACTGCCAGTCTACTCGATTTAACTCTCTTTTTATATTTTCACTAGCTTTTGCTCGCGGCTCCGCCCGCGTGGATGTCGGTTATCGCGTAAAAAAGTAGCCTATGTCCTTCTGCATATTCGTTCAGCGGTTTAGGCGTGAAAACGTAACATACAGACATACAGACAGACAGACAGAGTTACTTTCACATTTATAATATTAGTATGGATAATCGGCAGACTTATATAAAAAATTTACATAGGACCGACCTGGTAGTCGATGTAGTTCAACAAATTCCGCGGTAACACATAAGGCTCTGTGATAAGAATCTTCAAGCACGAGTGGATCATCACAACAACTGACGATAACTACATCATTAGAAAAAACCAAATCGAGGATTTTACCATTGACGTCCGAGTAACTATTATATTGCATTAAATTACTCGTATTAATATTATCAATTAAACCAGTCTGAACATTGCCATGAACATTTGTAGGGTATAACGATTTTCCAACGCTGGCCCGCTCCCATACAACATTGGGTTGATTGAAATCTCCTAAGACAACAAACTTATCGGACGGGTGGTTGAGGGTAATTTCAAGTAAGTTTTCCGAAAAGTTGCTAAGTTGCGCCGATAAAGAATTACCGTAATTTTGACAGCAAATATATACCACACAAATGTGCATCTTATAAACTACTTTGGGTTTTCCATGACGCAACGTCAACGTCACCCATAAATCATCTGCGGACGAGCACCAATCGCCGCAGGTGCCAGCGGCAAGTTCACGTTTAACTGCAATTAAAACCCCTCCTCCCCTCATTTGGCCAGTATGAGTGTAGTCACGGTCACGTCTCCAAACAAGATACCGGTCATCAAACAATTCCGAGTCAGATATGCCATCCATTAGCCACGTCTCAGTCAAACAAATTACATCAAAACCATTACTGCATACATTCCTAAAGAAAACAGCTGTCTTTGTCCGTAGTCCTCGTACGTTCTGATAGTAAATATTAATAGGCGCCATAAAAACCATTGATAAGCTTATTATTCAGTTGAATAGATAAAAGTATTTATAGCACATTCAAACTACGATAGCAAGCCATGGAGAAAAATTTGCAATAAAAACAGGCGTAAAGCAATGAGTTTAAATTAATAGAAAATAAATAAGTTTCGACCAAGAAACAAAAAGCAACGTTAATGGGCAGAAAATAGAGCATAAAATCATAATTGCCAGTTTTTACAAACCGGTTGTCACCGAGCGAGCAGCGAACAAAAGGCAGGCGAGAAAGGAATGCGTATAAAAAACCGTTACCAACGTTTCTCAAACTTAGCGAGTCGATGTAAGTAAACAAAATACCAGGAAGCCGCACCGACATAGTTAACATAAAAACTTTTTGATATCTCGCTCTGTCTTGATGTGATGCTTTGGAGAAGTGAGGTTTTTACGTAAAAATATTTTGCAACTAGTAACCCACACAAACTCAAATCCACGTTCTTTGGCTAGAGCTTTAGTTTTGTTTAGAAGCATTTTGTTTTCTAGTGTAAGATGGTCGTTGACATAGATCCTGCTGGAGCCCCAAATTACCGGTGTTTAGGTTTTTGAGTTTTCTTGCGGCAGCCACAAAATCATTCTTCATGTAAGAGTTGTGTACGGAACAAATGATATTTTTATTTTGTTTATCGTTTCGCGTTGGTACCCTTGCTATATAATTAATCTGCTCCCTAGGGATATGACAGTTGATGGTCTCCCCGATCTTGGCCACTACAGTGAACAGGTTTTCGTCGTTAGACATCGGAACACCTTTAATCTCGATGTTATTTATACGGGACCTTTGCTCATTCTCCCGTTGCTGCTCCTCTAACTTAAACATACGATCTTGTAAGGTGGATAGCTCTTCTTTGGTCGTTTTCATCGACTCGGCTTCTTTCTCCAATGTTAATACCCTACCAGACAACGCTTTGATTTCGTCGCAGGCAAACTCAAGGGAGTGCTTCACTTCAGAGAATTCAGCTCTTATAGCCTTCAAATCTTCGAGCTCGCTCTGGATGGCCTTCACAGACTCAACTAACGCTGGCAGTGACTCCATTTGGGCCGACATCCGCTTCAACTCCAGTAGAATGGTCTCGTAGTCCGCTGGAACCGGTGACGTGACTTTTATGCAAGGACTGGCTGTCCCTGGTGCTTTGCAGCTGGCACATTTCCATGTCAGCCTGCGTTCCCCGAGCCTACTATATCCGCGTTCCGTTATACCCGAGCAAGGAAAGTCGAACTGCCCCTCACATACAGAGCAAGTTATGCCGTCCACGGCTTCATCCCCGTACCGTTTGCACTTAAACATTTTTGAGTAAAATGATTTAGGAGTTTGAGAAACACTGACTATGGGCCGGTGGCAGAGTACTTAGCGTAGCGACAGTTGCACGCGCGCGAACAGTTTGCTGTCTACCGTCGGTATGCCGGTATATTATGGGGCCGATAATGCTCGGGACGAGCATGTCTTAGGAGGGGGCAGTGTTACGCGCCACACAAGTTTAAGTACCACTAGCGCCATCTAGTATCGAATAGCAGAACTAGTAGACTAGAGAACTTTCTAGAACTTTCGACATCAGGTCAGTAGGGACCGGTATGTACTCGAACATTCTAGATGTTTCTACAAGGTTCTGGAACTTTCTAAGGACTTTAAAAGACCGGTAAAGACCCGACTAGGGACAGTCGAATCGAATAAGCGAACAAGCGATCTTCGAGTGCGATCAGTAGTGCAGTTGTGTTTTATAATCAGTGTGTTCGAATTGTTATCAGTGTTAATTAATTAAAGTGTCATTTTTGGTTTTTAAATCGTCAGTTTTTATTGTCACGAACCGCAAGCTCGTAACAATAATAATATCGTGTGATAGATATTACAGGTAAATATTATTTACATAGATAGGAACGAGGAAGATATGATTGACGTGTGTTAGGTTAGGTTCCGCCCACTGCCGCCAGCCGGATCACACATCGTGGTCAGGGGGGTCCAGATCGCTGTCGAGTCCACCATGAAGTACTTAGGATTGGTGCTCGACAGCCGGTGGGACTTTGGACCCCACTTCCGGCGGCTGGCGCCCAAGTTGATGGGCGCGGCTGGGGCGCTGTCAACGCTGCTTCCCAATCTAGGGGGCCCGAGCGTCGCCTGTAGGCGACTATACTTGGGGATCGTGCGATCCATGGCCCTGTACGGGGCCCCAATCTGGGCGGCTGACCTGACGGCCGGCAGCATCGCTGTTCTGCGGAGACCGCAGAAAGCAATGGCCGTCAGAGTCATCAGGGTGTATCGCACGATCTCCTACGAGGCGGCTTGCGCACTGGCCGGATCCCCGCCCTGGGACCTGGAGGCAAAAGTACTCGCGTCATTGTATCGGTGGCGCGAGGAAGTGAGGGCGCGGGGCGAGTGGCTGATGCAGCGACATGTGGAGCTGCGTCGGTCACAGCTTCGCGAGGTCCTGGTGGCGGAATGGCGGGACAGGCTTTCACGCCCTACCTCGGCACCATTCGCAGACTTACATTTTGCAGAAGATTACGAGGGAAAACCACCAGGGACAATCCATACTATCCATACTAATATTATAAATGTGAAAGTAACTCTGTCTGTCTGTCTGTCTGTATGCCGCAAGGTTGCCTGCTTGTCGGTCTTCTACAGATTGTACTTCGGAGAGTGTGCCCATGAACTCCACGACCTCATTCCACCGGCCCCCTTCTACCATCGGACATCTAGACGCACTGCAAGTTACCACCCCTACCTGGTTGATATTCCACCAACTCGCACTAAGCGTTTTCAAACGTCTTTTATAATGCGCGCAGCAAAGGAGTGGAACTCTCTGCTTGCGTCTGTGTTTCCGAACGCATACAACCCTAATCTATTCAAAGTGAGAGTGAACAGGCTTCTTCTGAGTAAGCTCACTCCATCGTAGACTTTGTCTCTGTCATCCAGACCTAGACTAAAGTCAAGAGCAAACTAATAGTAGAATAAAAAAAAATGTTACGTTTTCACGCCTAAATCGCTGAACCGATCGTCATGAAATTTGTCAGAGATGTAGCCTGGGATATGGAGAAGGACATAGGCTACTTTTTTACGCAATAACCGACACCCACGCGGGCAGAGCCGCGGGCAAAAGCTAGTAGTTTTATAAACTACATTCTATGGTCTGATGAAAGCAATTTCACCAATAATGGCAAGTACAGTGGCCAGCACATGAAGCTACACGAAACTGCCAAATATCTCCAAACGATTTTAAACTTTAAAAAGTTGATGATTAAGTTCAAAATCGAACGAGAAAATTTGATAGTTTGTGGTAACTTGATGTGCGTGCTGGCCACCGTAGAACCGTAGAAACTAAAATTATTGATCTAAAGAAAATCGTCTCAGACATTGGGAAAGCCATAACCAGGGGCCTTAGTCTACTAATTTACAAACGTTGCAATGGTCTCGCCATTGTGAGTATTTGACAGTGTTTGTATGGCAAATCTGTCAAAAACTCACAATGAAGAGACCATTGCAACGTTTGTACATTAGTTGACTTGGCCCCCAGGTTAGATTCTCTTTTAATTGCTGGTTCTGTGTAATGTCGGACCGTGACGTTCCACAATTATGGTTCGACATTACACATTTTATCAAGGCACCCTAAACTGCGACATTTATAATAACGTAATTTTGGAGAAATCAAAATCGAAATATTTTATTTCACAAAAACCTGCATGGGCACTTATGAAACGTCAGAAGCTAGGTGCACGGTTCCAATTAGTCGTTTCCTATGGAGAAGAGCCAAGCCAAGGCGAGAATTTCGAAAACCTGTTAGATGAAATTGCCTCTGTCGGAATAGCGGAAAGTGTATTTCCAACAAGATGGCCAATCGAGCGAAGGCACTCCGCCACAAAAAAGCCGCCATACCCGTTCTAATTTGAACCGGATATTCGCAAGGCAATGGATAGGAACATATTATGGTCCTATCAGTGGCGTGCCTAGGGGTCAAAATTAGGGCAAGCCAATATATATTTTGGATAAAAAAACACATCCTACCCTATCGCCTGGCAAAGTGGCGCCTACCGACTGAGCCGTTAAAGAAGTGACTAATATTCGTTTTTCATAATTGTAAGTAATTGCGATTTATTCTTTTGTTCCAAAACTAATACCACTATGTATGTTTTTCAACAAATTTGATGAAACAAATATCAGTGGTATTAGTTGCTAGATAAGGTATAGATATAGACCTAAATATTTAAATATGAATTAACAACAAAACATGACTGGAAAAATGTGGGTGTAGTTAGGTAGGTATACCTCTGCTTAACCCTCCGGGGAATACAGGCGTGATGTTATGCTTAAATATTGGTAAATTTTAAATACGAAGAGTACCTACTGGTATTCCTTTAGAAAATCACAACAAGTTATCAGTATCGTAAAAAGTCAAAAGCCGGGCTTAAAAATTCGAACATTTGCAAAATGAGTACATAGTATATTATCAAGGACGTTAACACATTTCTTTGCGAAAAAATGAGAGGTTAGAAGCCCGATATGAAGCCACCTTGTGTGAGCGAGAAAGCTATACTTCATTCATCGATACGATCTCGCCTCCTGCTTAGCGCTATAACGTTAGAGCGAGATCGCAACTGCGGCATCAGAGATAATTTGGCAACGGTGCATGATGAAAGAGGCGATGAATTTAAATATTATTCCTTGAATATGTAACTCTGGCAACGTTGCATCGTAGCTAGCGCGCGGCCGGTACCACGTTTTTATTCTTGTGGCCGGTACTACGCGGAGAGTTTAATGTTATTATTCGTATCAATTCTTGCGACATTGAGTTCGTTTACAGGTGTAGTTTTTTTATTAATAGGCTCACTTTTGATTGAAAGCCGGGCTTTTCGGCTTTTATGAAAGGAACGCCCCTGTGAACAGCCATCTTGAATACCTTGGCTGGTGCGCTCAGTACCGCAATTGGCCTGAAGTCACTGACATCCGTACCACCTCGACCTTTCGGTATAGGTACCACCCGCGTAGGTTTCCAACGACTAGGAAAGTGTGCCACTGATAAACAAACATTAAATATGTGCAGCAAAGGTTCTGTTAATACCATGCGGTAATCTCTCAAAATGAAGGGCGGAATACCGTCCGGACCCACGGAGCGCTTAGGCGGCAGACCAGGCAGCGCGCGCAGGACGGCCCCCGCTCGAGGCAGGCGAAGGGCCACTCGGCGCTGCCTCCCCGCACGCCACCCTCGCGTGCCCGCTGTCGCGCTGTACTCAGAGTGAAAGAATCGTGCATATTCCTTAGCGGATTCATCACCAGATAGAACTCGTCCCTCTTTGATCAATTTGTACTGACTAGAAGTGTCTTTTTTTGACCTTACGTACTTCCAGAATGATTTAGGGTCTGTAGCGAGGTGGTTCTGTACTCGGTCTCTGTACCGGAGGTGAGAACTCGCTGATTCACCCTTGCCCGACACTGAGAGAATGCCTCATAATCACTTGGAGATTTGGTCGCTTTATACTTTTTGTGCAAATTATATTTTAGTTTAATTTCTTTAATAAGATCTAAGTTATACCATTCTGGATATCTTCTATTACTAATATTTTTAGTTTTCGGAGGAATGCTAGCTTCAAAAGTTTCATATATTTTATAATAATAAAAGTATAAAGCCAAATCAGGATCTTGAACACTGTACCTATAAATCTTTCCAGTCTATTCAATTTAAATAATATATTGTAGATAGATAGCTATATAGAATACTCTTTATTATGTACACCATAAAAATTACAGATATAAATGTAGAACTGTTACATAGGGTGTCACAATGGGCGGTCTTATCGCTAAAAGCGATCATTTACAGACAACCTTTGGATGGATCAAAAAGTAGAAGGAGAGACAATACTGCAGGTAGTCAGTGGTGTACCACTTACATATATACAATAAATACATACATACACAAAGCATATAGATACTTATCCATATAAGTATATATATATATATACATACAATAATAAACATGATACAAGAGCAAGGAACTTTAAGTAATGATGATGTTTAAGGAGAGAGGAAGTGATTTTTAACCAGAATTTTAAAAGTGGACAAAGATTGAGCACGCCTTATCGAGACAGGCAAGGCATTCCATAACCGTACTGCTTGAACTGTAAAAGACTTGTCATAAAAACTAGTGGAATGCATTGGCATCTCTAGTCTCAAGTTTTCCGATGACTTCAGATATCTATTATGTGTGTCATGAAGGAACTTGAAACGTTCTTTAAGATAAGAGGGGTTTTAGGATTGAATAGAATACTGTAGAGCTGAAATAAGATTAGAGAATTCCGGCGAAGACGAATGGGAAGCCACTTGAGCTTTGTACGAAACTCAGAAATGTGATCATATTTGCGCAGGCCAAATATAAATCTAATGCAAAAGTTTTGAAGTCGCTCAAGTTTATCTAGTTGTGCCTCAGTAAGATCGAGATAACTGACATCAGCGTAATCAAGGATGGGAAGTAACAGGGATTGTGCAAGCGCAGTTTTAGTGGCAGTTGGAAGAAAGTTCCGCAACCGTCTCAGAGACATACCAGATGCAAACATTTTGCGACTTACTTCCTGTAACTGGGGACCTCAAGAAGGATGTTTGTCGATCAAAACTCCAAGGTTCTTAACCTTTTCTTTTTTCGCCTTTCGTTTTCGCTTTCGCATTTCCGTTAAATTGAACTTGGGGAAGCTGCGACCAGTTTATTTTGGGGATCATCCTTGAGCTGCCAACAACAATGATCTGAGTCTTCGATGGATTAACCTGCAAGCCATGTGTCTCACTCCACTCGCAAATTGAACATAAATCCTTGTTTATGACATTAATTGCATCAGCTAAATCCGAAAGGGCTGCAGCTTGCTTATATATTTGCAAATCATCTGCATACTCGTAAAGGTGGTAGGAAGAAAGAAGTTTTTTGGAAATAGAGTTTATAAATATTGCGAAGAGTAAAGGAGATAAAACGCCGCCCTGAGGTACGGTCAGCTGCAGAGAAATCTCACCCCCTAGCAATGAATAAATACATTGCTAGGGGGTGAGATTTCTCTGCAGCTGACTGTACACCGGCAGAAGTAAGTTGTAATCTGCTTTACGAAAATTCCATTTCCTATACTGTGACTGAGGGTGTAGTTGTGGTTGTGATTCGCGAGCTGCGGGTGTGGCATGTGTTGGTGTAGGCGCACATGACGCCGCAACGGCGACCGCAAGCGACGGATGATACACGTCCACGGGCTGCAAACCTTCGTCGGCAGCGCACACCATCACCCCATCGCACCCACTCAACACAAGATCCAGTTGCCTATTATTGCTATTCGGCACCATGTTACACTGAGCGACCTCACAAAAGGCCACAAAATACTCAAAAGAACTACATACATTACTATTGCACGAAACTAAATTAAAGTCTCCTAAAATTACTACTACACTACACAGCATAGAAATAAGAAACGACTCTGCTTATAAACACTTGCACATACTCGTATTATTTCAAATTGTTTACGAGGGCTGCACTAAAAGTATCGGGAATGGAATATTTCCACTATTCCTGTCATATTAAAATCTTTTTAATTGAAAACTCCTTGGTTTTAAAAATCGAATACCATTTATTTATTTAAAAAAAGATTCTCGGTCTTGTCACAAGGTTTTGTCAAACTTGTTTAGTCCTTGAGAAAATGGAATTGACTCGAGAAAATTCAAGGGCGATGATTTATTATGACTTTCGAAGTGGTTTAACACAAAAACAGTGTGTTGACCGGATGATTTCTGCATTTGGTGATGAAGCCCCATCCAAAACCACAATTTATCGCTGGTTTGCTGAATTTCAACGTGGACGTGTCAAGCTCAGTGATGATCCCCGTCAAGGTCGTCCAAAAACTGCAGTCACCCAAGAAAACGTTGATGCTGTGCGTAAGCTGATTGAGGAAGATCGACATGTGACATATCGCGAAATTCAGGCAACTTTAGACATTGGCATGAGTCAAATACAAATAATCTTGCATGAACAATTAGGTGTAAAAAAGTTGTTTTCCCGATACCGCATTCGCTCTGTGAAGAGCAAAAAGCGGCTCGCGTTACTTGGTGCGTCAGAACTCTCGAAAGATTCCACGCAGGATCCTCAAATGCTGTATACAACATCGTATCAGGTGACGAATCTTGGATATATGCGTACGAACCCGAAACAAAAAACCAGTCACGAGTTTGGGTGTTCGAAAATGAGTTAAAGCCAACAAAAATTGTTCGTTCACGGAGTATTGCAAAAAAAATGGTGGCCACGTTTGTCTCCAAAACTGGCCATGTTACGACTATTCCTCTTGAGGGACAAAGAACGGTTAATGCAGAATGGTATGCTAGCATTTGTTTGCCACAGGTCGTTTCTGAACTCCGTAAAGAGAACTGCAACCGCCGCATCATCCTCCATCACGACAATGCGAGTTCTCACACCGCGCACAGAACAAAAGAGTTTTTAGAGCAAGAAAACATAGAATTATTAGACCATCCGCCGTACAGCCCCGACCTAAGCTCTAATGATTTCTATACTTTCCCTAAAATAAAGAATAAATTGCGTGGACAGAGATTTTCATCACCTGAAGAAGCTGTGGACGCCTACAAAACGGCCATTTTGGAGACCCCAACTTCCGAATGGAATGGTTGCTTCAATGATTGGTTCCATCGTATGGAAAAATGTGTCAAATTTCGCGGAGAATACTTCGAAAAGCAATAAATACATTTTTAAATAGTAATGTTGTGTCTCTTCCTTGATTCCCGAAATTTTCAGTGCCGCCCTCGTAGTATCAATATTAATATCATGTGGCATTTGTATTCGTCGCAGTTCAAAACACGGTGTGGCCACTAAAAGTACGCCGCCCTGCTTGCGTCCATCCGCTCGGTCACAACGTAGGATCTGGTATCCTGGCAGTGAAATTTCCGAATCATAATTTGATTAGTTACATCCCGTTTCAGTAATAGCAAATAAATATCAGCATCCGACGATTCCAGCAGCGATAAAAATCTTGTTATTTTGGTTTTTAGTCCTCTAACATTTTGGTATAAAATTTTGTATGCTCTACTGTGTATCTGTTCGTGGATGGTTTGATGTGGTTGTGGTTGAGCGTCGAAAAAAAAAATCCATTCACTGAATTCTACATTCAGTGGCCAAAGTTCAGGGTTACATAATTTTATCAACGCTGTTTTCTATTAAACCTATTTTAAATGACGAATAATTTCTTTCAGTTCTCGTTTTTATCTTTTCTACTATAAATTCCGAGTTATTTCCTAACATATCTTTTATATATTCCTTAATGCTATTTTCTGTAGTGCTTTTGTCCAACCTCCTCCATAGGTATATGTAGATATTTTTTCCGTTCTACCGCCTTCAACAATGTAACCGAAGTAATACCACCTTTCTTTACCGGATTTTTCCTTTTGCTGCTTTTCACTTAAATCTATTTATCATTGATATTTTCCGCAACCGCTGTATTTCTGGCCACCGCTGCGTTAGGTAGCGCTCAGCTCAGCCGTCGCCTGCGTAGATATAAGCGACGCGTCCGGCATTGGTGTCGCGCTCGCGGGGCCTGGCTCGGCAACAGCGCGCGATAACTGCGTCGTCGTATGCTTCTTTTCCAAGTTCTTTACTAGTTTGATTATGGGAAGAATTGTGGACTAACTTGGTACAAGCGTTTGGCTGCGACAATCCTTTCGTTCTTAAGAACTTTAATTTCCTCTTCCAAACAAGTGCACTTTTTATTAGCTACACATAAATATTCTCTCAATTTGTTATTCTCTAGGACCAAAGTTGTTACCTACTGAATTCTTAATCTCTTGTATAAGTTTTGTTTCAATAGTATTCAATCTAGCAGATATTTCTCCTTTTAACATATCCGTAACACTGGATTTTTTCCATCATGTTATTTATCGGTGGCGTAGTATTTTCCTTAAAATTAATATCTTCACAATTTTTAGTTAATTCCTTTTCTATCAACTCATCTCCTGAGCGGGAGCCGGTGTATCATCAGTCACTCGTATACGATGTGTTATGTTCGAGCAGGAATCACACCTATACGAACCTTCTAGCTGGGTTTTTTGCTCAGTAAATGTAGCCGAAGTAATATTTAGACAGATATAATGGTATACTGTCTTGCATCCAGTACATCTCAGGAATTCTCCCAATTTTTTTTTTATTGCAAGCTAAACAAATCATTTTGAACAACATTTTGCAACGAACAGTTTTCGAGATTTTGAAAATCCCAAAACGTTACCCCAGCAAAATCTTGAATATCTCAAAAACTATAAGATGAACAAATTTCTATTGGTATACATTTACAACTCATCAAAAGCTATCTTTTCATGTACTTGGTTTCAGGCTAAATGCCTTTTTTGAAAAACATTTTGCTGGGGTATCGTTACTCCGGCAAAATCAGTTTTTCTCGAATAACTTCGAAAATACAACTTGAACAAATTTTGCTTTACTTGAACAAATTGCAACTAACTATGAACTAATTATCTGTAAAACTCAATTTTCTCTAAGGCGCAATATTTTGCTGGGGTTACGCATACACGACGATATACAACAAGCCTTCGACAGAGTCTGGCACAAACGTTTGCTATTCAAAATAAAAACCTTATTACCACATCGGAAATCAATCCACCTTGGGAGTGCATGAAATGTCTGCAGGAGTACCACAGGGCTTTTTCTTGGACCCGTACTGTACAGTACGTTTGTTGTATGTTTACTTCCGAATTGCCACAAAGCTACGAGATTTTTTTAAAGCGGTCCCTATTATTTTCAATTAAAAAATATTTATATCTCGAAAACTACTATAAATCGCGGAATATTTTCCGATACCCCTGGGCATGAACAATTTTTTTTATGATGACACTATTTGGACCAACCTGTTCTGTTTGGATTGATTCTTTGAGCAAAATTCGCTATTTGTGCCAGTTTTTGTGAATTGTACCAGTATTTGCAGAGTGAAACTCCCCGTTATGAAACAAAAAATATTTGATCGTGAATCTTTCATATCAAACCTCTTACTACAAAACATGAAAAACTCGCATCAAGTCACAGTGAGGCTCGTCCCCCAAGCCGGCCGATAATCATCATTGTGTACCGCGAGCCGAGAACAAGTGGAGCCGCGCTCGAAACCAGCGCACGATGGGCTGAAAATGAAGCTTCATAGACTTAGAATCGCTCAAATAAAAATAAAAAATAAATTTAAAAAAGTACGATGCCAGCTTATTCCTTTACTTAATAGCAATATTTTATGTAGTGGAACTGTTTTTGATAAAGCTATTAATTATTTAACAAGTTATCTGAGATTTAATATGTTTGTGTATGAAGCTGAACCGTTTATTTTATATATTTTATTCCTTACTAACTTTTTCCCGCGGCTTCGCCCGCGTGGATGTCCAAAAATATCGCGAACGTATTAAAAAAACAACGATTTACATTGTGTTAGTTAGCAACCATAAGCCGAAATATTAGTGAGTTTAGCTTAAAAAATAAAGAACTTTAATTAAAAAAAAAAACATTTCATACCCATTTTCACCCCCTTGAGGGTTGAAATTCTAACAACACTGTTGCGTTAGCTTCCAACAATAAGCCTAGATAGTAAATTTAGTGATTTTTCTTCAAAAATTAAGGACTTTTCAATTTCATCCCTCTTTTTAACCCTTCGGGGTGGAATTATCAAAAACGCTGAGACACGTATAAATTAATTTTCAATCATCAGCTTAAACACAAAATTTGAAGATCCTAACTTCAAAACTGACGGACTTTCATATAAACTTCCATCCCCTATTTTACCCCTTTAGGGGTGGAATTCCCAAAAATCCTTTCTTAGTGGATACTTACTCTTCACAAAGAACACACCCTCTAAGTTTCATGTCTCTAGGACCAGCGGTTTGGGCTGTGTGTTGATATATCACGCAGTCAGTCAGTCAGTATAGTAAAGAAAAAAAGAAGAAGATAGATTCTTAAGCTTTCTTAAAATATAACTTTCCGTATCATAGAATGCATCATTTAAGCTATATTATCACTAAAGCCTAAATAATATCGGTAATGGTGCCGATACCCTTGTTCACAAACTAAACTAAAGTTCAGTGCATCTTTTTCTTTCTATTTCATTAAGAAAAGGACAGAAGATAAATTTTAGTTTAGTCCTGTCAAATTAATCAGCGCTTGACGTATTATTATTATTTTTTATTTTTATTTAAGCATGTCATTTTAAAGTTACTAATTGCAATGTTATGGCCTTTCTTCTACACCCACCTAAGGCCCCCCCTCCCCCCCTACCTATCTACCTACACCTCTAACAATGCAACTTACTCCAAACAACTTACAATTGCAATGTAATTTGTTTGTATTATTATTTCTCTGACTGAATTTACTTATTACTAAGGGTTTCAAGTTAATGTACCTACAACTTTGAATTGACCAAATTGCGCGTAGCAAAACAAATGATACATCTATTCAGAGGGCTTAGGCTTTTATTAGGGCTTAGATGGGTGTAGAAGAAAGGCCATTACATTGCAGTTTAGTAACTTTAAAATGACGTGCTTAAATAAAATAAAATATTTATCTTTAAAAATGTCAATGTTCCGAGGGTTTCCGAGATTCAGGCTTTAGTGATAATATAGCTTATTTATGATGCATTCTATGATACGGAAAGTTATATTAGGTCTTTACCTATGAAATTGCCGTCTTTCATGAAATAAGTTAACGCCCTTGTTTCTCTATATTTTTTATTTTTATTATTCAAAGTAATTACCCATGCAATCAATGCATTTTTGCCAACGTAGTGGTAGCTTATTGAAGCCCTTTTTGAAAAAGTCTGCTGGATGGGAGGCAACAAAATCTTCAAAGGCATTTTTAACTGCCTCTTGGTTATTGAATTTCTTCTCCGCCAAGAAGTTATCCCAATTCTGTAAAAAGTAGAAGTCTGTAGAGGCAAGGTCTGGTGAGTACGGTGGATGACGGAGAACTTCCAACCCCAGCTCTTGTAACTTGAAGACCGTCTGCTGTGCAGTATGGGGTCGCACGTTGTCGTGCAGGAGCAGCGGAGCCGAACGATTGACCAAAGCTGGTTGGAGATGTGCGAGCTTCTCCATCATTATGTTCAGTTCTTCACAGTACACATCTGCAGTAATGCTCATCCCGTTTGGTAAGAAGCTGTGATGAATGAAACCGGCGCTAGACCACCAAACAGTGACCATCACTTTTTAGGGGTCAGTGTTCGTTTGGGGCATTGTTTAGGTGCTGAACCAGGACCTAACCTAAAATTTGCTGAGCGCTTGCGATTGTCGAACAGAATCCATTTTTCGTCGCAAGTAACAATGCGATTCAATATTTGTGTCCCGTTGAGCAGTGCAAGGCTCAACTCGACGCGTGCTTCGCGCTGGCGATCATTCAATTCGTGGGGCACCCATTTGTCAAGCTTTTTTACCTTTCCAATTCGACGCAAATAGACCAATATTGTTTTGATGCTAACATCGAAAGCTGCTGCTAATTCAGCTGTAGATTGAGAATAATCAGCTTCCACAATGGCCTTTAATTCGTCATTGTCGACTAAAGTTTTCGGCCGACCACGGGGTTCATTTCTTAGGTCAAAATTTCCAGAACGGAAGCGGGCAAACCAATAACGGGTGGTGCGTTCATTAGTAGTGTTCGCTCCGTATACGTCGTTGATGTTGCGTGCCGCTTCTGCCGCTTTGCTGCCACGACGGTACTCATACCTACTCCATAATCACTTGAATTTTTTCCGTATCCATGATGACGAAAAACGTACAAATGCGATGAAAACATAACGCTAACAATTCTGTACTAACATAGTTTGTAAGATATTTTTGTGACTAACAATTATGGACTTTGTCTGAATAAATAAATTATTATTATTATTATTTGTTGGTATACATTTTTGTATCTCCGCACTGATCTGCCGATTTTATAGGATAACACGGGCCAAAGCCAACTGCTACCCCTGAGAGTATTAAACTAAGTGATAATTGATGATGATGATTGGCGTGATGATATTATTTGTCGTTCTGCAGAATCGGACAATTCTGCAAGTGTTCAGGATAGCAGCTTTCTGTAGGGTTTGGTAGGTGGAAGGAGCTACGTCTAGTATTTTTAAAGATTGATGCAGTTTTTTGGGAATGACACCGGTGGTTGAAATTACTACAGGAATAATGGCAACGCTGCTTAATCGCCACATCATTTCTATTTTTAAGTCTATATATTTTGACAGCTTTTCTGCTATAGTGTTTTGTAGGTTGTGTGTGTTTAGAACTGCTATGTCAATAATTTGCGCGGTTTTATTTATTTTATCTAGTAAAGTTATGTCTGGTATATTGTAATGTGTTGTTCTGTCTGTAAGAATGGCTCGATCAAAGTATAGCTTGTGTGTTGTGTTTTCAAGGACCGCCGTTTCTGGAATATATTTGTTAAACTCAAACTCAAACTCAAATCATTTATTTCAATTAAACCATTTACAGGCACTTTTGAATTGTCAAAGAGACGGTCAGTTAATCAGAAAGTTGAAGCTAGATGCTTATTCCAATACGTAGATCACTATGGAGAAGAACGGACAAGAAACTCCAAGGACACTCTTTTAAATCAAGCTATTACATAATCCTGGGTACATTATTCTTGTTGCTTCTATATGTGACACAATGTAAAAACTAATAAAACAATTCAAAATATAAAATTACAAATTAAAAATAAGCCCTGGCAATCAAGAGATGACCAGTACCAACTGACGGCGCCCGTTCACGAACATGACGCATGAATCAGCACCATCCAGCTCAACCATTTTGTAGGGAACCGAATGATCCAACACACGCGCCACCATCAGTGAGACATTTAAGTGCGCATGACATACTCTCAACTGCCATGCTCTTTCAAGTCAACATAAATCATAATAACATAGTAAACGGCTCCATGGTATTCTCATTTACAAAATTGAAAAAATGCTGCTAAATTATACAGAACTATAGTTTGCAATGTATTTGAGAGATGAATAAAAATTTACTACCAAAAAAGAAAGAAAATAATTATTATCTATTGGAGTATTTAACAATAAAAACATGCTTAAATAAAAACAAAATAAACATTACGTTCGTAATGTCAGAAAATAATATACGAGTAAAATAAAAAAGGGGGAAGCAACTTCCAAGTATTAAAATTTTATCTAGTGAGCCCAAGTGGCAGTGGAGCAGGACCAGCATTTAGCCAAGCATTTTTATCTACGATATAATCATCCAACTTATAATATGCTTGTCTACATAGTGTGCGTTTAATGCATGTTTTAAATTTCTTCTCATTTAGTTGAAGAATATCGAGTGGTATTTTATTATAACATTTTACACAGTACCCCATAAAAGAAGTGTTTACTTTAGATAATCTGAAGCGTGGTTGATCTAATTTGTTCCTATTTCTAGTGTTAAAATTATGCCTGTCACTTATTTTACAAAATAGATGTAGATTTTTTCGAACATACATAATATTTTCATATATATATTGACAAGGTACCGTCATAATGTTAATTTTTTTAAACAGCTCTCTCAGAGAATCGCGTCTGCGTAGGTGTAGTAAGGCACTGGAGGTGTAGTAATTAATGTGTAAACGTTATAAGTGAGGCTCTAGAGTTACTATTTTAAGCACTTAGACCTAATAACCTTATTTTACTTTTACGAGTATATCTTCTGAACGGTATGTTTTTTTCAGATTCTGTTTTCACAAACATTACACACAAATTCAAAGCAACGTGCGTAAAAAATTACAACTCTCCACTAAACCGTTTTATATGATTTTCATCAAATGGCCAAACGTCAGCGCAGCGGAAACTTGAATATCTTCGCAGTTTTATGACACACAAATTTCATTTATACATACACATTTACCTTTCGCTACACACTAATTATTAGATGTATTTTTTTTTTCTAGTACGTCCATAGAAAAAAAGAAAGTGCCGCTAGAATGACGTAGTTCCAGCGGAAACAGTTTTTCTTGAATAGCTCCCCAATGGTTGGATGCACAAATTTTTACTTACCATACACATTTACACGACGTCATACACTAAATATTTGTAAAACTGAAATTAAGAAATTCGACACTTTTCCGCTGCGACTACGCACACGTAATTAATTTAAATTTAATAGCAAGGTTTTGATGAATTATGTTGGCTATTTGATCGTGCCTGTGTTTATAGTCAGTCTGAACGATTGCTTTACATGCTCCAGTAATGTGTTGAATAGTTTCAGAAGAACTATTATTATTATTATTAAACAAATGACTTATTTTCAAATAAAGAATTCCATTTAAAAAAAATAAAAATAATTTCAACTTAGAATACTTAGCGAAAAAAGAAAAAATGGACTTGAAATAGCTAGTAGGTACGGCAGAACGGCAATTTCTATTATTTTAAGAAAGTTTAAGAATATGGAATAAAAAAAATAAAAAACGGTTCAGTTCCATACAAATAGTAGATTATGCACTAAGGGGATAAAGTAGTGTCTTATGTAGCGGGCGCCGTATTGAATCCCGAGCAAAACGAAGGATTCTAGCGTTAACTCCCGAGCAAAGCGAGGGAGTTAAGACAAGAATCCTTAGTGCAGCGTGGGAATCAAGGTCGCCCAAGACGAAGGTACCTTTATCCCCGAGGAGCATACTCTACTTTTCACACCATCTACGAGACAGTAAAAAAAAAGTATTTATTAAAATTACAATTACAGTTAGTAGACCTTTTTAAAACAATTAAATGTTAAAGGTAATGTTTGATACATTAGACCAGTTGTGGAAAGACAGTTATGTTTTTATTCGGTACATTTATTGAAGTTGAGGTAGAGTTTATTTGAGTAATACTGTTATGTAAAGTTTCAGAAAATTGGGTCTGCTGAGGACCATTTTGGATCGTCAAAGTCGGTGAAGGTGGTGCTTGAGGCAGCGGGCTAGATGAATAGTGTTTTGATGTGGAAGGTTGTGGTGAAAAAGGTGTCTAAGGATCAGTTATCAACGGTGTTTTTAGTTTGATGTTGTCACCAATGCGGCAGCTTTTTTTTATCCTTATTTTGTATAGAATTTTCAATGTAGCCCTCTGCTACTACATCAGAATTCCAGCCACCGTGTCTTTTAATCTGGGTCATGTCTGCTCCTGAATCCGCCAATAAAGTAGCCGATGTTCTCCTAAAACAATGGCTCGTGTAGAGCTTGGCATTTGTCAATTTCAGGTATTTCGCAATTTCTTTCGGCTTGCTGCTGATCTTATTTTTTTCAATGACATGTCTGGTGCACTTGCCATTATTATAAGCTAAGAAAAATCTGTTAGTGTTTATATTAAAGGGGCGCAGAGCTTGGTTCTTCGCGATAAATGTTACGTATTCTCCACGGACTACGAATGATCGATCTTTCTTTGATTTTGTATCTGGCAAATTTTCCAGCAACAAATCTGAATGTTTTTCGATATCTTCGATCCTAATGTTTATGAGTTCATTTCCACGACAAGCGCCATTCACTCCAAAAATCAATGCCACCTGTAACAAAAATAGGTAAGTAGGTAGATTTGTATATAAGTAGGAAGGTAACTTACGTAAAATATATTTTTTTATGTATTACATGTTATAAATTTTAACTAATAAAATATAATAATAATAATTTTTATAATAATAAACTTTATTAATTTTAATAAAAACACATAACCGCGACGCTTTGCTTGTGTGCGAAGGTTTACAATAATAACTATTATTTAACTTAGAGTCAAAACATCACATAACAGTAGATTGCACATAAGCGATCGATTCATGAGCGGGTAGTTAGTACCTATACTTACCTATAGTAAGTATAATATACTATCCTAGCTATTTAGGTGCAAAAAAATTGACTTGATTCAATAGGTAGGTACTTACTTTTGTGGCAAGAAAGCTGTGGTCAGGGGCTTCATTTAGAAACATTTCCACATTTTGAGCTGAGATAACTTTTGATTTCTTAGGACGATGTACTTCTGATTTCCTTTTTAAAAGTGCCAGTAATTTGGCGTAGGTAAGATGTATTAATTTGTATATTATTTTTGATGCTTATTGTTGACCTGAGCATCGAATAGATGCACCATAGGCTACTTGGCTTCTTTGTACATGATAAATGCTGGAAGTAGACTAAAAGCACTGATTCAGATACAGACTTGACGCCCTTTGTAGTTTTCCATTTGTAAAAATCGTCGTAGGCTTTCATGTACGATTCCTTGAACTTTTCTGGAAGTAGATTGTTGGCAATGCCAATGACTTCGGATTTAATGTACCTACTCCGGAGTCAAATCACTATCGTCACTCAAAATTTTTGTGAGAATTTATATATACCTACTTAGATAAGTAATTTGTTGTTTAACAAAGCAAAGCAATTTTCAGTACTCGCGCCTCTTTTTAATTTGTGTGCTATTTATCTTTTATTTATATTCTGCTCGTGGTAGCCAGTTCAATTTTCGAACAATTAATTTTTTTGTGCAGATCTTAAGGTGAATGCATGGAATTAGTATGTACCTATACTCCATTTATAATAGCATTAGACAGAAGTTAAAAAAGGTTATTTTTGATGCACACTTTATAACAAAAGTACAATAAACTTGTTATAGTTACGATTGACACCAAATCGATTAAAATGAATTTATATATCAGCTATCACACTTAATTGTAATCATTTACAAAAACAACCATATGAAATTAAGTAGCTTTCATTTAGATATATTATTTCATTCCAATTTAAAATTACAGTGCCTATGCTAAAAACCTAAAAGAAGCAGGAGTCAACAATACTGCAACGCTTTTTGTTTCACTATAATCCTACCAAATCTAAAATGTTACTTAATCCCGATCGTTTATTAGTAATCCGACGAAATAATAAGGTCTCCCAAAAAAAAAGAGAACGCTGCGTGCTGTAGAAAAACAACCTGTGATAAATATTTTTAAGCAATTGGAGTCCTGGCCTGCAGATACTCCTCATTATAGGACTGAGATGATAAACAAAATCGCAGAAGTTGCCGGTAAGGATGATTCATAAAATTATTACTATAAAAACATTTGAAACTAACATGCATTGTGATAAAATGTATTATATTTTAGAAACTCCGCACATGATTTTATTATTTACAGGCGTATCTCGGGCTACTCTGTCCAATATTCTCAAAGAGTACAACATAAAAAGTCGCCTGCAATCTCCCCCTCCCCAACAGAAGCACATGAAACGTGATGATTTTGATGACATCACATTTAGTGGAATATGCAGGAAAATTCATTCCTTCTTCTTTAATAATGAGTTGCCCACCTTGGACAAGATGTTGGAAGCAGTTAACAGTGACGAGTCTCTGCCAGATTTTAAAAAAAGCAGTCTGTATAAAATAATTAAATAAACATTAAAGTTCACATAAATCAAACGGAGCAGAAAAAGTGCACTCATAGAAGTCATAGACAAGCAGGAGATCGTCCTTTGGAGACTAAAATATCTTCATGAAATAAAAAGGCTAAGGAATAAAGAGATGACACTTGGCTAAATGAAGGTACAGTGCTTCTAAATTTCTTAACAGCTATTTATGCGCTAATCAGTGTATGACCTCTTGCATTCAATAACATTATAATTAATTATACAGTTAAACATAATTTCATAAAATTGGTTCGTGAAATGAATGGTATTTATATTAATAACCTTTTATCATACAAACAGGTCACACGAAAAGCCTAATATGGCATGACACTAATAATAAGTCTTCAAAAGAAGCACATTGGGAAGGTCTATCTGCTGGTTTAAAAAATCCAACTTATAATCGGTCATACTGGTATGTATTTTATGGACTGTCCTCGACATAAAAAAAATTAACACCCCATTGTTATTGACTATTAATTAAGTAATACATATTATATTGTATTATGAATTAACGCATGCAAAGCGAAGTTATAGTATTTATCTATGAACTATTTCCAGCAGTGAAATTATATAGGGGGTACGGAATAATTGACTTGTATTAATTTTATTTCACAGGGTTTGTGAAGGGTTTTTAATGGATGCTGCATTAATATTTGATGCAAAGAAAGGTGATGAAGATGACCACTCCGAAATGGACGCCTTCAACTTTAATAATAATAATTATTATTTATTTATTTACACTTCAAGACACGATCATCTGTGTAGCCCTGACTCTTGTACTAGGATTTCCTGTTTCATAAGAGCCAGACCTCTCAATTTACAGGGAATATGTTATAGAAGCGCGATAGACAAAAGTGAAAATGGTTCAAGTTAATTTTGTCAAAAATTGAGAGTGGCGCTGTAATTTTATGGACAATGCGCTATACCACTCAAGGACATTGGAGAAGCTGCCAACCACAGCTACACGAAAGGCAGATATACAGGAATGGTTTAAAAGCAAAAATATTCCTTTTGAGGAAAAAGATCTTAGGGCAACTTTATTAGAAAAAGCAAAAATACAAAGACATTTATACCAAAAGTTTGTTGTAGATGAGATGGCTAGAGAGAAGGGTATTTCAGTATTGCGCCTCCCACCCTACCACTGCGAGTTCAACCCTATATAATTAATATGGGCTCAAATGATGGGGTATGTGGCTCAACATAACAAAACGTTCAAATTAGACAAGAAGAAACAATTACTCCCACAAGATCTGGATAGTATTACGCTAGAACGATGGCAGTCTTGCGTTGCTCATGCAATTAAAGAAGAGGAAAAGTTAAAGCATAATGGATGATGTGGTAGAAAGATTTATTATTAGGTAACGTCGGTGAAACTTCTTCATCTTTATTCTCTGATGATAGTGACTAAATTATATGATGAAGACGAAGAAGTTACACCAACTATTGTGTGTTGAAAGTTGTTGTTTTAAATAAAATATTGTAAAAAAAAAGACTTTTATTTCCTTTAATCTTAATTAAATTTAAATCATCACGACGTAATCGTTTGTTTCATTCATTCGTTTTGTTGTAAGTAATGTGTGATGAAGATGTTATTACGACCTATTTATCAAAGTTATGTTAAAACATTTTTAGTTTAATTGTTTAAACTTTTAACTTTGAATAAAATGTTTCGCGCTCCTGCTTCTACGAGCCTCTTTTTTCTAATGCTATAGTAAATGGAGTATAGTACCTATCGTAAAATGTTCGTATGCGATTTCTACTTTATGTTCCAAATTCAAATCACATTAATGACCAGCGGGTTATAATGAAATTCAGTACAATATTAATGCCCTGCTAGACCTCAGGTCTTAAATGAATTACTTTAGGTTAGGTTTGCATGACATATAATTTGACATTGGTGCCGATTCCTTTGTTCACAAACTAAACTAAATTTAAGTTCAGTGCATCTTTTTCTTTCTATTTCATTAAGAAAAGGACAGAAGAAAATTTTTAGTTTAGTCCTGTCAAATTAATCAGCGCCTGTCACTACTCCATACAAGTTTAGACGTGATTAAAAACTTGCCTACTAAAATTACGTCAATTTACGTCAAGCGCTGATTAATTTGACAGGACTAAACTAAAATTTATCTTCTGTCCTTTTCTTGATGGAATAGAAAGAAAAAGATGCACTGAACTTAAATTTAGTTTAGTTTGTGAACAAGGGAATCGGCACCAATGTCAAGCAGGTAGTGTTAAATAGTAGATTGTACATTAAGTGCATAAAACGCACCATTTTACGCGAGACGTTTATCCATCCGCGCGAGCTTGCGAGCGAGGATGGATATAGAGTGTAAAATGGGTTTTATGGACGAGTTGTACATTCTACTTTTCACTTCGATTGCGAGGAAATGAAACAGCAACATGTAAATATTGTAAATTTAACTAAAATTGAAAAATAATTATGGTTCCCGGCAATTTTTCTTTTTTTTTTTCAGTTGGAACGTGACATAACACCTGACTTAGGTCGTTACATACTGCTCAGTTATAAAAACATTTTGTTTTTATATCTATGATAACTAAGTTATAGTTTAAATATATTGATTAACTAATATAAAAAACATTAAAAAATTATAAATGGACGAAATAAAAATTATAAGTTTATTTCATGAAGTTTTATTGTGTACTTTGGCTGTTGGTATCCTTGCCTTGTTCTTAGAATATTAACGAAACGAATTAAAATAAAGAGGTTATTCTATGAAGTTGAAGTTATTCGTGTGGCTGTTGGACCGATTGCCTTGGTCTTCGACGAAGATTTGACTTTATGCTCTAGAGCATAAAAAGCGACTTTATGTCGCCTACGCACGACATAAAGACGAACTTTGAGAGCATGAGAAGTGAAAAAAATATTAAATCTCTGATAATTTGTTAAATAATAGCTTTATCAAAAAAGATTCACGGCATAAAATATTGCTATTAAGTATCCAAAGGAATAAGCTGGCATCGCTCTTTAAAAAAAAAACTAGGTACTTGATTTTTGAGCGACGCTAAGTCTATGGAGCTTCATTTTTATGAAGTACATAAACTATTCATACATAACTAATCGTTAGGTGTGAGATCGCCGGTGGACTTTTTCGTCTAGTCAGCTAAGCTATCATAAGAGCGTCGAGCGGGGTCGCCCCTACACTGTACAGTGAACACTGCGGTGGCACTACACCAGCACATCCATGCGCGAGCCGCGCCGGAGCAGTCGTACGCCGCCCGGGCCCCCGGGCCCCGCGCGCTCCGCGTGGCCTTACACCAGCACGTCCATGCGCGAGCCGCGCCGGAGCAGGCGCAAGCCGCTCGGGCCACCGGGTCCCGCGCGTTCCGCGTGGCCCTACACCAGCACATCCATGCGCGAGCCGCGCCGGAGCAGGCGTACGCCGCCCGGGCCCCCGGGCCCCGCGCGCTCCGCGTGGCCCTACACCAGCACGTCCATGCGCGAGCCGCGCCGGAGCAGGCGCAAGCCGCTCAGGCTCCCGGGCCCCGCGCGCTCCGCGTGGTCCTACACCAGCACGTACATGCGCGAACCGCGCCGAAGCAGGCGCAAACCGCTCAATCCACTGGGCCCCGCGCACTCCGCGGGGCCCTACACCAGCACGTCCATGCGCGAGCCGCGCCGGAGCAGGCGCAAGCCGCTCAGGCCCCCGGGCTCCGCGCGCTCCACGTGGCCCTACACCAGCACGTCAATGCGCGAGCCGCGCCGGAGCAGGCGCAAGCCGCTCAGGCTCCCGGGCCCCGCGCGCTCCGCGTGGTCCTACACCAGCACGTACATGCGCGAGCCGCGCCGAAGCAGGTGCATGCCGCTCAATCCACTGGGCCCCGCGCACTCCGCGTGGCCCTACACCAGCACGTCCATGCACGAGTCGCGCCGGAGCAGGCGCAAGCCGCTCAGGCCCCAGGGCCCCGCGCGCTCCGCGTGGCCCTACACCAGCACGTCCATGCGCGAGCCGCGCCGGAGCAGGCGCGCGCCGCCCGGGCCCCCGGGCCCCGCGCCACCCGCGCCCACCGCGTGGAAGGCCAGCGTCACCAGCTGCTGCCCGAAGTTCGCTTCGAACCTGTCGCACATCGCCATGCAGCTCATATTCAGTACACGGTACACGGACTGTCCTGATGGACGCACAAGAATAAGCTCGATTCGTCGAGCAGTCACTGGAGCTGTGTTTTGAGTATATTATTAATATTATTATGCAATATCGTTGTTTAAGGGAGATGGAAATTCTTTATTTTTTATGTTTTTTGAAAACTGTATTGATGATTTTAATGATTATACACTGAAAAAAATGTTTACTTATACATAATCAAACTTTCGTCAACATGTAGCACAAAAAAGTGACCACATAACTTTTTGCAACATGTAACCAAAACCAAAAGGCTGTTTTGTATTTTATAGACAAATCACTTTTATTAAATCAAGTTAGTTTTTATAAAGTCTTGTCAAACTTTGGTTATTCCTGAAATAACCGAAGTAGTTAGGCTAAATATTTCTTTCAGTGTAATTCTGTAAGTACATATTTATTATGATCGCGAATCATATTTTGATCAACATGCAACCTGCAAATTGCAAAAAACGTAAGAAATTGGAATTTCGCGGCGTACCATGTCCCTTTCACCTTAAGAGTCTATACAACCTCAGCGCCACCTCACTCTGTATCTCGCTCGCACACTATTGCTACCGGTCACGCGAGCAAGCGAGACAGGCAGGGAAAAGGCTCCAAGGCGCCGATAGTTTAGGTAATTTCGTTTTACGGTGAAAATAATGGTCATTTAAAAAAAGTAAATAACATAAGACCTGCTTTATAGTTAGTTCAGTTAATATGATAAGTTTCATTATCTAATTTGAAGTATTTTTTGAATACCAGCGGTTTATTGTTCGGTTTGGAGGTAACTTTGGATTTTTTTTCTATCGAGAAAATTTTATGGAATCGTGTTTTCGGCTAACATAGTACTTAACATTAATCCTCAACTTTACCATATATTTATTTCAAAATGAATGCTGCTGTATTTTCGACATAACGGAGGATCATGCTAAGCCATTTGAGATATTATAGGCCCTTAAGTAAAAACGCAAGTCGTTCCTGGTTGCAGCAGCAGTGTGTCTCCGTTACGAGCCGCTCATGTTGTCGCGGCGCACGAGCGACACGGGACTGGCCTCCTACACGAGGACACGGCACATACTGCGCGGGGTGATAGCTTGGCTGACTGCCTACCAACAGAGCACAATTCTACTCGTATTTGATAAAATTACTTTACTTGCATTTACAACGTCCGCCCTTCTAGAAATAGAATGGCAATTATTTCGTATTTAATAATGTAAATTTTTGCCAAGATAGTCTTTTTCATAAAAATTACGCTTGCTCGAAAAGTGGCTGTTAATGCATCGCTCTTAGTTTCACAACGGAGTGTATTGAAAACGCTAAAAGTACCTCCGCCAAAGATAACTTTATACTGGTCAGAGGTGTAGGTATTTTTAAATCTCAGCATAGAACCTCGTTGCTTCGTTGCGCCAAGAAAATTTGTGAATATAAAAACATCAAAAGTGTCTAAAATATATCCAGGACTTTAAAAATAGTAGATTGAACATCAAGTGCATAAAACGCACCATTTTACGCGAGACGTTTATCCATCCAAGCGACCTTGCAAGCGAGGATGGATATAGAGTGTAAAATGGGTGTTATGGACGAGTTATACACTCTACTTTTATGTGACTCAAGATGGCTGGACAAATCTTCAAAATAGCTCGCATTTAACTAGGTCAATAGGGCACTATGTGACGGCTAAACACCCTTATTTCAGAATTTGTGGCGCTTCAGAATCTTAGATAATCGATCGAAAACGTGTCCAGCCAGCTTGAAAAACCACTTTTCACTGGTCTCTCAATCTCGGTAACGGAAGTGATTTTGATGACTTTTTGCATATCAACGGGCGTCACATACATTTGTGACAGGCATGGAGCTAAAAGTTTTGTGATACGTACAGCGGTTTAGTAGAAAAATGCAAAAATCTGTGTCCAGCCAGCTTGAATTTACATATAAAACTTTTGGCTGGCACTTCCGAATCTCAATAACGGGAGCGTTTTTGAATATGGTTCCTTTACTAACATTTAGTGATGCAATTTGTGACAGTAATAACGTTTGATTTATGGCGTCACATGTAAGGGTTTACGAGAAATCAATAAAAACTTAATGTCCAGTCAGCCTGAGTTCTAGCAGGCTGGACACATGTATCTCTGCTGCCTGATGATCTACGGCCTTCGAAATATGTTCAAAATTTTGTGACTGGGACGATAATGATAACCTGAATTTGTGATGGAGAAAGTTTGCGTAGTTTCAAAGATATTGATCATTTAAATTTTCCCATACAAACACTGCAGTAGGGTTACCAATAGTGTAGGTTTTATGTAGGACTAAGTATATTTTCGTCCATTAAAGAAAACATCTTTAATGGACGAAAATCCGTGTATTAGTGATACTAATACGAATAACTGTAGGTATTTAAATCGATAGAAGACAAAAGTGTAGAAGTGAGGAAGGGGGGGTCATTTTTTAATGTTAAGTATTGATTATTTACGTACACATTAGTTTTTAAACAAAACACAAAACACCAGTTGTTTATAAACACAGTACATATCTGAAAGTTTATAACAGTCAGTTATACACAAGTCACACACACAGATTACACACAAAGCAAGTCTCATCATCATGGCCGCGTTCCGAATCGCACTCATGAGCGCTAAAATCGCCCATGCTACTAATGCAAAGAGTATAATAATACTATACTATGTACAGTCGCCGACAGATATATTGTAGCAGACAAGGTGACCAAATATTCTGAACAATTTAAAATGTCAATAAGTTCCATACACTACAAGTTACCATTAATATCTGAACATTCATTACTTCATTAATATTTGAGCAGATGCTTGTCAAAAATTTCTATACACACAACCAACCAAAAATATCTGAACACTTACAACGTCAAGTGTATCTACGCAGACAAACACTGAGCTTACCTAATTCGTTACTGCGTGATATAAAGGACGAACCAAAAACGACTGTCGACTTGACAAAAATAAATGAAATTCCAGGTAACACGCTTTTTGAACACCAAATGACTGTTCTTGGTATAAATACGATGAAAAGGGAATAAAAATGGTATAGAAAAATCATTTGTTTAGGATACAACTGATATTTTATATTAATGTCAAACTGTTGTTTGAAAATAGATCTTGGATTTGTAATGAAATTAAAAATTATAGTAAATATTTTTTTATTTGTGACAACATAAGTATATAAAATATTAGTATTTTGTGTAACCTCCTTCTGCATTTAATACGTCCTGTAACCGTTTTCGCATGGAAGTGTTCAGATATTTTTGGTTAGTTGTGTGTATAGAAATTATTGACAAGCATCTGCTCAGATATTAATGAAGTAGGTAATGAATGTTCAGATATTAATGGTACCTTGTAGTGTATGGAACTTATTGACATTTTAAATTGTTCAGAAGTATTTGGTCACCTTGTCTGCTACAATATATCTGACGGCGACTGTACTAATGCATAGAAATGAGTTAGTAGTGATTGAGTGGTATGAAGTTGCAGCTACGTATGCAAACGATACATCGATTTTTTTAAACATCGATGTATCGTTCATAAACATCGATGTTGAAACTATTGACTTCGATGAAACATTGTTCTTAAGAACGATGTTTTCTCAGCGCCATCTATGTATTGGTTCGTATACTTGCGAAAATAGGTGTTTCCGTTTCGTTATTATTCCACGTCAATATTTATGGCGACATAAAGAAATATTGGCAGTACCTACTCTTAACAAATTTCTGAACGTGCACATGCGCTGCCGCAGACCGAACACGACGGTACAATAGCTGGCATGGAAGTATTACTACCATAGTACCATACAGTCCATTCACAGTAACGACTTCCTATATATACTTAGAGTCTATGGTAACGACTAACGGAGGACAAAATAACTGTGAACGGAATGTATTACTTCCATGATAGCTGATATTGGTGTCGCCAAAATTTTGAACCAAAAGTTTTATGCGTAAATTCAAGCTGGCTAGACACAGATATTTGCATTTTTCTACTAAACCGCTGTACGTATCACAAGACTCCATGCCTGTCACAAATGTATGTGACGCCCGTCGATATGCAAAAAGTCGTCAAAATCACTTCCGTTACCGAGATTGAGAGACCAGCGAAAAGTGGTTTTTCAAGCTGGCTGGACACGTTTTCGATCGATTATCTAAGATTCTGTAGCGTCATAAATTCTGAAATAAGGGTGTAAGCCGTCACATAGAGTGCCCTATTGACCTAGTGAAATGCGAGCTATTTTGAAGATTTGTCCAGCCATCTTGAGTCACATCTACTTTTCACTTCGATTGCGAGGAAATGAAACAGCAACATGTAAATATTGTAAATTTAATTACAATTGAAAAAGAATTATGGTGCCCGCCAATTAACTTTTTCTCTTTTTTTTTTTTTTTTCATTAGGATCGTGTCATAACACCTGACTTAGGTCGTTACATACTGCTCAGTTATAAAAACATTTCGTTTTTATATCTATGATAACTTAGTTATAGTTTAAATATATTGATTAACTAATATAAAAAACGAATTTAAAAAATAATAAATGGGCGAAATAAAAAGTATAAGTTTATTTCATGAAGTTGTATTGTGTACTTTGGCTGTTGGTATCTATAACTAAAGAAAGGAATTAAAATAAAGAGGTTATTCTATGAAGTTGAAGTTGTTCGTGTGGCTGTTGGACCTAGCTATTGCCTTGGTTTTCGACGAAACTTTTACTTTATGCTCTAGAGCATAAAAGGCGACTTTATGTCGCCTACGCTCGACATAAAGACGAACTTTTAGAGCATGAGAAGTGAAAATATATTTTTCACTTCTCATGCTCTAAAAGTTCTTCGTTAGTATTCTAAGAACAAGGCAAGGATACCAACAGCCAAAAGTACACAATAAAACTTCATTAAATAAATTTATATTTTTTATTTCATCCATTTATTATTTTAAATGTTGCTGTTTCATTTACTCGCAATCGAAGTGAAAAGTAGAGTGTAAAACTCGCCCAATCTACTATTATTCCTCTACTGAAATTAAATAAAAAAATCTCTATATAGATTGATTAAATAATAATATGATATAAGTGCGGTAAGTTGAAAATTACAGCCGAGGCGATATTGCTAGCCCGAGCCGTAGGTGAGGGCTACAAGAAAGCAGAGGCTGTAATTATCAAAGCGCACGTATGTCATACGACGTTTTATAACATATTTGCGAGGAAATAAATAAAACTCGGACTTTCTTAAACGAATAAATCTTTAATCACTTGTTAAAGCAGTTAGAAAAAATTGTAAAATTGATTATTACGTTGCCAGTTGGCATTTTTAATGTTGTCAAGTTATTATTATTAGTTACAATTTCACCAGTCTCTCTCTCACTCTCTTGAGTGAAAGTAGGAGAAACGAGACCACAGAGTTCTGCAGTCAGTGGCGCTGCCTCTGAGACTTGTGGCGGTTTCGAATTAATAAATTCATCATTAATTAACGAAATTTTCAAATAAAAACAATACAGCGAAAAGAAAAAGCGCGCGGAATAATTTGTACTTGTTCACAAATTAGCGAAGCGCGCGCATCAGCGTTTTTTTTTTTTAAGGAAAAGGCACGAAAACAGCCAGTATTACTAATAAATTAAATTATTATTATTATTATTTTTTTTTTGTTTTTGTTATAGATAAATGGTTGTAATTTATTGTCAAAATTAATTAAATTAAAGAATTTAATGTTTATTTTTTATATTTTATCTAAGAAAGTTAATTTTATTCATAAAATGTTGATCACTTTTCTATCATAAAAACTATTTGCTAAGATTTAAAAAAGTACCGTTCGTTTTAGACGGAGCATCTTGATCAACCGTACGTTTTACCTTATTCTAGAGAAACTCGTGCGTTTTACATTACATATACAAGTACGTAATGACATACATTACGATATTGAAATTGGTGAAATAAGAGACCCTTTACGAGCAAATGTGTTATAAAATGTTTTTCAATACATTTGCTCGTAAAGTGGCTCATAATGAACCGCTTTTAGGTCCATAATGCAGTGTATTAAAGACGCGTGCTTTTTACTTTATGTTACCGTACTAGTGCTGTAACGCAACAGATAACTGTTTACTAGTCGGAAATTAGCGCTTTTTTTTTTATTTCATCAAAGAGACTTTATGCCAAAAGGAATCCGCGCGTTCACTTTTTTTTTTATAATCTGAATTGTTTTGGTCCCAAAATGAACTAAAAATTTATCTTAAATCAGAAGTTGGTTGTAACAGGTAAAATCGCATATCTGTTCCGCCTGTTTCTGTTCCACGTAATTAACAGTTCCAAAAACCTACTTAAGAAGGTTGGCACAATGTACAGCGCGCCCGCTTTTAGACAGTCATTCGAATCTGTTTGGTTAATCGTAAAATTTCTTTTCCTATGGTTTTTTTCTTATATATGTGTAGTTACACGGATTTTTCAGCTGAAACTTTAAGGATAAGCAATTGAATAAAGGTACTAATTATTTGTCGAATCACAATTACCGTCACTAAATAATAACTCATATAATGGAGTGTTACATTTTAGCGTAGCCAGATTGTAATTAAAATTCTCTCTGAGGAGTTGGATTAGAAACATCTAATTTTGCATGATGCTTTGAGTTCATAAAAGGTACAAACCACCATAATTTGTAAATTTCTAGGGCTTCTCATTGAAGCGCAAGGATCGATTTTAGGGTTTTTGAAAATCAGTTTCTTATATTCCAACGGTGTCGATTATAGAAAAAATAAAATTGCACAGCATAAGCACAAATTAAGACCCACTGTAGTAAAAAAAATCGTAGTTCTATGTCATGCCGTTTGAGAGGTACAGCAATTTGCTAAACGTTACCCCATCTTGAATAACTCTGAAACCTCAAGACGCACAAATTTCATTTTTTGGGCACAATTATGCACAAATGTGATCTAACTAAGTAGCTAGTTTGTACTCAGCTACGACCACCGGTTAAAAAACATGCCGCTGGGGTAACGTTACTCCAGCGGAATCTGTTTTTCGTGAATATCTTTGGATCGGCTGGACGCACAAATTCTAAATTTTGGGCACATTTACACGAGATGGGGTACTAATTATCTGTCAAGCCGAAATCCTGAAAAGCGACATCATTCCGCTGGAGTAACGCACACAAATATTTGTTAACGTTTTCGTTGTGTTGTTAGTTACTATCAAACATACGAAATCTAGTCTATTGGCACCAACCAACGTTGAACAGTTTTAAAAAAAAACGTCGGGTTAGTCAGTACCTGGCAACAAAGGTCAGTTGAACTTTATAAATCTAAACCAGCCTTTGCCCGCGGCTTCGTCCGCGTGAATGTCGGAAATTATGTCAATCTGTCAAAATAATCTGTTTGACTCATTTCTTCTTCCGTCCAACTAATTACGATGGAACGAGACAAGACATTGTCATCGGAACAACGGCCAGAGTTGCCAATGATCAACGTAATTACCCCAGAATGAATGAAGGTATTTATTGAATCAATTACCTGCTATGAAAGATTGCATTATGGAACTTTCAATAGATTAAAGATTGAAAGAAATTGAAGGATTTGGTACATATAGAAAGAAAAAAAAATGTGCGTAAACGTAAATATTATGTTTCAAAACTATTAAGATTGTGTCAATTAACTATTGTTTAAAATGGAATGATATTATTTCAATGTTTATGACAAACATTTCATCATCATCATCATTTCAACCGAAAGACATCCACTGCTGGACATAGGCCTCCCCCAAGCACCGCCACCTCGACCGGTTCTGTGATTCCCGCATCCAGTGCATTCCTGCGGCTTTCATAAGGTCATCGGTCCACCTTGAGAGAGGCCTTCCAACGCTACGTCTTCCGGTACGCGGTCGCCACTCCGGAACCTTTCGGCCCCAACAGCCATCTGTTCTGCGCGCAATGTGCCCTACCCATTGCCACTTAAGTTTAGCAATTCCTCGAGTTATTTTATTTTATTTCTTAATAGTTGACAGTTTAGTGAAAGAAGGCCAATTACAAGTTTACACTGACAATATTAGGGTAGAACAAGAAACAGTAGACAGGCAAGAGAAAGTAAGAATAAGTAAGCACTCAGAGAGAATTAACAAAAGATTGTACAGGTTTTAGTAATCTTGAAAGGAGTTTTTACGAAGTATTTTTTTTAGTTTAGGAACACTGGTTGAGAATAAATCCAGATCATCAACACTCTGACACATCGAATTGTATGCCCTGCTAGCTCTTATCATATAAGAGTTTTGTCGATATATGCATCGCACAGAGGGAACAAACAAAGGTTGATGATTCCTTAAGGTGAAGGATGGAACACGCAGTCCAATTTTGCTCATCAATTCAGCACAGTCGGTTGAATCATTAGCCAAATTGAACAAGAATACCATATCGGAAATTTTTCTCCGCTCAATTAGTGGAAGAATGTGAAACTTCCTGCAGCGGCTGTAATAATTAGGCAAATAGGTTTTGGATCTAAACTTAATGTACCTTAAGAATCTCTTTTGAATACTTTCGATGCGATTGACGTAAGTATTATAAATAGGATTCCATACTGGTGAGCAGTATTCGAGATGACTGCGTACAAAAGCACAATAAAGAATTTTGAGTGTTTTGATATCTTTAAAATCGGCTGAAATCCTCAAGATGAAACCTAGTGCCTTAGAAGATTTTTTAACAATATTATCGATGTGAGTGTCAAAAAAGAGTTTCGAGTCAAAAGTGACGCCTAAGTCTCTAATCGTATTTACTCTGGCTACTGAAGTGTTGGCTAGTCTGTAGGTTTAGGTTTACGAGTGAAGGTACATGTATAACATTTAGACACATTTAGATCCTAGTGGTTGGCCATACAATACTCTTGGAATCTATCCAGATCATGTTAGAGACGTTCAGCATCTTCACAAGTTCTTATTTCACTGAGAATCTTCATGTCGTCCGCAAACAAAAGAACTGTTGAGTTAGAAAAACATGAAGAGACGTCATTGATGAAGATGTTGCATAACAAGGGTCCCAAAAGCGATCCCTGTGTAATCCCTGAGGGGATAATCATAGTTCTCGATGTGTATCCATTAAGAACTACAATTTGACATCTGTTGGCTACATAAGATGAAAACCACCTGAAGAGATTTCCACTGATACCTATGGCTAGAAGCATAAACAGAAGTATACATACATTCAGTCAAGGAGTCACCACAAAGAATGAGATTGGTAGTTGTGGACCGACCTCGCAGGAAACCATGTTGGCGGTCACTGATGCTTAGTTTAAGACAAGCACAAAGCTGCTTGTGTATTATTTTTTCCAGGATTTTAGCGAAAATGCATAGTTTGGATATGGGCCTGTAATTTTCCACGAGATCTCTAGGTCCTTTTTTGTGGATCGGAGTGATTAACGCCGATTTCCAAATTGTAGGTACCTCACCTAAATTAAGGGACCGCCTGAACAGAAATCAAAGAGGAGGAGTCAGACTTTTGGCACAGTTAAGTATAAAAACTGGCGGAATATTGTCTGGTCCTGCAGATTTAGAAAAGTCGACTCCTTTAAGTAGATTGAATACTTCTAATTCATTAACTTCGACTGAATGTATGTCCGAAACAATATCGCTCAAATGCATGTTTGAACCCTGCGCGTGGTCATTGGAAAGATCGTCGTCACTGTTGATACTACTAGCAGAACTGAGAAAATTAGAATAGAAATAGTCGCTAAACATGTTGCATATATCCTCTCCTTTACTTGAAGTGCTATTTCTATATCTAAGTAAGGAAGGATAAGCATTGGTTTGATTTTTGGATTTTACGTACGACCAAAACGCTTTGGGGTTCTTGAGAATGACTTCTTCAATTTTTGTTATATAGCAGTTAAACATTTCACTTTCAACTTCCTTGGCACGCTGTCGGAGCAAAACAAAAGACTCAGGATCAGACAGGTTTCCGTATTTCTTAAATTTTGCGTGGTACTTCGCTTTATCTTTTAAAAAAATTATCAGAGGCTGTTTGAACCAGAGAGGGTATCTGCTGCTTGGAACTACCGTCTTAATAGGTACAAAAGAATCACGTAGTTCATTGAGAGAGAGTGTCATAGAAAAATGATACGACACCTTCGAGTGTCCCAGTACTCACTTCGTTGAGCCAGTCGATGTGGCTCAGCCGGTGATTAATGGCCGTATAGTCGGCCGACCGATATAAAAACTTTATACGAGAACGCGCAAGAAGAGTATGAAGTTCCACGAAATCAGTAGACACACAGAGCCCTATGATGTGGATCTTCCGGCACCAGAGGGTCGGCGCAACTTGCTACTGAAACCTCGCTGTTGGATAAAACTAGATCTAGTACTTTATTTTTGACATTTACGTGCGAAGGCTTATTCCCAAAGTACTCCAAAAAGATTCCCAAGCTGCTCCATGAAAAATATAATATATTTAATTAGGTTTCATTCTACTCCATGATAACATTAAAATATTCTCAAAGTACTCGACCACATTTTAATCAAAAAGCTAATTTAAATAAGTATCGGAATACTACAAAATTAAAAAAGTGGGGCTCTGGATTCAGAAGTCTAAAAAACATGAAATACAAATAATAAAAAATGTAAATTGATATGTGGCAATTAAGGGTCAGCACTAGGAAATCGTGTTATGGGATTTCGATAAGTTTATATAGAAAACTTAAAGTAATTGCCACGAAAAAATACATCTGGATAGCTCAAGAGTTTTACTAGTCCATGAAAAAATCAGGTTGGGGATAAACCTTGCGGATGATGGTTAAAAAAATATTGAAAATCACTAAAAACGTGTAAAAAGCACTGCCGTATTTTGATAACTTAAGGCTTAAAACAAGAAGGCACCTATTTAATTTATGCATAAATAAAAACAATAAAGAACAGTGAACCCAATGCATTTTTTAGTTTTCCATAATGTTATTTCTGTTTTGCGTAAAAAAATCGCAAACTTTCCCAATTTTGACGCCCGAAATCTCCATACAATTTACTATGGCGACGCGTATTACCCGCTATATGGCAGTGTCCGAGACTCCGAGCCACGGAGCTCAGTCGACCGCACGTCTTCAAAGTGGGAGCACGTCGCTCTTAGTAAAAAAATACGCGGCAAATAGCGGCCTGTGCGTACACGAGATCCCCCGCACAGTGGTCGGAACTCCCGGAGTCAAAACAATAATTTATACAAGGTAAGTACTAAAATTTAAGATTTTTACGCTCGATTCTTTCTGCACGTATTTTGTATATTGTGTCATTTCTTATTTGTTTGTTATTATTTTTACGTCTTCCCGTTTCATAATTGTAATCATATTTTCAAGTACTTGGTGTGATATAATTTGTTCTAACTACATAATTGTTCTCTTTAACTACACAACATAGCCCCGTCGTGTTTAGGCTCGTTAGATTTGTCTTGACAAGTACTACAGACCTAGATGGTGTCCAGGATCTGATGATGAAGTCAGAAGGTGGCCATAGGAACTCTTTAAGTATACAACATGACCTCGTCGTGTTTGGGCTCGTTAGATTTGTCTTGACAAGTATTATAGATCTAGATGGTGTCCAGGGTCTGATGATGAAGTCGGAAGGTGGCCATAGGAACTCTTTTAAGTATACAACATAACCTCGTCGTGTTTGGGCTCGTTAGATTTGTCTTGACGAGTACTATAGAACTAGAATAATGTCCAGGGTCTGATGATGAAGCAAACCGGTGGCCATAGGAACTCTTTAAGTATACAACATGACCTCGTCGTGTTTGGGCTCGTTAGGTTTGTCTTGAAAAGTACTACAGATCTAGATGGTGTCCAGGGTCTGATGATAAAGTCGGAAGGTGGCCATAGGAACTGTTTAAGTATACAACATGACCTTATCGTATTTGGGTTCGTTAGATTTGTCTTCACAAGTACTACAGATCTAGATGGTGTTCAGGGTCTGATGATAAAGTCGGAAGGTGGCCATATAAATTCTTTAAGTATACAACACAACCTCGTCGTGTTCAGGCTCGTTAGATTTGTCTTGACAAGTACTACAGACCTAGATGGTGTCCAGGATCTGATGATGCAGCCTGAAGATAGCCATAGGCCACCCCGAAGTCGAAACGCATGTTTAAAGATTTTAACGTTTATTAGAACGACCTTCTGCGGCTTACGGTAGGAGTTGACTAGTAGAAATTGTCACGCGAAAAAGCGTTCAAACTTTTATGCCCCCACCATGCGACTTTCTTCTTTACACTCTAAACCTCTGAAAGTGTGAATTTGGTCAAAATGAAAACGCAAGAGAGCGGCTGCGAAAATGTTCAAATTTTTCGCCATGAGTGTCGTTTTCATAGTTTTAGAGGGTGCTAAAGCCGAGGTCAAAATGAAAATCCAATATGTCGGCTGATAGAATTTAGTTTTTCTGTTTTAAACCATACGTGAGAAGGAACTTCGTTCCTGACGGGTCTCCCGACCGCACAGGTTTTTTTATTAGGTGCATGCGTGTTGTGTGCTCGTTATCGTAAACAAGTATCTACCTTTTTTGTCAGTAATCGGAATATAATTGTATCTATTTATTTGTTTCAGGGCTGCATTTGGCAAAAAGCGAATGGAGAAATAAATAGGATTTTGAATTTGATAAAAAATAAAAACATGACGTATTAATTGACTTTGTTTTTGAAAATCATAATATAACAGCTGATTGATGCCTACATACAAAACTGCAATAAACCACCACCTCTGCCATCCTTCCTTACTAAGTATAAATGCAATAAAAAGAACAACATACATCCACTTCTATTTTTAATATTGTCTTTACACTTCTTGCCGCTCGGACCACTATGTAAACATCTATGTGTGCGTGAGCGGGGCGCGCGCATCTATCGCTGTGTGAGTAGCGCTTCAATACCTAATTTTTTCTCGCACTCGCAGTGTATCCGACCCTTAAGCCTAACATCCATACTAATATTATAAATGTGAAAGTAACTCTCTCTGTCTGTCTGTCTGTATGTTACGTTTTCACGCCCAAACCGATGAACCGATCGTCATTAAATTTGGCAGAGATATAGCCTGAGATATGGAGAAGGACATAAGCTACTTTTTTACGCGATAACCGACATCCACGCGGGCGGAGCCGCGGGCAAAAGCTAGTATTTATTATAATTCAACAATTAAAAATATTCAAAAATCAACTGACAAAATTAAAAAAATGGGGATTCAGACGTCTAAAAAAACAAAAAACTAATTGCCAGATATCATTTTACATTTTTATATCTGGCAATAAAGCCTAACATAAAATATTTTAAAAATTCGAATAATCATTTGAAATTTTACATAAGATGGTAAAAAATACTTATACATAAATTTAAAAGTCACAGTCTTTCTTTCTTATACACTGAATCCTAATAAAAGTTATCAAATTAAGTTACTACATAAGATAAATCTAAGGTAATGTATGTAGTATTATTTCAAGTATGTGGAATCAGACTTAAAACTATTTTGAGACATGTATGCTAAGATTACAAATTGTTTGCGAACTAGGGTTTTTTTTTAATAATAATAATAAATTCGTTTATTTGCAAACAAGAGTCACTGTTACATAAAAAAGCTCTACCTCCTGAACTATGTAGTTAAACTGTATCTGAGGAGACATTACCCTTCCTAGTTCAATAGTACAATTTAATGACATGGTATAATGTTAATTGAAACTAATGAATAAACAAAGACATAAAGTAAGTAAGTTTGTAAATGCACCCACGATACAGGAGAAATTCCTAGTGTGGGGCAACGTTTAAAAATAAATAAAAAAAACTAGATTAAAACATGATTGCCCACGTGGTGTGGTGTGTTGTGCATGATGGTATGTTTTGTGTGTATTCGTAACGATTAAAGCCTACAATTTTAAACATGCATTGACGTTATAACAAAATGCTAAACTTTAATCTTTCTTTTAAGAATTTTTGTTACTGACTGTACTGAAGTATATGTATTTTATGGGAGTGATATGAAGTTTCGAATGACGTTATTGCGACGCTCGCAATTTCGAAAAAAAATAAGAGTGGTACGCCAGTTCGAAAACACATTAAGTCGAAAACCGTTATATCGAATGACGTTGTCGCGAGCACGCTGATTCGAAAAACTGTTTGAATGGTACGCTAGTACGAAAGTCTTGGTATCGAAATCCACTGTTGCGAATAGCATATTCCAATCTGAATTTGTCTGGGGATCGAACTCGCGGCCCTGATAAAGCCTTATCTTTGTATTGGGTTTGGGAAACAAGAGCAATGAGAAGTATTACCTATTGAGTATACCACCTATAATTTTGATTTGTTGACTTCTTTGTAGATTACTATACTTACTGGAAATTAAAAAGTTAATTTAAAATAATACTTCTCATTGCTCTTGTTTCCCAAACCCAATAAAAAGATAAGGCTTTATCAGGGTCGCGAGTTCGATCCCCAGACAAATTCAGATTGGAATATGCTATTCGCAACAGTGGATTTCGATACCAAGACTTTCGTACTAGCGTACCATTCACACAGTTTTTCGAATTAGCGTGTTCGCGACAACGTCATTCGATATAACGGTTTTCGACTTAATGTATTTTCGAACTGGCGTACCACTCTTATTTTTTTTCGAAATTGCGAGCGTCGCAATAACGTTATTCGAATCTTCATATCACTCCCGTATTTTATAGGTAATGTAGATGGAGCAGTTTGGGAATTGATAACGAATAATCGGTGGATTACTTTGAGAATGATTCCAGATACCTATGGAGCAGAATGGGAACAAAATAATAAGTATTTTTAAATATTAATAATTCCTTGGAGTAACTTGGGAACTAATGTAGGAGATTCTTATCTTTTTAGAACAAAAGAATGGAGTAGTTTGGGAATAAGCCCGTGCGAATTGTATTGCGAAATATTGCAGACGGTAAAGTTATCAAACAAATTGACCTGAACGTGACCTTGGATATTACTAGGGCAAACAGACTGACCATCATCCTCTGGTTCCCAGTTTATATTCGGAGAGGTTAAAATCGCCAAGAACTAAGAACTTATCAGCGGGATGCTTCTGAACAATATCTGTTAGGTTATTAGAAAAATTAGTTAACTGACCTGCTTGGGAGTTGCCAAGATTTTGATTGCAGATGTACACTACACAAATATGCATTTTATACGACACTCGCGGTCTCTTCCTGTGTAGGGTGAGAGTAACCCACAAGTCTTCGCAGACGAGAACCATTCACTGCGGAGATCACTGATAAGTTCACGTCGCACTGCGATAAGCACACCACCCCCCAAAGTTTGTTTCGTGACTCGCGCCTCCACACTATGTAACGGTCGTCAAAAAATTCACTGTGTTTAATACCCTCAATAAGCCAAGTCTCAGTTAAGCAAATGATATCGTAGAAACTAACACACACATTACGATAGAATATTAACGTTTTTGTACGCAATCCCCGAACATTTTGGTAAAACACACTAATAGGCGACATCGCAAATAGAAAGATTACTAATTAATAGTGCTTCAATAGAAATTGTAATGTGAGGTACATTCAGTTCAAAACAAAAAGTTAAATTATGATATATTAAGTAAATGAGCGAGATCAAGCTGATTACAACCTTAGTTCCATGCAAATAGGATTCAATAGAAACATAGATATGGTCAATACCGACCGATAAGAGCACAAAAGGGCAGCGGCATAAAAAAATGGCACCAGTGTTTCTCAAACTAATAGCGTAGTGCGTGCGAGTACACAAGTAAGATAAATTATAAAATAGACACAATTTTTTTAATTCAGAAACTTTTTTTAGTCCTCTTCCGTTTTTATGTGATAGGTTGGAGAAGTAGTATTTTTCTTTATCAGGATTTTGCAACCAACTACCCAAGTGTATAAAAAACCTCGTTCTTTAGCAAGTTTTTTCGTTTTGTTCAACAGCATTTTGTTCTTAAAAGTTAGATGATCATTGACGTAGATGACACTGTCGGACTGCAGGCCCAACTTGCTTGCAGTTATAGATGCTTTAAGTTTTTTAGCAGCGGCCACGAAATCGTTTTTGAGGTATTTGTTATGAACTGAGCAAAGCTGAGCAGTATGTCGGTTACCTTGGTTCTCCTGCGGATCTCTTCATTTCTGATTCGATCACGTAGGTAAACTCCAAGCATAGCTCTCTCCATTGCCCTTTGGGTGACTTCTAGCCTTCTAATAAGGCCCATTGTGAGCGACCACGTTTCAGTGCCATATGTCATCACTGGCAACACGCACTGGTAAAGACTTTCGTCTTGAGACACTGCGGTATATGGGACGAGAAGATATTGCGTAGCTTCTCGAACGCTGCCCAGCCGAGTCGGATTCGACGATTGACCTCTTTCTCGAAGTTGGACCTACCTAACTGGACAGTTTGTCCTAGGTAAACATACTCGTCCACAACTTCGAGTGTAGCGTCTCCGATATTCATGAGAGTGGGTGTTACATGGGCATTTGACATGACCTTTGTCTGGTCCATGTTCATTCTAAAACCAACTCTTTCGGTCTCTTTCGGAAGCTCTACTGAGGTCATCGAGCATTGTACTGAGGTCTTCCATAGTCTCAGCCATGACAAATATATCGTCGGCAAACCGAAGGCGAGTGATGTACTCGCCATTGATGTTGATGCCAACCTCTTCCCAGTCCAAAACCTTGAAGACATCCTCCAGTACAGCGGTGAACAGTTTCGGAGAGATAACATCTCCCTGTCTCACACCTCGCTGCAGAAGGATAGGTTTCGAGGTCTGGTCCTGGAGTCGGACTCGGACATTTCAGCACCTCGATGTACCGATAGTCGATCTGGCGGCTTATTCCACAAATCCCCCCTGAAATTCCACCTTACGAGGAAAAGTGGAATCTATAAAAACAGTCTAGAATTCTCCCCCGATAATCCCATTTAGGGGGGAAAACTAGAATTGAAAAAAAAAAAAACAAGATCCCCTGAAAGTGATTTTTTTACATTAGGGTTCAGTTTTCCCTACTGAGGGCGATTTTCTCAGGGGGGATTAATGGAATAAGCTGATCTGGCACCGTTAAAGAGACTGCACATGTCTCGATCGAATTGAAGGCTTTCTCGTAGACAATCATTTATACAAAATAAATTTCAATCGTAAATTAGTCAAGGTGATTGTAAATAATATTATTTTATTTCTGTAAATAGGTTTGTACAAACACATTTCCACCTCAATCATATTTTTTAAACTAGATGAGGTCGGCCTTTCCTATCTGACTACTCTGAGAAGAAAAGCCGAAACAAACTCAGAGATCACAGTCTCTTTTAAAGTCCAGATATAATCTTGGTCAGATCATGTGAAGACCATGTAGATTGGTGTCTGAAATGGGCTTTTGATAAAAAAAACCACACAGATTGAGTGGACCTGTCCAGTCAGTGCACAACACTATTTAACACAATGTGATCATAAACAATCTAGAATTTTGCATTTAAAAATATAACCTCACTTTACGTCTAAAATTATTTATTGCTAATAAAAATTAATTTTGGTGTAAGAAGTGGTGATACGAGTATATTATGTTAAAACCTTCGAAATACACGTGAATATGTTACTTTTCTATTTAGTAAGTGTTTTGGTACTGCACAGTATGTTTAAACCAAACAGACTATAATAATATCTAATTTAGACTTACAGGAACATACATTCGTCATTCACTAAACTCCCAACAGTCTGACAAAATCAAAATCGTTTTTACTGGTAACCCTGATGGCAATTTTTTTTATTTTTTTATATATGTAATTCGTCTTTTAATGTTTTTTTTTTTTTTTTTTTTTGATAAACTGAAGATTTAGCAAACTTTCTTGTGAAATGTAACATCACTTGCTTTATACCTTGCTTGCTTTTTACCAGAAAAATAGTGTCAGATGGGCAGGCTCTTTCTCGGATGTGTACAGGTTGCAGTGCGGGGTGAGACAGGGTGGACTGACTTCACCAAAGCTCTTCAACCTGTACATTAACCGACTTGTCGGTGAACTCAGCAGTGCCAATGTCGGGTGCTACATAGACGGCGTTTGTCTCAACAATATTAGCTACGCAGATGATATGGTACTGCTGAGTCCATCGATCGGGGGTTTGCGTAAGCTGGTACGGATTTGTGAGTCCTATGCGGAGGCCCATGGGCTCAGATACAACGCGAAGAAAAGTGAACTCCTCGTATTTAAGGGGCGGGGCAAAAATTATGTGACTGTACCTGCAGTCACTTTAGCTGGTACCCCCTTAAACAGAGTCACTCAGTTCAAGTATCTGGGCCACTGGGTTTCCGAGGATCTAAAAGATAACGCGGATGTGGAAAGGGCACGTAGGGCGTTGGCTGTTCGGTGTAATATGTTTGCTCGCAGGTTCGGGCGTAGCAGTAATCGAGTGAAAGTGACTCTTTTTAAGTCTTACTGCCAAACACTTTAAACGTGCAGCCTGTGGGTTAACTACACACTTGGGTCATACAGCGCCCTGCGTGTTCAATACAACAACGCGTTTAGGGTGCTGCTGGGGCTACCACGATTCTGCAGTGCTTCGACTATTCATATCGTTACTATTCATTCGGTTTCATGCTCTAATAAGGAAGCAGTGTGCGTCACTGTTGAATCGTGTTAGGTCCAGTAGCAACAGCATAATAAGCGTGTTCGTGGACAGGTGGGACTCTCCACTGCTGCGCCACTGGATACGTTTGCATACTGTTTTTTGATTGTTTAATTTTATTCGTTTTATTAGTTAAGATAATTATGTGAGTGTAATAAGGAAATATACTTTCTGAAATAAAATGTTTAATGTTTATTAATCTTTTCAGACCATGAAATGCAAATTTTAACCGCACATTTCACCATTTTGATATTTTTTATCCTTATGAGCGGGCCTAAAGCAAAATCTTCAAACTTTGATCAGATTTTTACAATAGTAAATCATGTTCAAATTGGTTGATTTGTTATAATCATCATGACCTTTCAAGTTGAGATATTTACATCTTTCCATTTCTTTAAGGGCCTTAGTCCCGTTTAGTAGCGTAAAACGGTCACTTTATGAACCGTACTGATCATTAACGGCTTGTCTTAAAGATTTGAAAATTATATAATTTTGCTATAGATTCATGTACAACATTTTTCCGAAAGTACTTTTTTTGTATGTTTAATACTTTTGCTGTAAAAAAATATTTTCTAACACGCAATATTTTGGCTTCTATTGCATATTCCTACTAAACGGCTTTGTTATTTGGAAATATTTTTACACTGAAAAATAGGTAGTTAGAGGTACCACAGAATCACCAAAGCACAATAATTGTGCTTTGGTGATTCTGTGGTACCTCTAACTAAAAAAAAAATATTACATTTTCGAATTATAAGCAAAAGAAAAGAAAAAAAATTATACATTACTGTTTTTGCACCAGAAGTCGAGGTGTTGGTGAGAATTTTAGTTCATGACAACTAATTTTATCCCACACCTTAAACGCGATTAAAAATAGTCAGATTTAGTTAGAAAGTAAATTTTAGTTTAAAAACGTCAAATTCAGAATAGCAAAATTGCCTTCTTCACTAAATTAAAAACTCAGTACCATCTTAGTGCTGTCACACTAAAATATAGTTAAGTTGTGTCACTTTAGTCGATGGTGCCGATTCCCTTGTTCACAAACTAAACTAAATTAAGTGCAGTGCATCTTTTTCTTTCTATTTCATTAAGAAAAGGACAGAAGATAAATTTTAGTTTAGTCCTGTCAAATTAATCAGCGCTTGACGTAAATTGACGTAATTTTAGTAGGCAAGTTTTTAATCACGTCTAAACTTGTATGGAGTAGTGACAGGCGCTGATTAATTTGACAGGACTAAACTAAAATTTTGCTTCTGTCCTTTTCTTAATGAAATAGAAAGAAAAAGATGCACTGAACTTAAATTTAGTTTATTTTGTGGACAAGGGAATCGGCACCAATGAAATCGTCGTTTGACAGGGATAAACCAAATTTTGGTGATTTTTAGTCTAGTTTAGAGAATTTCGTGACAAGAGAATCGGTACCACTATCACTGTCTTGTCAAAACGTACTGAACTTTGACACAATTGACAATAAGACGCGCGTCACGCGCGTGCCACACAAATTATTTAAACAATCACACGCATTCATTCAATATACGACCCTAAATACGAGCAAATCAAAGTAACAAGATAATAATCGCTTAAACTCATTCTTCGCATATGCTAATAATTTCACTCGTGAACGAGGTCAGGGTCACGTGAAATAGATAGATTTAGTATTACCGACTTCCCGTGGGTACGACAGAGAGCGCACGCTGCCGCTGCGAAACCTATGATAGATACGAAGCAATGAATTAGCATTTCACAGAATTTCGCAACTAAATTTCATTTGCGAAATTCTAAATGAGCATTCGCATGCTTACAATGAATGCGAATGCTAATTAATCCATCACTAGATCGCTGCAGAGAGGCTAATTCGATTGTGCGCGAGAACGCTTTATTAGTGGTGCCATTTCTATTGATAAATTATTGATTATTATTATTCATAATAATGATCTGTACAACAATTTACAATTCATAAAACAAAAAAAAAAACAAAAATATGCTACATTCACGCTTTTATTCTTGTTTGTGTACATGTTTGAGCAAATAAATATATTAAGTATCAAATCTTCTTCTACCCAATTTCTGTGTGCTCGAGCCCATTGTAAACGGGCTCTGCGATTGCGGGGCTCAACAGGTGGTACACGTAGCGGCCTTCGGGAACAGAGATTGACTTCATGCAAGCGCGCAAGGCTTCACGCAATTTCTTATGGTTTGATCGCTTATTAAAATCCCTGAAGAGCTATGAAGCCTCGTAATCAACATCATCGCGGTTAGGGCTTGCAAAATACGTTCATTTTTACTATCCGGATAATACGGATAATAATATTTTTCTATCCGGATTATCCGGATAATGCGGATATTTTTAGTTTTTATTATAAATCAAACTAATAAGCTTTTATAACACGTTATAATCAGTCTCTCAAGCAAAATGACAAAGAAATAATAAATTATACCAATATTCCTAGTAAAAATCACATAAAAAAACTAGTTCACTTTCTAAAATTATACAATAAAACACCGATACCGTACAAATAATTTGTATCTATTATTCTCATACTAAAAACAATTCTAATTAAAAAGTGATCTTACATTTGTCACAACATCCCACTCAAATCAACCTATTTAAAACATATCTATACTTAAAGCTACAAGTTACAATATATAAAGCTGAAGAGTTTGTTTGTTTGTTTGTTTGAACGCGCTAATCTCAGGAACTACTGGTTGGAATTGAACAATTCTTTTTGTGTTGGATAGTCCATTTATTGAGAAATATTATAGGCTACGCTATATAACATTACGCTACAACCAAAAGGAGCGGAGCATAAATGAAAAATGTTGCAAAAACGGAAAAATTATTCCTTTTTGAGAGCTTCCGTTGCGTGCGCTGCGTAAACGGTTTAAGTTACGCAAATATCATGTATGATGGAATTGTTCCTCTTTAAATTTTCTAAAAAATAATCCGTGACAGTATATGTCTATCTTTTAAGATTGACTCACTATAACCTTTTTTATGGTAATCAAACTTGTTCGAAATTAATGCATTATTTGCGAAGGAGTTTTCATAAACAGGAATTAATCCTTATCCAAATAAATACGTTATTCATCACAAGTATTTAATTTTGAACAAAGTTGCCCTTACATCAGTTAATTTCAATGAATATCTTAGGAGATATAACTGTTTTATAAAAACTCCGCAGCAAAATAATGATCAACTCTGCGAGGTAGTCTATTGTAAAGCTGAAGAGTTAGTTTTTAGGGTTCCGTACCCAAAGTGTAAAATGGGACCCTATTACTAAAACTCCGCTGTCCGTCTGTCTGTCTTTCCGTCTGTCACCAGGCTTTATCTCATGAACTGTGATAGTTAAACAGTTGAAATTTTCACATATGATGTATTTCTGTTGCCGCTATAACAACAAATACTAAAAAACAGAAAAACATTATAATTAAGGGGGGCTCCCATACAACGGACATGATTTTTTTGCCGTTATTTTTTGCTCCGCCCGCGTGGATGTCGGTTATCGCGTAAGAAAGTAGCCTATGTCCTTCTCTATATCCCAGGTCGGTCGGTTCCGCGGTTTAGGCTTGAAAACATAACATACATACAGACAGACAGACATACAGACAGAGCTACTTTCACATTTATAATATTAGTATGGATAGCTTTTTCCCGCGGCTCCGCCCGCGTGGATGTCGGTTATCGCGTAAAAAAGTAGCCTAAGTCCTTCTCCATATCCCAGGCTATATCTTTGCCAAATTTCATGACGATCGGTTCAGCGGTTTAGGCGTGAAAACGTAACATACAGACAGACAGACAGACAGACAAATAGACAGACAGAGTTACTTTCACATTTATAATATTAGTAAGGATAAGGATTTGTATGGATGGTACGGAACCCTTCGTGCGCGAGTCCGACTCGCACTTGGCCGGTTTTTTGTTTTTTGAACGCGCTAATCTCTGGAACTGCGAGTTGGATTTCAAAAAATCTTTTTGCATTTTACAACCCAATTCTTGAGGAAGAATTACATTCCTATTAACTAGAACACCATTTTTTTTTTAAATGAAAGTTTATGCGAAAACGAAGTAAAAGCACGGGCTGGCAATGTGTTGCGACGGGGTGGGTCGGGGAACAAGAAATTTAACGCGGACGAAGTCGCGGGCAGAAGCTAGTAATTAAATAAAAATATCACTTTCCCTGGCAAAACAGCTCAATTATTAAACAACAATAGTATAAATAAAATATAATAAAACAAAAATTAACAAAATATCTCAAAATAACCAAATAACCCTTTATTTATAATATTACGTAATTCTTAAGGCCCTCGAGAAGCTGTTTTCTTCCGTCATACATGCAAGGGCACATGCCCACAGGCATGGAACAGAGGTGTGTTGATACTTTTCTCTAAGAAGGGCGATAATACCCTCCTCAAAAATTATAGGCCCATCTCACTTCTGAGCCATATCTACAAGCTGTTTTCAAGAGTCATCACGAACCGTCTCGCGCGCATGTTCTGGATTTCTAGCCTCCCGAAGAAGCCGGATTCCGTAAAAGCTTTAGCACCGTAGACCACATACATACGCTACGGCAGGTTATACAGAAGACCGAGGAGTATAACCTGCCTCTCTGCTTAGCGTTTGTGGACTACGAGAAAGCCTTCGATTCGATCGAAACATGTGCTGTAGTGTAGTCTCTTCAACGGTGCCAGATAGACTATCGGTACATCGAGGTGCTGAAGTGTCTGTACAAAAACGCCACTATGTCAGTCCGACTCCAGGACCTCGAAACCTATCCTTCTGCAGCGAGGTGTGAGACAGGGAGATGTTATCTCTCCGAAACTGTTCACCGCTGCACTGGAGGATTTTTTCAAGGTTTTGGACTGGAAAGGGGTTGGCTTCAACATCAATGGCGAGTATATCACTCACGTTCGGTTTGCCGACGATATAGTTGTCATGGCTGAGACTATGGAAGAAAGAGTGGGTCTTAGAATGAACATGGACAAGGCAATGGTCATGTCAAATGCCCGTGTAACACCCACTCTCATGAATATCGGAGACACTGCACTCGAAGTTGTGGACGAGTATGTTTACCTAGGAAAAACTGTCCAGGTAGGTCCAACTTCGAGAAAGAGGTCAATCGTCGAACCCGACTCGGCTGGGCAGCGTTCAAGAAACTACGCAATATCTTCTCGTCCCACATAACGCAGTGTCTCAAGACGAAAGTCTTTGACCAGTGCGTGTTGCCAGTAATGACCTATGGCACTGAAACGTGGTTGCTCACAATGGGCCTTATTAGAAGGCTAATTGTCACCTAAAGGGCAATGGAGAGAGCTATGCTTGGAGTTTCCCTACGTGATCGAATCAGAAATGAAGAGATCCGCAGGAGAACCAAGGTAACCGACATAGCTCGAAGAATTGCTAAAGTCAGGTGGCAATGGGGCAGGGGGGCACATTGCTAGCAGATGGCCATTGGGGCCGAAAGGTTCTGGAATGGCGACCGCGTACCGGAAGACGTAGTGTAGGAAGGCCTCCCACAAGGTGCACTGATGACCTTGTGAAAGCCGCCGGAATCCGCTATATGCGGGAAGCAGGCAACCGGTTGAGGTGGCGTTGCTTGGGGGAGGCCTATGTCCAGCAGTGGACGTCTTTCGGCTGAAATGATGATGAATGATGACATAATTCTTAAATTATTTTTATGCGAAATTTTGGTAATATGATCTTAATAATCTTAACTTAATCTTTGCGATACAATACAATACAATCTTGAAAATGCGTGCAGTATGGATGTGAGTTCAAACATAAAGTTAACAAGTGTTCAGTGTTGTTGTGATCCCTGTCACTAAATTATATTTTTATTTATTGTGATTTGTGAAGTGAATAAATAATTGCAAGAGTGATTAACTATATTACAATAATAAATAACGTAATAGCAGTTATGTATTTCAAAGATGACAGCTTTTATTTAATATTTAAAAGAGAAATACAACTATCCGTAAAATCCGAAAAATCCGGATAGTGATGCAAGTAAAATCCGGATTTGAAAATCGGCGGATATCCGGATAATACGGATATCCGTATTGCAAGCCCTAATCGCGGTCATTGTACGATTGACTTCATGCGCTTGCATGAAGTCAATCTTGAGAGGTTGAAGAAGAAGTACGCTGGATGGTCCAAGAGTTAAGGAATTTGGGGGGCTACGGTATTTGAGAATGATGTCAGGAGGAGTGTTGAGAGGATTCTGTTGGTGCATAAAAAGAGGATGAGGCTGGATAAGGAAAGAATGCCGAGACTGATCTCAGGAGTTCTGAAGGACCTGTCTAATGATGTAAAGAAGAAAATGAGAAGTAAATATTGTTATCTCGCTCTCTCTATTCCTAGCTTTTCTTCCACAAGTGTCGGGCAAGATTTCTTTGTTATTTTCTCAATTTTGCTTTATTTTTCACATAAATTAATGCTTATTTTTTTCTAAGGTAAATAATGATTATGTTAGAAAGAATTATGAATTCAAGGTCGTTGCAATAATCAGTCGACTTCTTTGTCATGCTTTGCGACTTTGTACTAGGTACGTATTATAGTAGGTACACTCACCTGCAAAATTGCATGGATACCTTAGTGTCTATTTTCCAGTGAACGTTTGAGTTCAAATTTTCGAAAATAGAACTAGCTTTCACTTTTCGCTTCACACGATTTTGTTTCTGTACTGTCCATGGATTTTTGCAGTCGACCGTACATAGTGTAACGGCTACGTGTAATAGTCTAGGAAAATTAGGGGTTTACCTCGGAATGAGAGATAGTCAGCTATAAACTTGTATAAACCTTTATTTTGGCACCCTAAAACTTGTCTCAAAACCTACTTATCGTAGGGTGTCCGCGACTACAGATATTCCAAGGTCAAAGACACTTGCCTTGTTATTGCTAATAGAAATCCTCAAATAGCATGCGAACGCTTACAACTCGACCTCTAACAAGGTGGTGTCATGATGCTGGCTTAGTACTTAATGCAAACAAAACTAAACTATTGGTTATTAAATCTCCATACATTGGAAAATTGCCCTTACGGAACTTAATAGCCCAAGACCATGACTGCTTGCATACGGTCAATGCGATTAATTGTAATTGTTCACAAATAGATGTTGTCAGTAAACAAACATATCTTGGAGTTATTATAGACGATAAGTTTAACTGGAGTTATCACATAGAACGTGTTTGCGATAAACTTCGGCAATTTCACGCTATTATAACCATATTAAAAAACCGCCTGCCCTTCAAAGTGAAGATAATGCTTTATTACGCAATGGCTGAATCTTACATCCAGTATGGCCTTAGTAGTTATGGTCGTACCTATAAAACCTACCTTGATAGTATTTTTAAACTTCAACTTCGAATTTTAAAAACAATAGTATCTCCTAAAATTAGAAATCAATTTTACGACAATTTAAAAAATGGTCTCTTTAAACACTGTAATGTCTTACCAGTTCTTAAACAATTAAAATTTTTGTTATTGAAAGAACAATTTTTCAATGAATCTTAAAGAAACAAAATCGAACATTCTGTATGCACTCGGGCAGTTTCTGAGAATAAGCTTCGTACTCAGCCCGCCAACAATACGTATGGCGAGCGAACTACCGGTTATATTATACCGAGACTTATTAATAGTATAACCTCAGAAATAAACAAATGTATTACACATAAAATATCAAATGTAAACTTATGCAATATTATTTAAGTATTATGTAGGAATGATTGTAAATATTTATGGAACTAAAGATATTATTAATTGTATCGGCAATAACGCGTACATATGTATAAAATGCTTCATTGTATAGTTAGATATTGAGATAGACTCATGATAGCACAAGTTTAAACCTTAGTGGTTTTTGATTGCTATTTATTAAGTAATCCTGTGTTCCTTTGTATAAATGATAAATAAGAAATAAAAACATTTTTTTTGCAAATATCTCGTTTCCTATGGGTTTTATGATATTTATATTTGTTATGAATATTGTAGAGGTTTACATTCTGTACAACTTTTGTTTAGACATTTTTTTAATATCTTTAACCATTTTCGAGATAGAGGGCAGAGCGCGCGCAGTGTTTGAGTATCATTCTAGGTCAACCTGTAGTCCCAACTAATCGTAACAGACTAATTTATAATGCAAACAAATAAATTGATTGTGATGATAACATGCCATAACAATTAAATGACCTAGCTAAACTGATAATTTGGTAATAGAGAAGTTTATGAGTCTTTCTTGGTTAGCTAAGTAAGTCAGAATGACCGAACGGTAGTTTTTTGTGTGGGAAATCTCTGGTATTGCCGATTTACACACGAGGACGTATGTCATGCAGGATGACCGTGTCGGATCTTTCATGAGTACCTACCTATGCACTTAAAATGAGACACAAGCGCCTTTGTTTAGCGTTGTGCGGACTCTAGCTGGGATTGAGTATGGTGTTCGATACGGACCATGGAGCGACACAGTGATCGTTTAGACGTGGTCGGGACACATACTGGCCTAGGAACTGCTCAGTGTTTCCTTTTAAGTTCACAGTATTAATTAGTACAGTAGTGTTAGTAATTGACTCTGTAACAATAAACTGTGTAGAAGTTAAAAGAGCTATTTCCCTCGTTTACCCGTGTGTAAACTGCTACTGCGCCCACGACTGTAAATGCTGACACTATGTATGTCACTAAGTATGTTATGATTACAATCCAAATAGCATAAAACCCATTGGAAACGAGATATCTATACTATATAATCTATACTAATCCATACTATAATATCCATACTATACTATATACTTATACTATAATATTATAAATGTGAAAGTAACTCTGTCTGTCTGTCTGTATGTTACGTTTTCACTCCTAAACCGCTGAACCGATCGTCATGAAATTTGGCAGAGATATAGCCTGGGATATGGAGGACATAGGCTACTTTTTTACGCGATAACCGACATTCACGCGGGCGGAGCCGCGGGTAAAAGCTAGTATTATATAATATTACAAAGCTGAAGAGTTTGTTTGTTTGAACGCGCATTGGAATCGAAAAATTATTTTTGATTTGGATAGTCCATTTATCGAGGAAAGTTATAGGCTTTATAACATCACGCTACAAGCAATAAAAGCGGAACATAAAAATGTTGCAAAAACGGGAAAAAAGCTGAAGAGTTTGTATGTTTGAAAGCGCTAATCTCAAGAACTCCTGCTTGGAATCGAAAAATTATTTTTGTGTTGAATAGTCCATTTATCGAGGAAGGTTATAAGCTATATATTATAACATCACGCTACGACTAAAAGGAGCGGAGCATAAATGAATATATTCCTTTTCGAGAGCTTCCGTTGTGAGCGCTGCGTAAACGGTTTAAGTTACGCAAATATCATGTATGATGGAATTGTTCCTCTTTAAAAGTTCTAAAAAAAAGTTCGCGACAGCATATATCTATCTTTTAAGATTGACTCACTATAACCTTTTTTATGGTAATCAAATTTGTTCGAAATTAATGCATTTGTATTTTTGTATGTCATGAATAAACTCAAAAACTAGTGGACCGATTTTAAAAATTCTTTCACCAGTAGCATCCTATATTATCACTGAGTAACGTAGGCTATAATTTATAAAGATATCACGCTGGCGAAGCCGCTGGCGGAAGCTAGTTTGCAATAAATGTGTAAAAACACGTTTTGTTGACCTTTGACCTTGGAATATCTGTAGTCGCGGACACCCTACGGCAAGTAGAGTTTGAGACAAGTTTTAGAGTGCCAAAATAAAGGTTTATACAAATTTATAGCTGACTATTTCTCATTCCGAGATACTTGCCGTTATTTGACTAATATTCCTGGAATATAAATGGACTTCTTGGGGAAAAAAAATACACTAAAAACGCCTTTTTCTGGTGTGTAGAATTATTTCGGTTATATGTATATAGCTTAACTAAGAAAAATTCGTCATTTTTAACAACATAGCTTTGTCACCCTTTATCGAATAAGAATTCGAAATGACATGATCAACACGATAAAAGATTATCTATAAAGACGAAATATTGTAAGCAGGTCATGTAAATTTAAAAGTACCTCGTATTTGCAATTAAAATTCGCGTTCTTGACCAGATACGCAAAACAGATCATTATGTTGGTCACAATATGACGCAATTAACCTCGAAGAAATAAAATTGTGTTTACACTTATATGGTAATTTAATTGAATGCAAACATACTTGAGTATTTGTACCTATTGATTAACAGTCAATATTTAAGTACTTGTACGGTCAGCTGCACAGAAATCTCACCCCCTAACAATGTATTTATTCATTGCTCGGGGGTGAGATTTCTCTGCAGCTGACTGTACATAATTAAATCAGGTAGCTTATGTACAACAGTAAACTGCGATAAACTGACACTTTTAGTTAATTGATTGAAGTGCTGCTGTAGTAAAAAATAGGGACCTATTTTTACACCCGGTAAAATTAAAAAAAAAAAGTTCTGTAAATGGTTTACCCATCGAAAGGTTTACATGGCATTGTTTTGACCCCTGGACGAAAAGTAACTTTAAAATCATGCCAATAAGCCCATGCATACAGTGCTGGAGCAATCATTTATTTATTTATTTAAACTTCATGTACAATAGTGGTACATAGGCGGATTTAATGCCACAAGGCATTCTCTACCAGTCAACCTTTCATGTTCATGTTCAAATCATGATATGGGCGGGTACTTGGATAAGAGGCAATCTCAATGCACAGATTAACGCTGAAACGATTGTGTCAGATTCCTTTGCGGCCCCAATATGGTGCTATTATATTTCTGCTTATGCATGATAAAGCAACACCGGATTTACGGACCTTGGAAGAAAAAGTAACGCAAAGAAAAATAAAGTACTTTGAATGCGAATACTAATAATAATTAAGTTAGTGAAATATAATAATTAATATACCTACATAAATAATACATTGTGATACAAGGGTGGGAAGTAGGATATTGCAAACGAGCTGTCATTAACAAGCCCGAGCCGAAGGCGAGGGTTTTTAATGACACGAGTTTGCAATATTTTCGCAAAAAAAAAGTCCTATAAAGTTCTTCGAACTATCATAATTACAGTAACAAAATGTAAAAAAACCGGTCAAGGGCGAGTCGGACTCACGCACCGAGGGTTCCGTACCATCATAATTGTATAGCTTTATTCGTATTAGTACCTAAATAGTTATGTGCCCAGAAAAAACTACAACTTACTGTAAGCACAGTAAGTTGTAGTTTTTTCCCAAAGCGATCTGCGAGTAGGTAGGAAGGAGGACATTTTGGTTGTGAACCGTGAAATGTTTTTAAATTTTCATCGGCGAGGTCAATATTCATCAGAGAATTTAAACACTGCGGTGTACAATATTGCAGTTTTAGGTCAGCGCCATCTCTTGACCGATAATGGAACTAGTGTAATTTTTGACGTGACAACGTCTAATACATCGATGAACGCCGGCTGCATGCACGAAAAAGGATGACTCATTGTCCCGTTACGCTCATTGTCCCGTTACACTCATTGTACGCTTGCGCCGCATCGATGTTTTGTTATGACGTTAAACTATCGTCAACTTTACAAACAACCAATTTTTTTTTTTTTTGTTGATGATTTCTGAAAACGTGTGTTATTTAGAGAAATCGTTTTATTTTTCCTGTAATCTTTACATAAACTACTATCACATATAATAATATCAGATTTTTTCTATGCAAACAAAGGAGATAAGGGGGGGAGGGCAAATGGTATTTTTTTTTTGTCAAAATTCGAAAAAATGGGGCCTAAAAAAAATTATGAGTATGTGCAAATAGCGCTCTTTCATTCGATACCCCACATACCCTAGTAGTCCCACTTCGATTTTTTAAGACACCCAGTAAGTCCCAGTTGCAAAAAAAAAGTTCTTATTTGCAACATAGTTGGGAAAATGTCATCGTAAATTATTCCAAATTTCAATTTGATAGCATTAGTAGTTCTTGATATATCTAGCTGTGACAGACAGACGGACAGACAGACTGAGTCGCACCATAAGGGTTCTTTTTTCCCTAAAAAGAAGCACATAAATATCAACTCATTGGAATCGAAATCAGATTTGCATTGCTTTGTTGAAAGTTGACTGAAATAGCATAATATGTCATAATTGACTGCTTAGATCCATAAGGTATGATAATCATTTAAAAGATTAAATCTGTTACTATCTGATAAATTCATTTCCTATTCAACACAACGAAGTAGTAATGGAATAATTCGACTGTTGTCATACACTGATACATTGTACGTGTTCGTTTTCATCTCAGTCTCACCTACGACCTGTATGGGAAAACTTTTTTTCGATTTCTGACTTTTATAGTACTTAAACCTCAGTTGGTCCCATAGAGTTTTTTGATCCTCGTAAGAAACAGGATCGATTGGAAACAAAAAACTTTTTTGTGAAAATTGCCCATTTTTTTGCTGACTGTACATTTTTCAAAATCTGTGAATGCAGATATTTTTTTTTTCTTCTAAAAGTTAAGGATAGTCTCTTAAGACCATTTTCTTGTAGCGAACACGGTTAAGGTACCTACCCTTATGGACCCATCTCAAAACATAATGCAATACTGCTCATCTCCCATAGCAAATAGCGTGATAATTTATACGTAGTAATTTGAGCAGACCTATAGGGAATATCTATGCAAAATTTGAACAAAATCTGTCCAGTAGTTTTTGCGTTTACCTGGAACATACATTCAAACAAACAGATACGAGGGCTGCACTAAAAGTATCGGGAATGGAATATTTCCACTGTTCCTTTCATATTAAAATCTTTTTAATTGAAAACTCCTTGGTTTTAAAAATCGAATACCATTTATTTATTTAAAAAAAGATTTTCGGTCTTGCCACAAGGTTTTGTCAAACTTGTTTAGTCCTTGAGAAAATGGAATTGACTCGAGAAAATTCAAGAGCGATGATTTATTATAAAGAAAGAAAGAAGAAAGAAAAAACGTTTATTTGCGGTAAACATGACGCAAAAAAAAGAACACAACACAAAAAAAAAATTTGTTTGGGGTAAATATGCGTCACATCCACGCAAAACGGCCATCGCTCAGCATAATGCTGCGACCCTATGCGAGACAGAGCCCCAGACACTTCGACTTTCGTCTTTATGACTTTCGAAGTGGTTTAAGACAAAAACAGTGTGTTGACCGGATGATTTCTGCATTTGGTGATGAAGCCCCATCCAAAACCACAATTTATCGCTGGTTTGCTGAATTTCAACGTGGACGTGTCAAGCTCAGTGATGATCCCCGTCAAGGTCGTCCAAAAACTGCAGTCACCCAAGAAAACGTTGATGCTGTGCGTAAGCTGATTGAGGAAGATCGACATGTGACATACCGCGAAATTCAGGCAACTTTAGACATTGGCATGAGTCAAATACAAATAATCTTGCATGAACAATTAGGTGTAAAAAAGTTGTTTTCCCGATGGATACCGCATTCGCTCTGTGAAGAGCAAAAAGCGGCTCGCGTTACTTGGTACGTCAGAACTCTCGAAAGATTCCACGCAGGATCCTCAAATGCTGTATACAACATCGTATCAGGTGACGAATCCTGGATATTTGCGTACGAACCCGAAACAAAAAACCAGTCACGAGTTTGGGTGTTCGAAAATGAGTTAAAGCCAACAAAAATTGTGCGGTCACGGAGTGTTGCAAAAAAAATGGTGGCCACGTTTGTCTCCAAAACCGGCCATGTTACGACTATTCCTCTTGAGGGACAAAGAACGGTTAATGCAGAAGGGTATGCTAGCATTTGTTTGCCACAGGTCGTTTCTGAACTCCGTAAAGAGAACTGCAACCGCCGCATCATCCTCCATCACGGCAATGCGAGTTCTCACACCGCGCACAGAACAAAAGAGTTTTTAGAGCAAGAAAACCTAGAATTATTAGACCATCCGCCGTACAGCCCCGACCTAAGCCCTAATGATTTCTATAGTTTCCCTAAAATAAAGAATAAATTGCGTGGACAGAGATTTTCATCACCTGAAGAAGCTGTGGACGCCTATAAAACGGCCATTTTGGAGACCCCAACTTCCGAATGGAATAGTTGCTTCAATGATTGGTTCCATCGTATGGAAAAATGTGTCAAATTTCGCGGAGAATACTTCGAAAAGCAATAAATACATTTTTAAATAGTAATGTTGTGTCTCTTCCTTGATTCCCGAAATTTTCAGTGCCGCCCTCGTAAACAGGCAAAAATCAGAATCGTTCCCAGATCTCGTGGCAATTACTTTTTTTCAAAAATATTCATTGTACAGTTCTGACTTCGCTAGGATTTTATCTATTAGGTTGGGGAAAAAGTCTTTTCGCATTATAGTATGTATGAACTTGTAATAAAATCTCTTTGGCTATACAATTTGTATCTGGCTGGTTTTGGTATCATTGACTTTAAAGAACATAATTCCAAATTCAAATTAGGAAAATGTGTGATTTTCATTTGTGTTTCGTACTGTCAAGATGAGTGAATCTAATGAAGAAATTCGATACATTTTAAAATTTTACAACAAAAAAGGTAAAAATGCAACGCAAACCGCGGGGAACTGGGTACACTAAAAAGCTCGATATTAGGGTACCTCACGAGCTCACTGAAAGAAACCTAATGAACCGTGTACTCATTTGTGATTCTTTATTACGACGTAATGAAACCGAACCATTTTTGAAGAAGCTGATAACTGGTGATGAAAAGTGGATCACGTACGACAAGAACGTGCGAAAAAGGTCGTGGTCGAAGGCCGGTCAGGCTCCACAGACTGTGGCGAAACCCGGGTTAACTCGCAACAAGGTGATGCTGTGTGTGTGGTGGGATTGGAAGAGCATTATTCATTATGAGCTGTTACCACCAGGCAGGACCATCGATTCTGAACTCTACTGCGAACAACTGATGAGATTAAAGCAAGAAGTTGAGAGAAAGCGGCCGGAATTAATCAACAGAAGGGGTATGGTTTTTCATCATGATAACGCTAGACCTCACACATCTTTAGCCACTCAGCAAAAATTAAGAGTTTGGCTGGGAGGTGTTAATGCATCCGCCGTATAGTCCTGACCTTGGACCTTCAGATTTCCACCTGTTTCGGTCTCTTCAGAATTCTTTAGGCAGTGTCAGGTTAACATCACGAGAGGACTGCCAAAACCACTTGTCGTGGTATTTTGATCAGAAGTCCCAAAATTTCTATAGCGATGGGATCATGTCCCTACCTACAAGATGGCAAAAAGTTATCGAACAAAATGGTACCTACATACTCTAGTTAAATGTAAATAAACTATATTAAAAAATATTTTGAATTTTCTTAAAAAATGCGAAGAAACTTTTTCCCCAATCTATTATATGTATATATGTATAAAATTCAAAGTCCTGACTGACTGACTGATATATCAACGCACAGCCTAAACCGCTGGACCTAGAGGCTTGAAATTTTGCACATACATACCTTGTACAGTGTAGGCATCCACTAAGGAAGGATTTTTGAAAATTCAACTCCTAAAGGGGTAAAATAGGGGATGGAAGTTTACATGAAAGTCCGTCAGTTTTGAAGCTAGGATCAATAGGAAAAAACACAGTAGGAAACACATTAATTTCGACTTAAATCGGACACTATTATTCTTACAAAGTAAAAAAAAAAGAATTACTGAATTAGCCCCATAAAATAAGTAATAGAGAATACAAACACTTTTTTTATCGTCGAATTGATGACCTCTTCTCCTTTTGGAAGTCGGTTAAAAACTATAAATATTTATATATAATATATGGATATTAATTAAAAACTAAATATAAAAAAGTACAAAAATTAATAAACTTATTAAATAAAAAAACAATAGCAAAAAATCGACTCCTTTGGTTTTCAATCCGGTCAGTTTGTATTATTCGACTAAATTCAATGGAGGTTTTATCGCATTGTTCTTACACTGAAAAAGCAGCCATTAAAATTTGCCGTATTATACTCGGATCTTTCAGTGACGTTTTAAGACAAATTAAATCAAAATAAAATATTGCTCCCCATAATTAGTCATATAAACAACAAAAACAAATCAATAAACTCTTTTACTTACCGAAAGTTCGAGATCCCATCCTTTTTTAACATTCTTGACGTAATATTTTTACAATTTTTCAAAGAATACCTCGGCAGTTTTAGCGTGCGTACAGTGACGCGGCGGACGCGATACTATTTGAAATATGCGCACAATTCTAAATGTTGCGCCTTTTCTATGCGGAAGCTTTCGAGACGCTGATTGTGTATCTTGGGTTAGTATATCAATGACAACAAACTTATTTTTTGCAATACTAATATCGAACAAAAATGGCGGGATCCGACGTGAACTCGAATAACCTATGTTTTTGTTTTTAATTACGGCGCTTTGGTAGTAAAACGCGCGTGCATGACAATGTTCTTATTTTGAAATTCATAAATGTGGCTGTTTGATGAGTAAGGAAGGGATCGAAAACGCAAAGGAGTTGCATAATGAAATTTAGTACAACATTGTAACACTCGCTTGGATGACATTATGGTTACTATGACACCAGTTGTTTTAATGTTGGCAATAAGCTAACTGTTTCAGAAACTTACTAAAAACACAAAAAAATCATAAAAAGTACACACAACTAAAATGTGTGGAGCGCTTTTTGGTTGTGTGTATTTTTAATTAACTTTAACAAAGCACTCCACGCTTTTTTAAATAATCATTGGTACCTACTTATAAAAGAAGTGACACGCTTACTAATACCTACCTATGGTATCTTCTATCATCCACCACGTATTGTTTAATAGTACATTATGATACGAGTGTGCTGTGTTGGTCGTTACACTCGAGGCGGTATTATTCGATAAGGGAGCCGAGTGTGTAATGATCAATGCACACGCGTTTCATACGACGTTTTTGAACACACTTGCGAGGAAAAAAACAGACTTGTTGTAAAAACTTATGCTACAATAACGTAATTATAGAGATGATACATTTAGATATTTATAGTTCAACTGACCTTTGTTGCCAGGTACTGACTATCCGACGTTTTTTTTTAATTTTTTCAACGTCGGTTGGTGACAATACTTTAGATTTCGTATTTTTGATAGTAACTTATAACAACACAACGAAAACGTTAACAAAACAAATATTTAAGGAAAATGGCGCGCTGATATTGTATATTTTTTCCGCGCGCCTCGTTTGCGGTGCGCGCGCAGGTGTAAATAAAAGCACTGGCATAACCAGCAATTATAAAAAAAAATGTTTTGTCTGATCGAAGTTTACTTAGTATGGAATTAGAAAGTACTATTGGCATAGAGAAATATACATTCGTTCAGTGAGAACAATAATAGAACGTCAGTCAGGATCTTTTCCGTTTGGTCCCGGGTGGGACCACGGACAATTTAAGGTAGGAGTGAGGCGTATATGTATATCGGAACAGCTAAATACAACAGGTATCACAAGATAATATACTGTAACCAATGATGTATAAAACTATAGATACGTTGTCCGCACTCTAAAATGGCAACATGAAATGAAGCCAATTGGCCACATTGCGCTCAGTCACGCACCAACCTGTCGCGCGACGTAGTATAAGTAGTTATCTAGTATTTTCGCCGTTTTTAAGCGCCGAGATGTTTGTTGATAACGTGTCTATATATAATACGTCATTGACTGTAACTGTGACAAATAAACTGAAAAAAACAGCTTCTGTTCCACGACGAGATAACAGAATCTATCCGGTCACAAGCTTTTGTCTATTCATGCTTATGACAGTTACCTTAGTTAGAATATAAATAAAAAATGTTACTGTTACTGTCCAAATTGAATACCACATTTTACTTTTACACAGGCGTACTGCACACATACATTAAAACCTCATTTCATACAGTCCACTCATATACCTAATAATTTTATCTATAGTTTTTACACCTGTCATGTACTTTGATAGCTGTCGTTGGATTGATCTCTTATATTTAAATATTGTACGAGTAAAGACGTAAAAGTTGTTTTTTTTTTTTTTCAACTAACGAATAGATAAAGACCCTTATTGTTCTCAACATTTGGTCCATATCGTGCCGGATAAATTGAGTGTGTGCATCAGGGCAATGGCGTCTTGTATCGTCACTTTGAGAATAAGATTTTTGTGAGCGGATTATCTTTGCTAACCTCGAGCGTTACCACAAATCATTAGCAAGATAATCATTCAAATCTATTACGAGTTGAGTTTGAGTTTATTACGTCTAAACACATTCCAAATTACATTCGAGAAAAATGGAGGTACTTTTTGCCTATCAAAAAGAGTTACTGGAGAACTTGAGAAGAGCGGAGAAAAACTACAAGAAAACACCTAAAGAACGGATCAAAAAACCATATTTAGAGACCAGATTGGAAAATTTGGAGCAGTTATGGACAGACTTCAAACATGGTCATAAATCAATCACTGGCAAGGCAACCATGAAGGAAAAGCAAGATACATATTTCACTTAAGATATCTACGAGGAGTTCGAGGAATCTTATGTGTCATACAAGACTTCGTTGAAGGAAGCCCTGCAGTCCTATTATGAGTCATCGAGTGAAACATCGTCCGTGATACCGAAGTCAAGTACGAGTGCTGGACACGTTGGTAGTGAGTGCGAGGTCAGGTTACCACAAATACAGTTGCCTACGTTTAGTGGTAAATATGTGGAGTGGCAAACGTTCTACGACATGTTTAGTTCACTTATTCACAACAACAAACATTTGTCTCCAGTGCAGAAACTGCATTATTTAAAAAGTAATGTATCAGGTGAACCAGAATCTTTGTTACGTAATTTTTCAACCACCGATGCTAATTATGACGAAGCTTGGAAACAGTTAGACGTTATGCTAACAAGCGATTCAATTGTAATACACTTATAAAAACCTTGTTAACTCAAAAACAAATTGTGACCGAATCTGCTAGTGCAATTAGACTTTTATTAGATACAACATCAACTTGTTTACAGTCTTTGCGTAATATGGCGATTAATATTGATAACTGGGACTTGTTTATTATTTATTTAGTGGTTTCTAAATTAGATCCTGAATCGATGAAGCAGTGGGAATGTCAACTATGTGTAGTAAGTGACGACTTACCTTCCTGGATTCAATTATACGAGTTCTTAGAATCACGATTTAGGTCGTTGGAGATGATGGACACTAACAAGGTACGTATGTACATCAGTTAAGTCTACTAATTCAAAGTCAAAGTGTTTTCATGGTTCTATAGACAATAATAAAGGTGATTCCAACGTTACTAAGTGTTTCAAGTGTAAAGGTGAACACTTTTTATATCAGTGCAAGGAATTAGTGTAAAAGATTGGCAAGATTTCATTCAAAGAAGTAACTTATGTTTCAATTGTTTCTCTCCATCTCATCCAGTTATGAAATGTCGGAAATCGGTGAGTTGTAGGCGATGTGGAAGGAGGCATCATTCATTACTTCATTTTGAAAAAGAGGTGAGCAGCACAGCTAAGAGTGAGGAGGTTCTGGTGCAGAATGAGAAAGATAAAACCGTGAGTGCTATTTCAACTAATTTCTCGAGTAGAGGATTAGAAACGAGTCAAGTTTTGTTAACCACTGTGTCTGTTTGGGCATACAATGAGCATGGTTACAAACAACAATTGAGAGGATTATTGGATCAAGGATCGCAAGCATCTTTTATCAGCGAGTCAGTAGTACAATTACTTGGACTTTCGAAAACATGTCAGTGGTACGGTTTCTGGTATAGGTGACGGTGACCACACAAGTGTTAAGCACATGGTTTATCTTCGAGTGGGTTCGCGTTGTAGCCCAGAGGTTTCAATCCAAGTAAATGCTTATGTTTTGCGATCTGTAACTTCATTTCTTCCTTCAACAGAGTTACGCACACCGAATTGGCTTCAGTTAGATAAATTATCGCTAGCCGATCCAGGTTACGCCACACCAGGGAAAATTGATATTCTTCTTGGAGCAAAAGTTTATAGTGAGATTTTATTGAATGGTATCATACGTCACAATAAAATATTGGCACAAAACACTACCTTTGGTTGAGTATTATCAGGAAGGGTGTCAAGAGATTCAACTTCAACAGATGGCAGAGTTATCAACATGCATTTACACTTAAGTGGAGAAGAGCTACTTAAGAAATTTTGGGAAATGGAAAATGAGCCAAACTTGATACAGAAGAAGATGACAATAACAGAACAACGATGTGAAGAATTTTATGATGAGACAACTAAACGAGATGAAGAAGGGAGATTCATTGTCAGACTACCTTTTGACAAGGAAGATCCAGAGTGTCAATATGGAAAATCAGTGCTTATAGCTACAAGAAGATGGGAGTTTTTAGAGAAGAGACTACAGAAGAATCCTACTTTACATACAGAATACAACAAAGTCTTACAGGAATATATTGAGATGAATCACATGACACCTGTAGAAGAAGCTGAAGTAGGCAATCCCAAGGCAGTTTATCTTCCACACCATGCCGTGGTGAGAGAGAATAGTGACACCACGAAAGTACGTGTAGTTTTTGATGGTTCGTGTAAGGAAGCTAACAACTTTTCACTAAATGACAATCAGCTCATGGTTGGTCCTAAGTTACAACAAGACTTGAGGCACATTTTGATGAGGTGGCGAAGTCACAGGATCTGTATAGTTTCAGATATTGTCAAGATGTTCAGGATGGTGAAAGTAAATAATCAGGATACAGATTTCCAAAGAATTCTATGGAGACCACGAACAGACGAGCCGTTAAGACATTTTAAAATGCTACGAGTAACCTTCGGTACTGCGTGCGCTCCATATTTGGCAGTTTAAACTCTTCAAAGGTTGGCCGACGAACACCATGCACAATTTCCTGTATCTTCAACGATAACCCATAGAGATTTCTATATGGATGACCTCCTGACAGGTTGTGACACCCTGGAAGACGCCATTCACATTTATTCAGAAATAAACAAGTTGATGAGCTGTGGTGGATTCGAACTGCAAAAATGGAGTAACAATAATCAAGAGTTATTGACACACATAGAAGACCATAAGCACACTTGCAATAATTTAATGAGAATAAAAACATCTATGGTCATGAAAGTGCTTGGTTTGGTATGGAATAGAAAAATGGGATCTTTTCAGTATACACTTGATTTATCAGACTCAAAAAAACCAATTACTAAACGGCAAGTATTATCGGATGTGGCCCGGCTGTACGATCCATTAGGATGGATCGCCCCCGTGATAATTACGTCTAAAATGTTTATTCAAAGACTGTGGAAGTCGAAGCTTGATTGGGATGATGTGCTGACTACACATTTAATTGATGAATGGCTACAGTTTAGAACGAGTTTGATACTTTTGAGAAAAGTAAACATACCACGGTGGTATAATTTCAGTCCAGGATCAAAGGTCGAGTTGCATGCCTTTGCTGATGCTTCTAAAGCAGCATATGGTGCCGCTGTTTACATTCGTGTTATCAATAAAGACGACGAAATTAGCGTGAGTTTGGTATCAGCAAAAAGCAAAGTTTCTCCTATAGAGAAGGAGGTTTCTATACCAAGGCTGGAAATGTGCGGTGCGGTTCTAGCAGCAAAGCTGATATTTGAGGTACCACAAATAATGCACATACCAAAGGAGAACCTATATGCTTGGTCCGATTCTACGATAATTTTGGCTTGGCTGAGAGGAGGGTCTAGTCGCTGGACTACCTTGTAAGCAATCGTGTGTCTGAGATTCTCAATATTTTAGATCACAGCCAATGGAGACATGTTACTACTGACATGAATCCAGCTGATTGTGTTTCAAGAGGTTTGGTTGCACAAGATTTAATTGAAAATTCTTTGTGGTGGTCAGGACCGTCTTGGCTTTCTCATATTCTAGATTTTGAAAACCCTGATATTCAAGATACACATGAAGAAGAAAGATCAGCTTCTTTAACTGCTGTACCTGTATTAAAAAATGAATTTATTTGGACTATGTTTTCGTCACTATCCAAAACATTAAAAGTTATATCCTACTGGAGAAGAGTTTTACACAATTTAAGATTACCAAAACAGGAACGCAAACAATATTCAAATACAATTACACCTACAGAAATGGATCAAAGTTTAGTAATTTGCATAAAACAGGTTCAAGAAGAGAATTTCAGTGAAGGAATAAAGCGGTTAAGGATGAAGCAATCTGTCCCCAAGAAAAGTTAACTTCGCACTCTTTGTCCCATTTTCGATGGAAAAGGGATATTACGAGGGCGGCACTGAAAATTTCGGGAATCAAGGAAGAGACACAACATTACTATTTAAAAATGTATTTATTGCTTTTCGAAGTATTCTCCGCGAAATTTGACACATTTTTCCATACGATGGAACCAATCATTGAAGCAACCATTCCATTCGGAAGTTGGGGTCTCCAAAATGGCCGTTTTGTAGGCGTCCACAGCTTCTTCAGGTGATGAAAATCTCTGTCCACGCAATTTATTCTTTATTTTAGGGAAAGTATAGAAATCATTAGAGCTTAGGTCGGGGCTGTACGGCGGATGGTCTAATAATTCTATGTTTTCTTGCTCTAAAAACTCTTTTGTTCTGTGCGCGGTGTGAGAAAACTCAAACTCAAAGCATTTATTTCAATTAAACCATTTACAGGCACTTTTGAATTGTCAAAGAGACGGTCAGTTAGTCAGAGTCGGCAAGTTGAAGCTAGATGCCCATTCCAATACGTAGATCACTATGGAGAAGAACGGACAAGAAACTCCAAGGACACTCTTTTAAATCAAGATATTACATAATCCTGGGTACATTATTCTTGTTGCTTCTATATGTGAGACAATGTAAAAACTAATAAAACAATTCAAAATATAAAATTACAAATTAAAAATAAGCCCTGGCAGTCAAGAGATGACCAGTCCCAACTGACGGCGCCCGTTCACGAACATGACGCATGGATCAGCACCATCCAGCTCAACCATTTTGTAGGGAACCGAATGATCCAACACACGCGCCACCATCAGTGAAACATTTAAGTGAGCATGACATACTCTCAACTGCCATGCTCTTTCAAGTCAACATAAATCATAATAACATAGTAAACGACTCCATGGTATTCACATTTACAAAATTGAAAAAATGCTGCTAAATTATACAGAACTATAGTTTGCAATGTATTTGAGAGATTAATAAAAATTTACTACCAAAAAAGAAAATAATTATTATCTATTGGAGTATTCATCAATAAAAACATGCTTAAATAAAAACAAAATAAACATTAAGTTCGTAATGTCAGAAAATAAAATAAAATAAAAAAAGGGGGAAGCAACTTCCAAGTATTCAAATTTTATCTAGTGAGCCCAAGTGGCAGTGGAGCAGGACCAGCATTTAGCCAAGCATTTTTATCTACGATATAATCATCCAACTTATAATATGCTTGTCTGCATAGTGTGCGTTTTATGCACGTTTTAAATTTCTTCTCATTTAGTTGAAGAATATCGAGTGGTATTTTATTATAACATTTTACACAGTACCCCATAAAAGAAGTGTGTACTTTAGACAATCTGAAGCGTGGTTGATCTAATTTGTTCCTATTTCTAGTGTTAAAATTATGCCTGTCACTTATTTTACTAAAAAGATGTAGATTTTTTCGAACATACATAATATTTTCATAAATATATTGACAAGGTACCGTCATAATGTTAATCTTTTTAAACAGCTCTCTCAGAGATTCGCGTCTGCGGAGGTTGTAGATAGCTCTGACAGCCCTCTTTTGCAGAATAAAGATGGAATCAACATCTGCAGCTCGTCCCCACAGCAAAATACCGTAAGACATGATGCTATGGAAGTAACTAAAATAGACCAGTCTCGCGGTATCCACGTCTGTTAATTGGCGGATTTTCCAAACAGCGTAAGCGGCTGAACTTAGCCGCCCTGCAAGTGATGTTAAGTGAGGACCCCACTGTAGTTTTGAGTCAAGCGTAATCCCCAGGAAAACCGTCTTTTCGACGAATTCTAGTATCTCCTTATTCAATACAACGTGACATTCATTACTTCTAACGTTCGGTAAAGCGAATCTTATGCATTTAGTTTTCTTCTCATTTAATACCAACTTATTTACAGTAAACCAATTATGGACCTTAATCATAGCGTTATTTACGTCGTCAAGGTCCTGGGCATGTCTGTTTACTTTAAAAATCAGTGATGTGTCATCAGCAAATAACACCATTTGGGGTCGGTTTTTCATTCTCTCAGAACTCGCATTGTCGTGATGGAGGATGATGCGGCAGTTGCAGTTCTCTTTACGGAGTTCAGAAACGACCTGTGGCAAACAAATGCTAGCATACCATTCTGCATTAACCGTTCTTTGTCCCTCAAGAGGAATAGTCGTAACATGGCCGGTTTTGGAGACAAACGTGGCCACCATTTTTTTTGCAACACTCCGTGAACGAACAATTTTTGTTGGTTTTAACTCATTTTCGAACACCCAAACTCGTGACTGGTTTTTTGTTTCGGGTTCGTACGCATATATCCAGGATTCGTCACCTGATACGATGTTGTATACAGCATTTGAGGATCCTGCGTGGAATCTTTCGAGAGTTCTGACGCGCCAAGTAACGCGAGCCGCTTTTTGCTCTTCACAGAGCGAATGCGGTATCCATCGGGAAAACAACTTTTTTACACCTAATTGTTCATGCAAGATTATTTGTATTTGACTCATGCCAATGTCTAAAGTTGCCTGAATTTCGCGGTATGTCACATGTCGATCTTCCTCAATCAGCTTACGCACAGCATCAACGTTTTCTTGGGTGACTGCAGTTTTTGGACGACCTTGACGGGGATCATCACTGAGCTTGACACGTCCACGTTGAAATTCAACAAACCAGCAATAAATTGTGGTTTTGGATGGGGCTTCATCACCAAATGCAGAAATCATCCGGTCAACACACTGTTTTTGTGTTAAACCACTTCGAAAGTCATAATAAATCATCGCTCTTGAATTTTCTCGAGTCAATTCCATTTTCTCAACGACTAAACAAGTTTGACAAAACCTTGTGACAAGACCGAGAATCTTTTTTTAAATAAATAAATGGTATTCGATTTTTAAAACCAAGGAGTTTTCAATTAAAAAGATTTTAATATGACAGGAACAGTGGAAATATTCCATTCCCGATAGGTACTTTTAGTGCAGCCCTCGTAAGAGTAGGTGGACGTATTGACGAGTCAGAAGTTTTATTATGATACTAAGCATCCCATAGTTTTGCCTGCTAAGAGCCATCTTACCAAGCTTATAATTAGTGATGCACATATTAAAACCTTTCATGGCAGACCACAAGCTATGTTGTGCTATCTTAAGACAAAATATTGGATACTAGCTTTTGCCCACGGCTCCGCCCGCGTGAATGTTGGTTATCGCGTAAAAAAAGTAGCCTATGTCCTTCTCCATATCCCAGGCTATATTTCTGCCAAATTTCATAACGATCGATTCAGCGGTTTAGGCGTGAAAACGTAACATACAGACAGACAGATAGACAGATAGACAGACAGAGTTACTTTCACATTTATAATATTAGTATGGATTACGAGCAAAAGATAGAGTTAAAATTCACTACAGATCATGTATTAAGTGTTTGAGATATTCTAAGACAAAAACTAACCCAACTAATGGGTCAAATACCAAAAGTAAGATTGAAACCTACCGGAGCTTTCAAATCAGCTGGCTGTGATTACATGGGTTCTATTAGTATTAGATTTTCACCTGGAAGAGGAGCAAAATCCTACAAAGGATATGTTTGTTTATTTATTTGTATGGTTACCCGTGCCATACATTTAAAGGTGGTTACTGATCTGACTGCTAAGGCATTCATTGCTGCCTTCAAGCGATTCACAGCACGAAGAGGTCACTGTCAAGATTTATTTAGTGACAATGGCACAAATTTTGTTGGTGCCAACAAACAGCTTTGCGAGATGTTTGATCGTGCTAAGTCAACTATACCACGTGAGATTGAGGAATTATTGAGTTTGGAACACACAACATGGCATTTCATACCTCCACAAGCACCGAATTTCGGAGGTTTGTGGGAGGCCGGAGTCCATAGTGTTAAAACACATTTACACAAAGTAACCGGAGATAGCAAACTTACTTATGAGGAGTTGTCCACTGTCTTAGCACAGATTGAGGCATGTTTTAATTCGCGACCGATCACAGTAATGAGTGATGACCCTAATGAGCCTCAGGCTTTGACACCTGGTTATTTCCTCATAGGTGAGCCACTGATAAGTATTCCCGATGAAGATAATTCGAATAGTAATGTTGTAGGTCTGGATAGATGGAGATTAAAAGATGTTAAATAATTTTTGGAAGCGGTGGTATAAAGAGTATTTAGTTAACCTTAATCAACGATATAAATGGAATACTAAAAAGTCTGAGCCAGAAGTAGGTGAGGTCGTCATTTTAAAGGATGATAATATTCCACCTGCTAAATGGATTCTAGGGAAGATAACTAAAAAATATATAGGGCCTGACAATATTGCACGTGTTGTATCTATTAAATGTAAGAATGGTGAATTTAAACGTCCCATTAGCAAAATATGTGTTTTACCTAAATGAATGTATTTTTCTCTATTGTTAACTATTTTAGCCTACCTATTTATAAAGTTATGATTTGATACTAACGGTTATCAGATATTAGCCATGCACAACAGATAAAAGTTATTTTAAGTTTACTTCCCATGAGCAATTGAGATTTTTATTATTTAATTTGTTTTTTTTTTTTATTAATTATTTTATGACATCATAAATGATATTAATTGTTATTGATTATTTTTATTATTTAGTAACTAAGCAATACCTCACCTAGTATGTATTTACCATACAATAGTAGCATTAAATGTCTTATTTACATGACATTAGACCCTTGTATTTATGTCTGTCACATAGTATCACTGTGGGCGGCAATGATATTATATTAAACAGATATGTTATACACTCACAAAACAACCGAAAAAAGTATTCCGCGCTGCAGCGGCAGCACACATACCCACTTTTCATTCATTTTACATTTCACTACAAGTAAAAATTATAGAAAAGTGATGGCTTGATAAAAACAACAAGAAAAAAAAGAGACAGCTAGTGTTGTCAATTGCGCGTGAATGTAAACAAACATTATGCTGGCCACCAATCAGCGAATGTTGGCATCACAGACTAACAAATTTAACGACACAGAAGGTACAAACCGCGCGTACTAAATTTGTACACGCGGTGTCGCGGTTTGTACCTATAACAACTAATAGTAGGTAGTGAGAAATAAAACACGATGTAAAAGGAAAAAATATTTATTTTGTAATAAAAACAATCATACATCTTCGAAAAGATTCAATTTATTATATTTCATTTATATTTCAATCGGTCAGATTATTTCGCCCTATGTTATTTAGACCGACGTTTTGTAGAACGTGTGCGATGATACATTTGATCTCTACTGTTTCATTTGGCTTCTACAAAAAATCGGACACCGATTATCGGACGTGGCGGGTAGCCTAAATGTGGTGATAAAAAATAGAAATAGCTGTATTTTAATATTCTCTGTGATATACTATGGTAATGATAAGCTAGATATATTTTCTTTTCCTGCACATGGCATGTTTAATTTCTATTTAAGTGTATCAAACAAAAAGATTAAATAATACAAGGTGACAATAATACAAAACAGAACTGGGGGGTAACGATGACTTAACTGCCTACGATATTCGTATCTGTACTTATAATCTATGTCCGGAGTGAATGCGTCCTTGTCGTTCTCACGACAAAAAAGTGTATTTCCATTTCTTTCTTTTTTCTAACCTCCAACAGAATATTAGGAAAATAATTGAAATATATTAATAAATCGAAGTATATTGCTTCCTTCAATGTGGTATGAGATCCCTTGTGTTTTATTAACTTTGGTATCATAAATGGTACACTTCCTAAATACACACGATGGCATTTTTTGAATTTTTTACCTGCATCAACTAAGCGTATTACTCGTCGCCATGCGTGTCGCAGACTAAAGTCAATACGTCCCAATTAGGACGTTTTCGAGTCTTCACGATTGCGCGCTCAAAACATATCTGTATAATATAATATCATTGGTGGGCGGTTAAGTTTATTTTTTTATTGAAGTTTTGCATTTGAGTTTCGTTATGATTTATTTTATAAATTTTATGAGCACCATGTATTTGGATAGTCATACTGTTATTCCATAAACTTACCTATTTGTATTATTTTAGATATAAGTAGACATGAACCGCTATACCTAACATTTTGTCATGTAAGTTTTTTTTTTTTGTGACTAAGTATTCAAGGCAAGGTAAAGTACTGCGTCCTTTGGTGGGCGGTATGTCCAAATTGAATACCAAATTTTACTTTTACACAGGCGTACTGCACACATACATTAAAACCTCATTTCATACAGTCCACTCATATACCTAATAATTTTATCTATAGTTTTTACACCTGTCATGTACTTTGATAGCTGTCGTTGGATTGATCTCTTCTAATTCAAGGCAAGGTAAAGTACTGCGTCCTTTGGTGGGCGGTATGTCCAAATTGAATACCAAATATTTCTTTTACACAGGCGTACTGCACACATACATTAAAACCTCATTTCATACAGTCCACTCATATACCTAATAATTTTATCTATAGTTTTTACACCTGTCATGTACTTTGATAGCTGTCGTTGGATTGATCTCTTCTAATTAAATATTGTACGAGTAAAGACGTAAAAGTAGTATTTTTTTTTTTCAACTAACGAATAGATAAAGACCCTTATTGTCCTCAACAGTTACACTGTGACACCCTGTTACATCGTCCGTCACAAGCTCTTTCCTTTTCTCGCATAGGTGTAACACCTTAGTTAGAAAGAGAAGTACCTCCGTGTATTATAACACAACTCACTCCTGCTGTATGATAAATAAATTTTAGTTAATTTTGGGACCAAAGACAATTCAGACTATTTAAAAAAAAAAGTGAGCGCACGGATTCCTTTTGGCATGAAGTTTCTTAGACGAGATTTAAGGCTTTGACTGCCAGACAACGACACAATAGAAAAACTATTGTAAGTGGCAGTTATAGTGATAAAAAAAAAAAAACTCAAATTTTTAAATAATAAACAGTTATCTTTGGCGTTACACCACTAGTACGGTAACAAAAAGTAAAAAGCACGCGTTTTTAATACACTGCATTATGGACCTAAAAGCAGTTCATTAAGAGCCACTTTACGAGCAAGTGTGTTGCATATATGTTTGAGTTTACTCTACAATGAAGTTAAAATATTGGCAAGGGTAAAATGCGTAGGTACTTATATCGTAACTAATACAAGTCAATTTAATTATTTTATAACTTTTTATGCGTTATTAAAGCTTATGTTTTAGTTTTTTTAAATACATTATCTACGAGGGGAGGTCCAAAAGTTCGTGGAATGAAAGGGTTTTAAACAAAATAAAACAATAAATCTATTATTCCTTTTCAATATAATTACCCTTAAGCTGAATACATTTATTAGATTTATGAATTAATTTCTCTAAACCATCTTAAAAATATTTTTTATCTTTTGCCTCAAAATGAGCCGAAATTGCCTCCTTTATCTCATTGTCGTCGGAAAATGTCCTTCCCCTTAAGTCTTTTTTTAAATTGGGAACAAATAAAAATCACTTGGGGCCAGAGCTTGACTGTAGGGTGGGTGGACTAGTGATTCGAAGCCATGCGTGTGCAGAGCAGCCATTGCAACTCTGCTGTTGTGAACCGGCGCGTTGCCTTGCAAGAGCAACACACCCTTGGTCAATATTCCTTGACGTTTTTCCTTGATGGCCTCCTTTAATTTTTCTAATATCGTTGCGTAGTATTCTCTGGATATGGTTCTTCCCTTTTCTTTGTGATCAATCAGTATTATCCCCTCACAATCCCAAAAAACAGTAGCCATCAACTTTCCAGCCGTCTCCGACACATTGAATTTCTTCGGCGTTGATGTCCCCTTTTTATGCCATTGCATGGACTCTTGTTTGGACTCAGGCTCAAAGTGATGAACCCATGTTTCATCTCCGGTAACAATCTGCTCCAAAATTTGTGCACGTTCGTCTCCACACAACTCCAAAAATTGTTTTGACGCATCGACGCGCTGCTGTTTCTGAAGCGGCGTGAGCATTCTCGGTACCCATCTTGCACTGACTTTTGTCATCCCAGGTAATGCAAACCCCCCCCCCCCCCTATCCCCATTCTATCCCCTCCATTCCACGAACTTTTGGACCTCCCCTCGTATTTCAGTTTAACATGGGGCTGTTTGGCGGATTCGAATCCCAACCAAATTACGAAAGCGCCGCACACGAAAAAAAAAAACATCCGCGAGCACATCTGGCATCTGTGTTAAATATTGATTATGTTTATTATATTATTTTAATATTATGTTTATGAAATTGTGCTGATATCATCGTTCGATACTCATGAGCAATTTTCATTCTCGGCTCCATTTAGCCGCCCGCAATCCCGCCTCAAGTTCAATGACAAGGTTTGCACACTCGCATCATAATGAACTTTTACAACGAATGGAGCACTATTCACGAATAATCTGATGTAAAGACAGATGTAGAAACGGATACTTTCATAGCAAGATGGCAAAATAAGAAATCTGATTCAAGGTATACAATTTTAAGTATTTTGGAAAAAAATGTAAAATATGAAAACCTTAAGTTTTCATGGAGCAATTGTTGTGGTCTTTAGGAGGTAGGGAGCGACCCCACGCAGTACATCGCACGTAGTGTACTCACTCGGTGGCGACGTTGACGTGCGGCGGCGCGCCCACAGCGTTCTGCACCACCAGGAACAGCTTGGTGGCCAGCTCCAGCACGTGGCACGTGCGCACTAGCACGTCGCACGTAGTGTACTCACTCGGTGGCGATGTTGACGTGCGGCGGCGCGCCCACAGCGTTCTGCACCACCAGGAACAGCTTGGTGGCCAGCTCCAGCACGTGGCACGTGCGCACTAGCACGTCGCACGTAGTGTACTCACTCGGTGGCGATGTTGACGTGCGGCGGCGCGCCCACAGCGTTCTGCACCACCAGGAACAGCTTGGTGGCCAGCTCCAGCACGTGGCACGTGCGCACTAGCACGTCGCACGTAGTGTACTCACTCGGTGGCGATGTTGACGTGCGGCGGCGCGCCCACAGCGTTCTGCACCACCAGGAACAGCTTGGTGGCCAGCTCCAGCACGTGGCACGTGCGCACTAGCACGTCGCACGTAGTGTACTCACTCGGTGGCGATGTTGACGTGCGGCGGCGCGCCCACAGCGTTCTGCACCACCAGGAACAGCTTGGTGGCCAGCTCCAGCACGTGGCACGTGCGCACTAGCACGTCGCACGTAGTGTACTCACTCGGTGGCGATGTTGACGTGCGGCGGCGCGCCCACAGCGTTCTGCACCACCAGGAACAGCTTGGTGGCCAGCTCCAGCACGTGGCACGTGCGCACTAGCACGTCGCACGTAGTGTACTCACTCGGTGGCGATGTTGACGTGCGGCGGCGCGCCCACAGCGTTCTGCACCACCAGGAACAGCTTGGTGGCCAGCTCCAGCACGTGGCACGTGCGCACTAGCACGTCGCACGTAGTGTACTCACTCGGTGGCGACGTTGACGTGCGGCGGCGCGCCCACAGCGTTCTGCACCACCAGGAACAGCTTGGTGGCCAGCTCCAGCACGTGGCACGTGCGCACTAGCACGTCGCACGTAGTGTACTCACTCGGTGGCGATGTTGACGTGCGGCGGCGCGCCCACAGCGTTCTGCACCACCAGGAACAGCTTGGTGGCCAGCTCCAGCACGTGGCACGTGCGCACTAGCACGTCGCACGTAGTGTACTCACTCGGTGGCGATGTTGACGTGCGGCGGCGCGCCCACAGCGTTCTGCACCACCAGGAACAGCTTGGTGGCCAGCTCCAGCACGTGGCACGTGCGCACTAGCACGTCGCACGTAGTGTACTCACTCGGTGGCGATGTTGACGTGCGGCGGCGCGCCCACAGCGTTCTGCACCACCAGGAACAGCTTGGTGGCCAGCTCCAGCACGTGGCACGTGCGCACTAGCACGTCGCACGTAGTGTACTCACTCGGTGGCGATGTTGACGTGCGGCGGCGCGCCCACAGCGTTCTGCACCACCAGGAACAGCTTGGTGGCCAGCTCCAGCACGTGGCACGTGCGCACTAGCACGTCGCACGTAGTGTACTCACTCGGTGGCGATGTTGACGTGCGGCGGCGCGCCCACAGCGTTCTGCACCACCAGGAACAGCTTGGTGGCCAGCTCCAGCACGTGGCACGTGCGCACTAGCACGTCGCACGTAGTGTACTCACTCGGTGGCGATGTTGACGTGCGGCGGCGCGCCCACAGCGTTCTGCACCACCAGGAACAGCTTGGTGGCCAGCTCCAGCACGTGGCACGTGCGCACTAGCACGTCGCACGTAGTGTACTCACTCGGTGGCGATGTTGACGTGCGGCGGCGCGCCCACAGCGTTCTGCACCACCAGGAACAGCTTGGTGGCCAGCTCCAGCACGTGGCACGTGCGCACTAGCACGTCGCACGTAGTGTACTCACTCGGTGGCGATGTTGACGTGCGGCGGCGCGCCCACAGCGTTCTGCACCACCAGGAACAGCTTGGTGGCCAGCTCCAGCACGTGGCACGTGCGCACTAGCACGTCGCACGTAGTGTACTCACTCGGTGGCGATGTTGACGTGCGGCGGCGCGCCCACAGCGTTCTGCACCACCAGGAACAGCTTGGTGGCCAGCTCCAGCACGTGGCACGTGCGCACTAGCACGTCGCACGTAGTGTACTCACTCGGTGGCGATGTTGACGTGCGGCGGCGCGCCCACAGCGTTCTGCACCACCAGGAACAGCTTGGTGGCCAGCTCCAGCACGTGGCACGTGCGCACTAGCACGTCGCACGTAGTGTACTCACTCGGTGGCGATGTTGACGTGCGGCGGCGCGCCCACAGCGTTCTGCACCACCAGGAACAGCTTGGTGGCCAGCTCCAGCACGTGGCACGTGCGCACTAGCACGTCGCACGTAGTGTACTCACTCGGTGGCGATGTTGACGTGCGGCGGCGCGCCCACAGCGTTCTGCACCACCAGGAACAGCTTGGTGGCCAGCTCCAGCACGTGGCACGTGCGCACTAGCACGTCGCACGTAGTGTACTCACTCGGTGGCGATGTTGACGTGCGGCGGCGCGCCCACAGCGTTCTGCACCACCAGGAACAGCTTGGTGGCCAGCTCCAGCACGTGGCACGTGCGCACTAGCACGTCGCACGTAGTGTACTCACTCGGTGGCGATGTTGACGTGCGGCGGCGCGCCCACAGCGTTCTGCACCACCAGGAACAGCTTGGTGGCCAGCTCCAGCACGTGGCACGTGCGCACCACGACGTCTCCGCGCCGGCGCCACGCGCCCTCGCCCTGCCACCGAGGTATCGAATTATACTTGGGAAAAACAATGCAATACTAACACGGTGAAAATGTATGGAAAAGCTGATTTTCTTTTATTATTTTTCTTAACTGGTCCCGTAGTAAAGGTTGATCATTTACATGAGTACTACACTCCCCTTTACTAACCGAGAAAAAAAAAATAACAAAGGATGATGTTCATTTTGGTACCCTCCTCCAATAGCCAGTAATGCATCGTGGGGCAGCTCTTTTTAAAAACTGAATAGAAGTTACCTTGACGCCTAATTCTAGATCCTTGTCCGTTCAATGTTACACTGTACCAAACATGACAGTTTTAGAAATACCCAAACATGTATTTTTTTTTTCGTTGTTATTTCATAAGTCTACGTTACCCTAGCAGGAAAGTGTCTCCTAGAGTGATATGAGTGAAACGTATAATTAGTGCGTAATCTGCTGTAAATGTGCGCCACATAAAAAATTGTGCGCTTTGTCGTTTTGGAAAAAAAACTAAAAAAACGATTCCTGCTGGAGTAAAGTTTTTCCAGCAAGAAAATTCTAAACGAATGATCGGAGAAGGAAATATTTTGCATGGGCAGAGAGCTTATATTTGTGCAAAAATGTGCGCCGAAAATATAATTTGTGCGTCTTCAGGTTTTCGAGATATTGCTTTTCCTGCTGGAGTAACGTTTTGCAGAATCGTGTATCTCTAAAAATATTGTATGTGCGTATGCGTAACCCCAGCAAAATATTCCGCCTTAGAGAAAATTGAGTATTACAGATACGAGTAATTAGTTCATGGTTAGTTGCAATTTGTTCAAGTATAGCAAAATTTGTTCAAATATTATTTTCGAAGTTATTCGAAAAAAACTGATTTTGCTGGAGTAACGTTACCCCAGCAAAATGTTTTTCAAAAAAGGCATTTAGCTTGGAACCAAGTACATGAGAAGATAGCTTTTAATGAGTTGTAAATGTATAATAATGTATATATACCAATAGCAAAATTTGTTCAGCTTATAGTTTTTGAAATATTCAAGATTTTGCTGGGGTAACGTTTTGGGATTTTCAAAATCTCGAAAACTGTTCGTCGCAGAAGTTTGAAAAAAATACCAGTTATAGACCTTAATTTGTTCAAATATAAGTATTTCGATTCATCAACAAATGTCGATGTAATTAATTGTTTTTAAGAATCATAAAAAATCGATTTACTCGTAAATTTGTACATCTACAAACAAATAAAAAGCAGTTAAATATACCTATCATATACCCTTATAGGGTGTACAAATCTGAATTAAACAACTTTACGCGATATGAAGATATAAAGAGATTTCTTCAAATTTCAAGCGGTGTTTCTTTGGCGATTGAATACACAGCTCTCTCTGAATACAAAACGATGGACTATATAGAGAACAAATTTGTTCATTTTGTTATAAAACATCCCTGAAAGTTTCAAGTTTAAATCCTGAATGGAATAACAGTTATTCAAAAAACAAGAAAGGGTCAGCAATTCTCTTGTATACGATCGCCAGTGCAGGCGCAGACCGTAGAGGTGTCGCATTCCTTCGGAGTGGTGGCACACAGTGCGCGCGCCCTAGCGGTCGCTCAGTGCGCTGCGCGCTGTGGTGGCGGCCGGACGTGTGATGCGCTCGTATGACTGTGTAGGTCACTACACTCTTATAAACTAACTTAATTACGGAAGCTATGAAAAGGCGACGATTTCATACTTGCGTTTGTCCTATCTAAATTAGCAGCTTAATAACCGATATTGAGTACAGTCGGGCAGATAAATATTCATATACTTAACCGAAATCTCAAATTTTTAAGTATAGGTTATTAAATGTTGCTATAGATATGTTAAGTATTTTTAAATGTTAAGGTTGTTTGGTAATTATTTAAAATCATAGACATAAACATAATCTCAAAAATATGCCAAAAAGTCATCCTTTTCGATTTATTATACATAACAATATGTACTTATTAAATGTTATCATGGTGTATTTTTGACGTCTCAACTAAAACAGCGTATTCAAACTCCAACGAATAAAAAAAAAACCGATCACAATAATCCTTTTATATGCGACTGTACCACCTAAAAATGACTATTATACCATTTTTTTCAGATGGTTACGCTCAAGTATGAAATCGTAGCCTCCGTAATTAAGTCGGTTTATAAGAGAATTGCTGACACTTTCTTGTTTTTTGAATAACTTTTATTCCATTTAGGATTTAAACCTGAAACTTTCAGAGATGTTTTATAACAAAATGAACAAATTTGTTCTCTATCCACTCTCTGTCCATCGTTTTGTATTCAGAGGGAGCTGTGTATTCGATCGCCAAAGAAACATCGCTTGTAATTTGATGAAATCTCTTTATATCTTCATATCGCGTAAAGATTTTTAATCCAATTTTGTACACCTTAAAAGGGTATATGATAGGTATATTTAACTGCTTTTTATTTGTTTGTTAATGTACGAGTTTAAGAGTAAATCGATTTTTCTGATTCTTAACAATAATTAATTACGTCGACATTTGTTGATGAATCGAAATACTTATATTTGAACAAATTTTAACAAATTAAGGCCTATAACTGGTATTTTTTTCAAACTTCTGCGACAAACAGTTTTCGAGATTTTGAAAATCCCAAAACGTTACCCCAGCAAAATCTTGAATATCTGAAAAACTATAAGATGAAAAAAATTTGCTGTTGGTATACATTTACAACTAATCAAAAGCTATCTTTTCATGTACTTGGTTCCAGGCTAAATGGAATGGCTATGACCAGGGCCTCAAGTCTGCTATTAAAATAGTGTCAGAATGGTCTCTTCATTGTGAGTTTTTGACAGATTTACCATACAAACACTGTCAAATACTCACAATGGCAAGACCATTCTGACACTATTGTAATAGCAGACTTGAGGCCCTGTATCCGAGTTTCCGGTATTCAGCAAGGTGTTCGAAAAGGTGATGCTCAATCAAATGCTTAATCATTTTAACACCAACCAAATCTTACACGATCAGCAATATGGTTTCACTAAAGGACGTTGTACGACTGACGCCGGTGTTACCTTATTAAGACAGGTGCGCCAAAGTTCACCTAAATTTTCAACTCCGATAATTGGAAATCCGAAAATGTTCTTCCTAACATTTTTCATCCTAACAATCACAATTCCTAACTACTCTGTCTCTAATGTTCATAATTACGAAGCTTTCAACTTCATAATGTCAGTAGCAATAAACATCTATTATACTTTTATTTGTTTTCCTATATTTTCTCAACATAACCATCTTTTACACTATTATTCAAAGTCATATCTTTTTTGTTTAGATTTCTTTTTATTCATAATAATCAAGTGCTTACTTCGCACTCACTAATTATATGAATTGGTTTTTTGTTTTTATTAATTAAAGCATCTTCTTTAATTTTATTTATAGCGGTGTGTACACACGGCCACAAATCAAGCTATACTTTTCCAGTATAAGCTGACCTCTCATTGTACGGAAATCCTACACAATGCGAGATCAGCCTAAACTGGAAATATATAGCTTCATTTGTGGCCGTGTGTACCTGCAAAGATATCCATAGGTTAGGTTAGGTTAGAACTGTGACGAACTACGCGCGAGCCGCGCGAGCGAAGCGAGCGGTGCCGCGGCAGCGGCCGGCGAGCGCTACCTCGAAATTGGTCACGAAATTTTTCTAAGTATTTTTTTCATAGTGCCCCCAAGACGACACTCTGACCTGAATGAATGTTATGGTAATTATGTTTAGGGATAAAAGCGTTATGATAAAAAACAGTAGGAGTTTAAATATATTTACATTAATGATATTATTAATTACAATTTTCGGAAACATGAGTGCTATGAACATCGCCGGTAGCACTACAAATAGTATGAAAGAAAACTTTAGGATGAAAATTTTTAGGAAGAGTGATCATTCGGATTACAAATCATTAGGAAGAACAATTTCGGGTTCTTTACTTTAGGTGAGCCAATATGGACCCTATTAAGACACAAATTTACAGCATGGGAGGAGGCTCAAGATGCCATAGGAATCTTTTGTGACCTCTCCAAGGAATTTGACTGCGTAAATCACGAAACCTTACTCTTGAAACTTGAGCATTACGGACTAGGTAAACTTGCGCTCAGTTTAGTAAAATCTTATTTAAATGATAGACAACAGCAAGTTCAAATAAATGGAGTCAATTCACACGGCTTAGAAGTAAAAATGGGTGTGCCTCAAGGCTCGATATTGGGTCCTTTCCAGTTTTTAGTGTATATTAATGATCTACCCCATTTATTAAAAAAACAACCACAAATGGTGTTATTTGCTGACGATACTGCTTTAATTTTTAAGATAAATTTACGTGCATCAACTCTTGACGACGTGAATAAGCCCTACTGCAGGTCCAAAATTGGTTCACTGCTAATAATTTAGTATTAAATAGGAAAAAAACTAAATGCATAAGATTTGCTTTACCAAATGTTAAAAGTAGTGATTGTGACATAGGGTTGAATCAAGAGAAATTAGAATTCGTCGATAGAACTGTTTTCTTGGGGATCACGCTCGACTCAAGGCTGTAATGGGGTCCTCATTTAACATCTCTTGCAGGGCGGCTAAGTTCAGCAGCATATGCTGTGAGAAAAATCCGTCAATTTACTGTATGTACTGTGATGTAGATACCGCGAGGCTAGTCTATTTTAGTTACTTTCATAGTATATTGTCATACGGTATTTTACTATGGGGGCGGGCTGCAGATATCGAATTGATTTTTATTCTACAGAAAAGAGCCATCAGAGCAATTTATGGCCTCCGCAGGCGCGATTTTCTAAGGGAACTGTTTGAAGATATTAACATCATGACATCGCTGGCAAAAATGCTTAGCTCAATGCTGGTCCTGCTCCATAAGGGCACATAAACTAATTGATTTGAAAATATTATTGGAGCTGCTGAAGATTGTAAGACTATCTTTGCATTGTATAAACTCAATGTCCTTGAATTATATAACGGCATAGCACAGGTGTGAGTACTATGTACTATAGAACTACCATTTACCGGGTGATATGTCTTTTATTGCATTGAATGTGCTCTGGCGGCTGAGAGTATGTCATGCTCACTCAAATGTCTCGCTGGTGGTGGCGTGTGTGTTGGATCATTAAGTTCCCTTCAAAATGGTTGAGCTAAATGGTGCTAATCCATGAGTCATGTTCGTGAACGGGCGCCTTCAGTTGGGACTGGTCATCTCTTAGCTACCACGGCTTATTTTAATTTATTTTAATTTTTGAATTGTTTTTATTACGGACGCTTCTAACGTGCACATCTTTCTACATTGTTCTCACATGTATAACTTCAACATGATCAAATCAAAATCACAATATTTTATTTCACATAAACCTACATGGGCACTTATAAAACGTCAGAAGCTAGGTGCACGGTTCCAATTAGTCATTTCCTATGGAGAAGAGCCGGCAAGAAACTCCACGGTTACTCTTTTAAAAATAATTGGCTTTAGAATATGATTAAATAACAGTGATAATAGGTATGGGAGGACAGTGTAGGCCTTTCAACAATTACCAGGTACTTAACAAAATAGAAAACCGCCAACAAATCTACACTCTACTAGGCCTACAACGTTCTCACATTCACAAAATATAAAATAATCTAAGTATTATTATTTATTATTATTATTATTTAAGCCTTTTATTACCCAAAAAAACTTTTAAAATTAATTACAATTTATAGTAAAATATACTTAACTCATTCCTAAATATAATCTGAATAATAATAATTTAATCATGCATTTTAACGAATAAGTAGGTAGATTGATTTTATAAATTGAATAATATAAATAAATGTTTTAATTAATTATTATTGGGAGCCCATTTAAGGGCGAAGGCCTCCTCCATCTTTCGCCATTCCTCTCTGTCTTGGGCCATTCTAGTCCAGGTAGGGCCGGTCACGGCCATAATATCATCGCACCACCGGCGCCTGGGTCTGCCTCGGGTACGTGGTGCATCACGAGGGTACCAATGGAGGACCTTCTCACTCCATCGTCCATCTGTGGGTCTGGCTACGTGTCCTGCCCATCGCCATTTCAACTTGCAAGCTAATTCCACAGCATCTATTATTTTAGTACATAGTCTTATGTCTTTGCTTCTTTTACGGTCGCGTAGTTTAATTCCTAACATACTCCTCTCCATTGCTCGTTGGAATGCTTGAAGTTTGTTTGTAACTGCCTTTGTTAGTGTCCAACTTTGACAACCGTAGAGTAGAGTAGGTAATATAATGGTGTCCATAGCTTTCTTTTTCAATCGAATCGGGATGGGTGATTTAAATACTTCTTTCAACGACCAATATCTTCTCCAAGCACTCTTTATTCTGCGATCTACTTCATTTTCTGTCGGTTTGTTAAATGTAATGCTTTGCCCAAGGTAAACACAGCTATCTACGTACGCGATTGGCGTGCTTTGTATCACTGTTGGTACTCTTATGCTGTTGGTTAAAAGGCATGTCTTTCCCGCGTTCATATGGAGACCACAGTTTCGACTTTCCTTATCTAGAGACTTCAGCATGCTCTCAAGATCTGTATGTTTCACTTAACAAAACAATGTCATCTGCGAAGCGGAGATGATTGAGAAACTCGCCGTTTATTTTGATACCGACATTGCGCCAATTTAGCTGTCTGAAGACATGCTCCAAAACTGATTTGGTGAGATGGGATCACCCTGCCTGACTCCTTTTTGGATGTTAAATGGTTCTCCCTTTTTCTCCAGCTTAATTATTGCTCTACTTGTAAACTTCTTTCAAAAGGTTTATGTATTTTGTGTGGACTCCTTGTTCTCGAAGAGAGCACCATAGAGATTCATGGGAGATAGAGTCAAACGCTTTGGAGTAGTCTACAAAGGCTACGTAAAGCTCTTTATTGTGTTCATTGTACTTCTCAATTATCTGTGTTAGCGTGAAAATGTGGTCGTTTGTAGAGAAGCCCGATCTGAATCCAGCTTGTTCTCTAGGTTGGTTTTCGTCTAAGATCTTTGAGATGCTTTTTAGTATTAGGCTGGTAAATAATTTATAAAGTGTTTGTAGCATACTCAACGGTCGGTAGTTGTCCATATTGCCTGGATCCCCTTTTTTATAGAGTAAGGTTATAATAGCAGTATTTCAGTCAGGTGGTATCGACTCTTGTCGATACCACAATCTAAGTATATAAAATATTAATGACATGATTGCAATTACAACTACAGTAACATATCTGAATAAATATCATGTCCACAAAAGCCACTAATAAAGAATTGGAATTCGATTTGTAGGTAAATAATGTCAAATAATGAAAAGATTATGTCAAGGAAGTATGTAAAAAAATAATTAAAAATTCTAAATAAACATAGTTATTTGGGAGCAGTTAATAGACACTGACATAGTTATGTTGTTTATGAGGTACCAGGGAAGCCACATGTGCAGAAGGAATTATTGCCAAACTTCCTTGTCTTCAACGTAGTCTTTTATCTTATAATATGCTTTTTTGATAAGGACACGTTTGATGTGGGTTTTGAACTTTCCGTCGCTAAGTTCTGTAACCGACTTTGGCAACTTGTTATAAAAGTGGATACTGTTTATAAGAAATGACTTGCTAGTTTTAGTTAATCTGAATTTGGGTATCACAATTTCATGTTTACTACGAGGATTTATATTATGGAAATCGCTTCTTATTTTGAAAAGTCCTACGTTTTTGCGAACATACAAAATACTTTCTAAGATATAAAGAGAAGGCAAAGTTAGTATATCAATTACTTTGAATTTATTTCTAAGGGACTCACGAGGACCCATTTTATAGATCGCGCGGATTGCTCTCTTTTGTAGAATGAAAATGGAATCTACGTCAGCTGCCGATCCCCACAGCAGAACGCCATAAGACATAATACTGTGGAAATAAGCAAAGTATACTAACCTCACAGAACAGTAAAAAACAGTAGAAGTCGCATAGCGCTTCATTAGTATCGGAACCAGCGTATCCAAACTCACACATACACAGGTAAATGTATTTCGTAACACTAAGAAATCCTTGGTGTGATTGGTAGTTTAATATTGAAAGAAAGTATGAAATATGTCAGACATCACCTATTTGAAAATAAACCACAGTTATATGACGATAGAGTTGTTTATTGTCTACTTTTTTATAGTATATATTACCTTTTCCGTTTAAACCGCACACGGAATACTTTAATGAGCAAGTTACGCTATTCGCCGCTAGATGTCACTATAATAAATTCATTCAATTTAAAGCTGTATTTCGTTACCGTTAAGATTGATATTTGCGTAACGAGGTCATTACAATTCGTCCTCCTCTAGGGATGTACCACTGTTGTTGACTTATTTATCGACATTCCGTTTTATTTTAAGATCAAATACAGTCAACAGCTAGAGTCGAAAAATATTATTATTAAAAAATTATCAAAGTTTATAAAAGTGAGAATTAATTAATACAAAATAAAATAAAACAATGGTTTAATTATTTATAGTATAAGTAAAAACAGCTAAAGAAAAATACACAGAATATTGGCCTTGAAATAATAATAATAAATAATGGCCACTTTTTTATAGGTTTTGAGACTGTGAATTAACTTGTTCGATTAACCTTTTCTCGATTAGAATATTACGAATAGATTACCTTTATTCATGTTTTGCTTATTTCAAACTCGGATAAGGTAGAATTAGAAAAAACAACAACAAACTATAAGGGTTCCTTGTTGACTACGGAACCCTAAAAAGGTTTGAACATTCACTAATACATTATAAAAAACCGCACACGGTTAAATGTTTCCCGATATTTATCATAGAACACATAGAAGATTGTAAGTTTAAAATATCGATAACTCACTATCGATAAAGGTAATCTCTAATTGAGTAGCTGACTGTAACATGTGTATAGTTGGAATCTTCTCGAAAAATATGTTTGAGTATAAAAGAAAGTAGACCTTAAATTAAACAGAATAAAATCAACTTTAACTTGTTTAATAAAAAAATGTTTTTTCAAATTTAAATCGAAATAAAATCAATTATGACTAACCGATGGTATGATATTCCTCCATTTAATAAATTTTTGGTTCTGCTATCGTGTTTGCATTCTAAAACAGCACAATAGGGCATTTTTGTATTATTTTTTTCCAGTTCTTTTTACCGTGACAGTTGTAGCTTGACTGATGTGCGTAATGTGGGCGTGGATGCAGACATAAGCGGAACAACGCAAAACTCGGGGTACGCGGGCCCCGCCTACTTGCGACTTCTACTGTTTTTTTCTGTTCTGTGAGGTTAGTATACTTTGCTTATTTCCACAGTATTATGTCTTAAGCACAGCTAGGTCTACAGCTAGGTTAAGCTGTGGCTATATCAGTTAACTGCCTTATTTTTCTTACTGCATATGCAGCTGAACTTTGTTGCAATTTCGAATCTAAAGTAATTCCTAGAAATACAGTTTCCATAATAGCATCTAGTTTCTTGCCATCAAGTTTTAAATTTAGACCCACTTGGGGTACATTTGGTAATGAGAACTTAAGACATTTCGTTTTATTCGCATTAAGTAAAAGATTATTAGCTGCGAACCATTTTGAAAGAACAGCGAGACTATCGTTGACATGTAAGATATCCGTGTCTTTTCTATCTATTTTAAAAATTAGAGATGTGTCATCACCAAATAGAATTATATCCGATAAGTTAGCCATCATGTAAGGAAGGTCATTGATATAAACTAGAAATAGAAAAGGGCCAAGAATTGAACCTTGAGGCACGCCTATCTTAACTAGAGACCCCGAGGAAGTCGCCCGTTAACGTGTACTTTTTGCTGCCTATTTGATAGATAGGAAAGAACAAGATCGGCAGCTTGTCCACGAATTCCGTAGTGGCGTAATTTACAGATCAGTGTGTTGTGGTCAACGCAGTCAAATGCTTTTGAGAGGTCACAAAAAATGCCAATTGCATCCTGGGACTTCTCCCAGGATTCCAAAATGTGACTGATGAGTTTTACTCCTGCGTCAGTCGTCGACCTACCCTTCGTGAAACCAAACTGGCGACTATGTAAAATCCCATTTGAGTTAAAATGTGACAACATCTGGTCTAGCATGATTTTTTCATATATTTTACTCAATGCTGGTAGCACAGATATAGGTCTATAATTAGAAGGATCACTCTTACTACCCGATTTAAAAATTGGTACTACTTTACTATGCTTCATTAAGTCTGGAAACGTACCGCTGTCCAAACATTGATTAAATATTCCTGTTAGGACAGGGGCAATTGTGTCAATAATATCTCCAAGAACTTTAACGGAAATCCCCCATAAGTCTTCAGTGTTTTTCATGTTAAGACTTTTGAATGCTTTTTTAATTGTGACAATAGAAATGGGCTTGAATTCAAAACTTGGAATATCCTTACTGAAGTTTTCTTTGAGAAGAGATTCAGCTAGTATAGATGATGAGGGGAGAGATTTCGTAACCTCTATTGGGATGTTGGTTTTGGTATTTTCTAGTGTCTCAGCAACTTCTAACTTATCTGAAATGGTTTCATTGTGAATTTTTAAAGACAGTTCATTCTGATCTCGCTGTATTGTGTTTCCAGTTTCTTTGTTAATTACCTGCAACACAGCTTTTATTTTATTATTAGAAATACTAATTTTGTTACTTATTAATTTAGATTTAGCTTGAGCGCAGACTCTTTTAAATATCTTAGAATAGTTCCTGACATAATTATGAAAGATTTGATCAGAAGTCAATGATTTTTCGTGGTACAAATTATATAAAAAGTCTCTGCTTTTTCTAATACCAGCAGTGGCCCATTCACTAAATTTTGGTTTAGCATTTATTGTAACTTTTTTACTGGACACGCTTTATTGAACTCATGGCCTACTGTAGAAAATAATTTACCATAGTTGATATTGGGGTCTTGTGAATCAAAACTAGCTGTTGAAAGAGTGCTCAAAACATTATTATTAAACATTTTCAAATTATTTTTAGTGAGCGGTTTTAATTTAATAGTTTTATCTAAGTGTAACTTTTTATGTAAGTCAAATGATACAAGTTGACCAGTATGGTCAGAACTGACGCCAGTAATTAAGGACGATTCTTTTATTTTACAATTAGTAAATACATTGTCTATGCATGAAGCTGAGGTTGCTGTTATTCTAGTCGCTTCATTAAATATACATTTTAAATTGAATGATTTAAACAATGATATTAACTTACATTTATCTGGTGAATTAACTAATAGATCAATATTTAGGTCACCACAAACGAAAACTAATATATTATCTTTAAAAAGTTTAGCTAATATTTCTTCCATAATTATTAAAAATGATGACAAGTTTGAGGCTGGTGGTCTATAAACACATAAGAAAGTATGGCCTTCATCCTCTGCACATGCTACCTCACATATGCGATCAACAGAGCAAGCAGTGATATCCTTCCTTTCCTTATGTCTGAAACAACTATTGCATAATATCAATGTACCACCCCCTATTGAGGACCTATTGTACGCACTGGCAACTGAAAAATTATTTACATTAAACAACATCCTATCCGGCCTTAACCAGGTTTCACAAAAACATAAGATATCCATATGATATTTATCTATTATCAATTCCACGTCTAGGATTTTGCCAGAAAAGCGATTTATATTTTGGTGATATAGTAAAATATTCTTGTTATGCTTCTCTTTTGTCGAGTCTAAAAGTTTAAAGAATCTATTACAGTACTATTAGAAGTACTAGATAGTACTGTTTCGTCACTTAACCTAGTCTCAGTTAAAATATCAATAACTGGGTGTATATTGTATGCTAACAAAGTAGCCAATACATGTTGACTTTTCTTGGGAAGAAACATATGTTCCCGAATTAAAACAAAATCTCTAACAAAACTGTTAGTATCAAAAAATAATAAACGGTCACTATGACGGCATGTCAAAATATGCATTAGATTATTTAAACTAAAAATGTAATCGTTTTCTTCAGTATTCAAATTATCTGAATATGGCAATGCACATAATATTAATTTACCTAATTTTAATTTAAGTAGGGTGTCGACACCATTAACTATGTCCGTTTTAGATAAACTCAGACTGTTTCCAATTAAAAGAACTACAGTAGTCTGCTCATTCATTTGTGTATGTTTTATTTTATGAACAAGCTCATTAAAATGCAGGTTATGGTGACAATAATTAACTATGGTATGTTTAGAGCGGTTATTTAACAATGATCCAAAACCTGTTCCTAATCTATCAGAATATACCAAAACATTACTTTGAGTGTTAATAGTTTCTACAGTATGAGTTAAAATGGGAGACGCGGCAGGAACAACATGCTGTGACATGAGAGCTGGCGGAGTGGGAGCACAACTACAAGTGAGATTGTTTGTCAGTGACTCGTATCTCTCTGCATTGTACTTCACCAAGTCCACCAACTCACAGGCCTCCTGCAAGCGCTCACTTAACATTTGTTGGCTAGACTCATATCATCATGAATGATGTAACCCATTTTTTTGTAACAATATTTTGTTTTAAAAGAGTGTCCGTGGAGTTTCTTGCCCGTTCTTCTCCACAGGAACCTACTACGCTTTGGAATGAGCAACTAGCTTCATCTTTCTGACTGACCGACCCCTGTAATTGGTTTATTTGAAATAAATGCTTTGAGTTTGATTTGAGTTCCCTTTTGAAAAACTTTTTCTCTAAAACTTCGAAAATACAACTTGAACAAATTTTGCTATACTTGAACAAATTGCAACTAACTATGAACTAATCATCTGTAATATTCAATTTTCTCTAAGGCGCGATATTTTGCTGGGGTTACGCATACGCACATACAATGGCTTTAGAGATACACGATTCTGCAAAACGTTAGTCCAGCAGGAAAAGCAAAATCTCGAAAACCTGAAGACGCACATATTATATTTTCGACGCACATTTTTGCACAAATATAAGCTTTCTGCCCATGCAAAATATTTCTCTCTCTTATCATTCGTTTAGAATTTTCTTGCTGGAAAAACGTTACTCCAGCAGGAAACGTTTTTTTTTTTTTTGTTTTTTTCCAAAACGACAAAGCGCACAATTTTTTTATGTGGCGCACATTTAACGCACATTTATTTTCATTTTTGGGTAACGTACACATTTCATAATGATTCACAACATCAATGGTCGACTAGCGTCATAAAAGATGATGATCGATCACTACTTACAAAAACGGAAAAAGTCTTTTTCCTTTTGTCTTTTCTAGTCATTGACATATATATTACTGCGTAAGGACTGGGCGGACCGCATGTTATAATGACGCCTCAAACGTGGTCCCAAAATGGTCTTCCCTATAACGAAGTGAACTAGAACGCGTTCGGCTGTCTTCGGGAGCGGTCGTAAAATTTTACAAGCAAAAATGCCAAGTTGTGTCGTGAAGGGTTGCGTGAACTACGACAAAAAGCACAATAAAACAATTGATAACATTTCATATCACCGATAAGTTAAAAATATGTAATTATATCAACTTCTAACATTATTTAAAACAATTTTCTTTCTAATTTGTCTCAACGTTTGGCAAAGACGACGCGAAGCCGCGTAAAAGTGCGACATAACTTTGCAGCGGCGCGCGTTTATATCCGATAAAATGAAAAGATTTATTATTATTACTATATGATTTAATTATGTATAAAATTATTTTTATTGTTTATTAAAAGCAAATTAAAATGTGTTTTTATGTACTTACTGCTAAAAAATCTGTAAGTACAGTGAAATACGTATTTATTTTGCAGATTTCCTTCTGATTCCGTGCGAAATAAAGTTTGGAGTCGTGTCATAAGTTAAAAAAAATAAGTTTAAAAATATTGTTTTATTCGAAGGCCAATGGAAATTTTATAACACAAACAAACTGCAATAAATATAAATTTCTAAAAATAGAAGGTTTTTTTATTTCTTTGTACCTCGAAAAATACCCGCTCTTACAAGTTTACGTCTAGGAGCAGACCACGCCGATTGACATCGTAGTCCATAGTAGTTCTAATAGATGGCGCTAGTGTTTTTGTATGGCGACCGTGTCCGGCAAACGTTCGGACGACCGTACCTTTACTATTTATATCAATGTTTCTAGTACTATAACCTCAGTTCGTCCCTGAGTCTTTGAATCCTTATACGAAACTGCAGCGATTGGCATCATTAAAAAAAAGTAAGAATTTACGTTTTAATAGCTGACTACCATTTTTCCAAAATCTGTGAATGCAGTTAGCAATTACTCAATAAGGACAATCTCCTTAAAACGTTTTTATGTAGTTACAACGGTTAAGGTGAGTTTTAGTGGGTATACTGCCATTTTGGCAGGGAGTCCCACATACCTCGTCCCGTCCCCCGACGAGCAGGCATGCGTAATGCATTTCTCAGCGTCAAAAAAAAAAAAAAAAGTTTCCCTTACTGCCCCCCCCCCGGTGGGTTCCCGCATTGTTGAGGCGGGGGGGCTCAGTAGCCCTGGCTTGGAGGGCCACGGTGAAGCTAAGAGGAACCCGAGGTGGGGGCCGCTCGTCAGGGCTTTTACGGGTAAGCCGACGACGCAGCGGCCGTAGGTTGCGGTGCCGCTTTGGCGACATCGCAACTGAGGCGGGCCGCGATGTGGATTGGGAGGCATCGCGGCTGAAGGCGGGAGGCCGCGGCGTGAGAGGAGTGCCGGTATTGAGGTGCGCCGTTCTCCCTAGCTTCCGCGGCCTTGACGGGGTCGCCACCGTATGATGGCGGACGCGGTGGGGCCGCAGAGGAAGAGGAGTGTCGGTATTGCGTTGGCCGCTCTCCCTATCCTCTGGAACCGAAAAGTGGTAGGCGACGGGGCCACTAACCTGACTCGTCGCGGGGGGACCAGGGGCGCCTGGACGCGGGCTCGTCTGGTGCGGGGTCCCAAGTGGAGGCCAGCAGGCAACGGGTGCGGGGGCACCCTTGCCTGTATTGCACAGGCCTCCACCAGTGTCAGACGGGAATGGCCAGGTGTTCCCGGTCATTCCCGTATCCTCCCAGGTGGGAGGGGCATGCGGGGCCCGCCAGCCAGGCGGGCATGCGCCGGGGAGGTTGTGGACGTAAAGGCTGAGCCGGATTCCCATGACCCTCCCATCAAGGCGATGAGGGAACTCCGCTGAGTTTTAGCGGGTATACGGCCATTTTGGCAGGGAGTCCCACATACCCCGTCTCGTCCCCCGACGAGCGGGCATGATGCGTAATGCATTTCACAGCGTCAAAAAAAAAAAAAAGGTTCCCTTACTGCCTCGTCTCAACTTCCCCCGTGTTACTCCGATCAGACAAGGGATCCAGACAAAAGCCATAGGACTTCTTGTACTAAAGTTCCTTGCTCTTGTTTCATGTTTATTATTGTCTATGTATATGATGTATACATAAAGCAAATTGATATTTATCTCTTATTTTTAGTATTTATTGTATAAGTAAATGGTACGCCACTGACCACCTCCAGTATTGTCTCTTCTTCTACTTTTTATCCATACAAAGGTTGTCTGTAAAAGATCGCTTATTGTGTCACCCTATGTAACATTTCTACATTTATGTCTGTAATTTTATGGTGTACATAATAAAGATTATTATCTATACTATCTATCTATCTCCTAAATCTTAATACCTTCCTAATGATATATCATGTTTTCCTATTGGAGCGGGTACCAGCTTCCATACATTTCGTGGCATCATCTTTTCACCCGCGCAACCCTTGCCTACCCTCTCATCAAACACGACGAAAACACGCGCCAGTAGAAAGTTTTCGCCCAGCGTATATCTATTTAAATTTTGAATGTTCTGTAATAAGTATACCTACCCAAAATAACAGATGGAACAGCTCTAAATTATTTTAGGTTTTTTTTTTCCTTCAGAACTTCGTAAATCAGCAAACAGCGGAAAACTATCTCGTTCTTAAAGAAAATAAAATTATAACGCGTATTCATTCTAATTATAATTTTTTGTTTATTTACGGCTCTTCTGTCCATCATAAAAAGTAATCTGGAGTTTCTTTCCTACCAAAAGTATGGAAAAAGTTTTTTTGCGATTTCTAAGTTTTCTAGTATTCAAACTTCAGTTGGTCCGATACCTTTAAGACTACGGTTACGGTAGTGCATATGCCGGAGACGAAACACCCGCGGGAAATGCAGATTACCACAGACCCAAGCCAACAAGTCCAGGCTTGTGACAGACAGACATATGACATATCAGCTGATTCGACGGGATATTGCGAATTACGTCATGAAATTCAGGACCATTTGCAGTCGGATGGTCGTAGTCATCAATGGACGCTTCAAGAGTGATTTTCATCTATTGAGAATATTTCACAATGACCGAGCACTAAGCCATATGATGGACTATTTCAGAATTGCTGCAGCTCTTTTGAATAACTTCCACGTCCAGCAGAGCTAACATGCGCAAGTCGACAAAATTTTGTCGACGCATTATCTCGTGCTGAGACGACATATGTCTGTTTGTCAATGGGAGCTAACATGGCGACACTTATATGTCGTGTCGTTCTGACATAGAACTCATGTCGTTCTGTCAAACCTGCTTTTGTCGTCAGGCTCTAACATGCGCGCTATAATTAGTCGTATTTTGACATTTTCCTACGACAAGTTTCTCGTCGATGGTTTTCGTAGACGAGAAACCGCGACAAACAGTGAGTAAAAACTGAAAAGGGGTAATAGTGTTCTGTGAACTTAAACAATTTAAGTATAATGGCAGTGCCGTATCTATAATTATCTATTAACTGTGTATGAGGAGAGGTGAACAATAAAAATAGAGAGGAAGGTGATTCGCGACGTCTGCAACCCATTCGACGAGTTCTAGTCCCTCTGGCGAATTACAAAGCCTATGGCCATTTATACACTGTGGCATTTTAATCGACTTACAAAAGAAGTCCACTCAATGTATCCGACATAAAATACCTTTAGGCGTGATTAAAAATTTGTTACCATTAATTAAGATAATAGGTGCAAAGAAAAATAAATAATGCATTAGAGTTATGAACATCCTGTTTATAATGTTTACGTATTAAGCGGTAGAACATACCTACCCAGCGCACGAGCGAGTAGATCATTCCATCTCCATTTTCTATGAGACAAAATTATCGTAAGCCAATCAAGCACAGTCCACGTGGACTGTCATCCAATGAGAAGTTCTAACGCTATGCGGCGCGTGCCACGCCCCCACCCCTTTCACAAAAAAAATTGGTGAAGGTCACTCTCACAGTGTCTCAGTTGCGTCCGAATACCGGAAGTGGAAGTGCGCGCGTGCTACCGGTTATCGACCGTTGTTCGCGATCGCTACCTACTAAGTGCAAAGAGTGATTAGGTACCTACCTACTTCACAATGAGTGATAGGAACTATCGAATATCGAGTACCTACACATGGTACTCCTGTACGCAATAAGTGGTGACAATTTACGGGAATCAAGGAGATTATACGCTGCGCCTAATAATCTCGACATGTTACGCAACCAAGGTGTAATCAACCCGCAAGTGATTTTAGCAGCAATACAACGATGATTGATCACGGCCAGTTTCGCACCCCACTGCATGCGCAAGCCCGAGCTTGAAATCGCACGATTTTCACCTGTTCTCGAAGAGAACATATTGGATTATTTTGAACGACACTCGCGCACAGGTAAAGCTTAACTACTTGCATGTGTAAATAAAAAGTGATCATTTGTAAATACGTAATTAGTAATTAGTGTAAATAATTCAGTTGATTCCAATTACAATTTACGTACTGCCAATTTCATTAACTATCTTTTGTTTTGTTATTTGCCAGGTTAGAGATCAAAATTCTGGATTTAATGTAGGTAGGTACCTGAGTCAAATTTCTATCTGTCGAACGAAAACAAATTTATCAGTTATAGAAATCGGCCGTATGTTTGTAACTTAAATCGTACCTACCTCTTTTAATAATCTGCACTTATTAAGTACCTACTCGTATCTATCGTAGCTGCACGCGAAATATTTTGGTTCCCGGGAATCTACGCGACACTTGAACGTTTGACAGCCGCGTGCAACGTGTGCGCGGCGCTGCGGCCCTCGCCACACCGCGCGCCTCCCTCGCCGTGGCCCTACCCGCCACATGCTTTCTATAGAATTTATTTGATTTGCTTGGACCGTTTCATAACCAAATGTTTTTAGTTATAGTAGATGCATTTTCTAAGTGGGTCGAATGTTACACAGTTGGTACTACATCATATGGATCAAAAACTGTTATAAGTAGATTATGTGATTTTATTTCTAGGGTAGGTATACCACACACGTTAATGATGGCCAATGGTACTTCTTTCACGTCTAGGGAGATTGAGATTTTTTGCGATTTAAACGGAATTAAACATGTTTTATCTCCAGTAGGTATACCACCCATCAAGAAACGGGCAAGCCGAAAGTTTCGTTAAAATAATTAAAAAAAGGTCTCAAAAGTATCATATTGCAACATTGCAAGTTGCAACCTTTACGAGAAAAATTCGCAAAATTTTAATTTGATTATAGAAACTCTAAAAATAGTACCACAGGTAAATCTCCAGCACAAGTACTTTACGGTCAACCATTACGCTCTCGGCTGGACTTAATTAATCCACTTCAAGTCGTTTCGACATCCCCGGATCTTTCGAAGACCGTGGGTCAAAATCCGTCCTTACAGTGTAAGAACACGGGAGAAAAGGAAAGACCAAAATTTTATTTAGATGACGTTGTTTGAATAAAGCGATTTTATGGGAATGATAGATTTTGTTCGGTGCAAGGAATAATCAAAGAAAAGATTGGGAATGTCATGTAAGTATTCGGTGTATATTCCGGAACTAAATTGCAAAGTAATTCGTCACATAGACCAGATTCGTCGTTTTCAAGCCAATGGCGGTTCAGACGTGCAGAGCAAAAAGAAGGATTGGCATCATTTGGACACAGAAGCCGATGACAGTAGCTTGTCGCCGCAGTCTGAATCCTCAGGCATAACTGGTGAGAACGGCGATTCTATAAGCACCGAATTTCCAGCACCCGCCAAAGAGCTTCATCTTGGAGAGAAGGAAGGGACGAGGGTTGAGCCATTATCCTTGCATTCGCCCTCGACACAAGATCATTTAAGGATAATGAGTCCCGACCGGTCTGTAACGCATCTCACAGAAAAAGGCGGTGAGAAGGGTTTAGAAACTGACCAACAGAATTCTAGATCCAAACGACGTGTTCTGCCTGTTAATTATAAGCCATTTTTCTAAAAGTATGTGGGAAGGGAATGTTATATTATTGTGACTACCGTGCGTACGACATGCGTGTGTGTATTGGCGCACGCGCCATCGCTTAAACAAATAAACGAGTATGATATTGACTCGCGTTTTGCTTGCATGTGCGCTACCCCGCTCCCGATAAATACCTAACACATAGATTACAAAAAAGCATTTGACAACTCCTCACTCATGGTTGGTTCAAGTACTCAGCATGTATAAAATTAATCCATTACTACCTAATACATTTTCTTAAGAATACCATGGGATCCTGGAAAACTACACTTAAATGAAAATTGGATTGGAAGTTAACAGCAGCTATGTTTTCTACAATAGCATACATTCATTATTGCTTGGTATAAGCCTCATCTGTTTGGCGTTTTCATTAGCCGTCCCCCGACGCGAGGACGTTTGGATCAAAATATTTCCTACAACTTATATTAAACTTAAAGGGTCAATATATATTATTATTTTAGTTTTTAAAGGTTTTTGTTTGAGTCGGGGTTTTTATTTTTTTATTTTAAATTTTACTTTTATTGCTTGCTTTTTACGTGACCGACGCCGGTGTAACATTATTAAGACACATTTTTAACGCGTGGGAAGAGGCCCAAGACGCCATAGGAATCTTTCGTGACCTCTCCAAAGCATTTGATTGCGTCGATCACGAAACCTTACTTTTGAAACTTGAGCATTACGGACTTGGAAAACTTGCACTTAGTTTAGTAAAATCTTATTTAAATGATAGACAACAGCAAGTTCAAATAAATGGTATCAATTCACTCGGTTAAAAGTAAAAATGGGTGTTCTACAAGGCTCGATATTGGGTCCTTTCCTTTTTTTAGTGTATATAAATGATCTACTACATTTATTAAAAAATCAACCACAAATGGTGTTATTTGCTGACGATACTTCCTTAATTTGTAAGGTAGATAGACGTGCTACAAATTTTGACGACGTAAATAACGCTCTATTGCAGGTCCAAAATTGGTTTACTGCTAATAATTTAGTATTCAATGGGAAAAAAACCAAGGGCATAAAATTTTCTTTACCAAATGTCAAAAGTAGTGATTGTGAGATAGTATTGAATCAAGAGAAACTAGAAGTCGTCGATAAAACTGTTTTCCTGGGGATCACGCTCGATTCAAGACTACAATGGGGTCCTCATTTAACATCTCTTGCAGGACGGCTAAGTTCAGCAGCACATGCTGTCAGAAAAATCCGTCAATTTACTGATATAGATACCGCGAGGCTAGTCTATTTCAGTTACTTCCATAGTATAATGTCTTACGGTATTTTACTTTGGGGACGGGCTGCAGACATCGTGTCTATTTTTATTCTGCAGAAAAGAGCCATCAGAGCCATATATAATCTCCGCAGGCGCGATTCTCTAAGGGAACTGTTTAAGGATATTAGCATCATGACGGTACCTTGTCAATATATCTACGAAAACATCATGTACGTAAGGAAAAATTTACATCTTTTTAGAAAAAGAGGTGAAAGACATAATTATAGTACTAGAAATAGGGACCTACGAGTATTAGCTCAACCAGGTTTCAGACTGGCTAAAGTAGACTCATCTTTCATGGGGTACTGTTGAAAATGTTACAATAAAATTCCTCCCCACATACTTCAACTGAATGAGACTAAATTTAAATCTTGTATAAAACGCACACTATGCAGGCAGGCATATTATAAGTTGGGGGATTACATCGCTGATAAAAATGCTTGGCTGAATGCTGGTCCTGCTCCACAACCACAGCTAGTTGATTAACGTTGACAATAATGTTGGAGCTGCTGAAGAGTGTAAGACTATCTTTGCATTGTATAAACTCAATCTCCTTTGTATTATATAAATGCATAGCACAGATGTGAGTCCTATGTACTATAGAGCTACCATTGAACGGGTAATATGTCTTTCATTGACTTTAATGTGCCCTGGCGGCTAAGAGTATGTCATGCTCACTTAGATGTCTCGCTGATGGTGGCGTGTGTGTTGGATCATTTAGCTCCTTTCAAAATGGTTGAGCTGAATGGTGCTAATCCATGCGTCATGTTCGTGAACGGTCGCCGTTAGTTGGGACTGGTCATCTCTTAGCTGCCACGGGTTATTTTATTTTATTTTGTTTCTATTTTTTGTACCTACTCTGGACGCTTTTAACGTGTAAGTTTTTAGTATTTTTATTTATACATCGTTCTCACATTTAGTTATAAATTTAACATTATAGATGTAACAAATACTTTTGTGACAATTTAATTTAAAAGAGTGTCCATGGAGTTTCTCGCCCGATCTTCTCCATAGGTACCTACGCTTTGGAATGGGAATGTAGCTTCATTTTTCTTACTGACCGACTCCTTGACAATTCAAAAGTGCCTGTAAATGATTTAATTGAAATAAATTATTTGTGTTTAAACTTTATAATATTATATTAATAGTAAACAAACTGGGATCGACACGTGCCTCGCCGATATCAACCTGCGTATTTGTACCAAAGTGAAGCATAGTTACTCGTGGTCGTTGGCGTTCGTTCCATACTAACGTATTCTTACATTTTCTCCCTGGTTAATGATACTATAGATTCAAGCATTTCCTCCCATCTAGCACCAAACTCACCTTGGTCCAGTCACTTGTGCTTCCTATTATAGACTATGCTGATGTTTGTTGTTCTGATCTTTCCCAAGAACTTCTAAATAAATTGGATCGACTTCTCAACAATTGTATTCGGTTTGTTTTTGGCCTTCGTAAATACGATCACATTTCTTCCTCCCGTTCTCAGCTTAAATGGTTGCCTATCCGACTCAGGAGGTCCCTCAGATCTCTCTGCTTGCTCTTCACGATTATGAACGATCCATGTGCTCCCGATTATCTAAAGAATTATTTCAAAGTGTTGGGCAGTTCTCATAGTCGTAACCGGCGAGCTTCCAAGAATCTACTTCTCCAAATTCCTTCACACCGTACCGGTTTTATGTCAAATTCTTAAGCTATCTCTACTATAAAGCTCTGGAACGCGCTACCTTTTGGCATTAAAAAAGCTGAAAACAAATTTACTTTTAAAAGAAAAGTTCGTAACCACTACTTAAGTCAGACTAAATAACTCTCAAATGATAGTCTAGTCATAGTAATTATTATTAGGTGGTATTTGTTAAAATATCTATTAGTTTATTTTATTTGTATATGTGTATTAGTATCAATAAAACTATATAAATTCTCTTAATCAAGAAGTTAGTATTTTTGTCATTATTTTTGTACCCTACCAGTTTTTATATTTAACCCAAAGGTTGACTGGTAGAGAATGCCTTGTGGCATTAAGTCCGCCTATGTACCACTATTGTACATGAAGTTTAAATAAATAAATAAAAATACACGTCCAAATATTTTGACTTATTTATATCTATATATATAAAATTCAAAGTCCTGACTGACTGACTGACTGACTGATATATCAACTAACAGCCCAAACCGCTGGTCCTAGAGCCATGGAAATTGGAGGGTGTGTTCTTTGTGAAGAGTAAATATCCACTAAGAAAGGATTTTTGGGAATTCTACCCCTAAAGGGTTAAAATAGGGGATGGAAGTTTATATGAAAGTCCGTCAGTTTTGAAGTTAGGATTCAAATTTTGTATTGAGGCTGACGATTGAAAATTAATTTATACGTGTCTCAGCGTTTTTGATAATTCCACCCCCGAAGGGTTAAAAAGCGGGACGAAGTTGAAGAGACCTTAATTTTAGAAGAAGAATCACTAAAACTGTCTAGACTTATGGTTGGAAGCTAACGCAAAAGTGTTGTTAGAACTTCAACCCTTAAGAGAGTGAAAAGGGTGATTAAATTTTGTTTTTAATTGAAATTATTTATTTTTTAAGTTTAAATCACTAATATTTCGGCTTATGGTTGGAAACTAACACAACGTCAATCTTTTTATTTTTTTTATTTTTTTATTTATACCCTCAAGGGTCTGAAAAGGGGGATGAAGTTTTGTATTGAAGTTGTTCATTCGCTAAATTTTGTATTCAAGTAAAAATAATATAGGTAAACGTGTACTGTTTCTAACTTTACAGTATTTTACATGGAGCGACTGCCTATCTGACCTCCACAACGCAGTTACTGGGTAATACGATACCCTTTGGCACACATATCGCACACCTAGATGAAGGGTGGCACAACTCAAAATAATCCAAAATCGAGTTATTGCGATTATCGGAATCAGTGTTGAAAACTACATTAACTCCAAAGACACCGGTGTACAAACTCCATTCATAAAAGACTAGATTGCGCTGTAAGTCAGTCTTTTTGAGTAGCTCCACGGTCACCCCCCATCAACAACAGTAACGCATCACCAGTTACATGTCAGCTGCAGGGAAAGATGCTGTCAATACGCTCAAAGAGTAAATTATTTCGACTTAGTTTTGTATTCGTGGCTAATCGCAGTAATCAAGCGTGAATTATTTTGAGTTGACTTCGTATTCAAAGTCAAAGTCAAATAATTTATTTCAAATAGGCACGAAGATGCACTTTTGAACGTCAAAAATTACATGAATAGTTAATTGATTCTAGTTGCGCCTTCCAAAATGTAGTTATGTATGGAGAAGAATGGGCAAGAAACTCCATACTTACTCTTTTAAAATGTTAACAATAGTTTGTATACATTAATTAATATTTATAGGTGAAGACTATGTACCTAGAATAAAAAAATAAAAAATATAAAAAAATTCATCAAAATTACTTACCACAATTGGTAAAAAGAATGAAAAGTGAAGTAATAACAGAAAAATTAATAAATGCGATAGGTACATGGTGCTCACATATTTACAAACATTGTATATGATTTCCCAAAAAAAAATAAAAAATAAAAACAACATATAATAAGTCAGTGTGTGAGTTAAAATATTAATCACAGAAAATAAAATTAATATCATAAAAATTATAAATTATACAGTTAAATTAGCAACCAGTTTGATTTTGTCTAGACTCTAAATTGTCCTATGGAGCAGGACCAGCATGTTTCCAAGCATTCTTATCTTGGATATAATCCTCTAATTTGTAATATGCTTGTTTACAAAGTGTACTTTTAATATGAGTTTTAAATTTTCTTTCATTTAATTGTAATATATCAGAAGGTATTTTATTGTAACATTTAACACAGTACCCCATAAAAGATGTATGTACCTTAGATAATCTGAAAAATGGTTGATCTATTTTATCTTTATTTCTAGTATTAAAATTATGCCTATCACTGATTTTATTAAAAATATGTAGATTTTTTCTTACATACATAATATTTTCATAAATGAATTGGCAAGGTACCGTCATTATATTAATCGTTTTAAATAGTTCTCTAAGAGATTCGCGGCGATGTAGATTATAAATGGCTCTGACAGCCCTCTTTTGTAAAATAAAAATGGATTCAATGTCGGCAGCCCGACCCCACAGTAAAATGCCATACGACATAATGCTATGGAAGTAGCTAAAATAAACTAAACGCGCGGTTTCTATATCTGTTAACTGTCTTATCTTTCGAACAGCATACGCGGCCGAGCTTAGCCGCCCCGCAAGAGATGTTATATGAGGTCCCCATTGTAATTTCTCATCTAGCGTGATTCCTAGGAAAACCGTTTGATTAATAAATTCCAGTTTTTCTCCGTTCAATATGATGTCACATTCGCTACTTCTAACATTAGGTAACTTAAATCGAATGCATTTGGTTTTTTTATTATTTAGTACCAAATTATTTACAGTAAACCAATTTTGGACCTGAAGAATAGAGTTATTCACGTCGTCAAGTTTTTGTGACCGTCGATCTATTTTAAAAATCAATGATGTGTCATCTGCAAATAACACCATCTGCGGTTGATTTTGAAGTAATTGGGGTAAGTCGTTAATGTAAACTAAAAAGAGGAATGGACCCAATATCGAACCTTGAGGAACGCCCATTTTCATTTCAGACCCTAATGAGTTTACGCCGTTTACCTGAACTTTAACCTTCCTATCCGTCAGGTATGATCTAAGTAAATCAAGAGCGGTATTCTTAATTCCGTAGTGCTCCAGTTTCAGCAGAAGTGTCTCATGGTTTACGCAATCGAACGCCTTAGAGAGGTCGCAAAAGATTCCAATGGCATCTTGTGCTTCTTCCCAAGCATTAAAAATGTTCTTTATTAGGGTGACACCGGCGTCAGTTGTACAACGCCCCTTGGTGAAACCATACTGTTGTTCATGAAAGATGGAGTTTTTATTAAAGTGACGTAACATTTGATTGAGTATCAACTTTTCAAACACCTTACTGAGAACTGGAAGAATTGACACAGGCCTATAGTTGTTAGGTTCCTTACTATCACCGGATTTGAACAATGGAACTACTTTACTGTGTTTCATGAGATCTGGAAAGACTCCTTGGTCTACACTGGTGTTAAATATGAAAGCTAAATAGGGCGCAATGGTTTCGATAATAGACCTACAGACTTTTACAGACATTCCCCAAAGATCTTCTGTTGATTTAATTTTAAGATCTTTAAAAGCTTTTATAACAGCCTGGGGGTTTGTGTGTTGAAACCTGAACTCCAAAGGGCATGCCTTTACATTCTTTCTAAGTAAAGCAGCAGAAAGCGCGGGTGAGGAATTTAAAGTTTCTGTAGTTTTAAAGGGAATATTACCAAAAAAGTTTTCAAATTCCTGAGCTATTTCTACATCGGAGTTGATGGGGCCATGTGCAGTCTCTAAATTAAATTCAGTATTTTGCTGTTTTTTCCTACCTGTTTCATTATTTATTATTTGCCAAGTAGTTTTTATTTTATCATCAGCTGATTTTATTTTATTGCTAATATAATCGTTGAATCGGTCTTGTTTCTTGTGTGTTCTTCAAATTATTTCCACTTACCCCAGTATTGTTGACAAATGAAAGTAATTGTTGTTTTACTAAATTAATATAAAAAAAAAATATTAATAGCAATTAATATCTTAGTAAAATAATATACAACATCATACAACAATAATTTAAATCGGTCAAATAGAAAATGAGTAGAACGTTTTTTGCTGTTCCTGAAAAAAGAGGTATTTTGAGCTGTGCTACTCTTTATCTAGGTGTGCGATATATATAGTTTATAACCTGGATTAACCTGGATTAGGTTATTTGTTAATCCCGTTAGTACGTTCCCGTCGGATATTTTTTGTCATCCACGCCTGCGAAGCCGCGGGCAAAAGCTATTACAGGATACAATTTTAACCAGTGCGCAAACTGTAATCATGAGTACATGATTTTGAACTACTTTTGAGTTAATTCTTTTTGTCGGTTAATAAAATAAAATAAATTAGCTCTGCCATATTCCGTTATCCAGCGTCCAGGTCTATCATCTGACCAGCTTGATAGTACCATATCATTTTGTTATCATCGGAATGCATACATTGCGAATATCCAAATTAAGACCTCTAGAAGTGACTTACTATTCAAGTACCTATTCCGTTATCTGCCGTCCAGGTATCTACGTCTTACGGAACATCGCCATAACTTCGTACAGCGATTTGAAAAGAACCGCCATAGTAGTTATTGCTCTTTATTAAAATGCCTATCTAATGACATATGTTTGGTTGTTCTTGGGCGTGAGGACCATTTTGTCCAGTCGTCACCATCTATTTATAACCTAGTCCTTGAGTCCATTCCAAGGAGCCCAAACACGATACCTCTGCTGTATGCTAAGGGAGTTGGATTCCAGGTGATGCTGGAGAAGCAGTTCAAGGTTACAATGTTCTTTCAATATCACTGAAGTAACGAAATACTAAATTTCAACCCAATCCGACCTGTGGAAGATGCTCACATCAATTCATCAACTAGAAAAGAGCTCATAATCTTCAAACGGCTGAACCGATCTATTTATCTTTCCTACTCCATCATCAGCCCCTGGTCACCATCTATCTATAACCTATTCATTGAGACCATTCCAAGGAGCCCAAACTCGATACCTCTGCTGTAGTTAAGGGCCGGAGTTGGAAATCCTGCAAATTCGAGGTGAAGCTGCAGCAGCAGTTCAAGATTACTGTTCTTTTAATATCATTTTGAAGTAAGAAGTAACGTAATATCAAATTTCAACTCAATCCGACCTGTGGAATATGCTCACGTCAATTCATCAACTAGAAAAGAGCTGATATTCTTCTAACGGCTGAACCGATTTTCTTGAATCATAGCTAAGAATACTCTCGATCACGTCACCTTTCAAAAAATATATTTTAATTAAAATCGGTCCAGCCTTTTTCGAGCTACGCTGACACAGACAAACACACAGATACACACGTTAAACTTATAACAGCCCTCCGTTTCTGTCGGGGGTTAAAAAGGGTATATTCCAAGGGGACTCTGAGCCCTCTTTGGTTTTGCCTAGCCCTAAACCCAATCTCTCGCGCATTAACTGAATCTAGACGAGGTTTTGACATCAAGAACAATAGATCGATATTACACCAAATAACACACTTTATATGGATGATTGAAAATTATATGCCAATAAAAATACATATTTACTGTTCGCGACGATGCGTCACCAACAATTTAGCTTGTATAAAATCAGTAATTTTAACTTGGCTTAAGTATATAGGATATATAATTTCTTCGTCAAGACGAGTAATAATAGCATGTATCATGTAGAATCACTGTAAATCCGACTCAACGCAGTCTCGTTTGCCCTACCCCTAGAGTGTAATTTAGAATCGCGTGCCCGCGGAGGGGCGAGGCGGCCCGTGAGTTGAGGAGCAGGTGGTTGTAACGCTCGCGGCCCCATAGCAGGCCAGCAAGACGAAGCTGCGGAGGTGAGCGTTAAACCATCTACGACAATAAGCTCGCGTGGGGCCGCCGGAGCCCCGCAGCGCCGGAGCCGTGACAAAAAACTTAGGTGATACAATAGAGAACCACATAGTGCGTTTTGTCATACCGAAATAAAAGTATGCGCTGACAAGTGGGTAAAATTACATAAGCAAAACACATGGTTTTATTATTGTTGTGACGCATGCGAAGTGCATCTAGTGTGCGGAGCTCAAATGACATCGGAGACGCTACGTCACACGGATCTGATTACACTTAAACGAGGTTGTAACCTGCAAGGTGATTCATTCATGCTTCACGCATAATTACCTATATGGAACACACAAGCGACATTTTTGTTAGTGAACCATATGCCATGGTAATACCTACGATTTCACCCATAAACAATATCATCAACACCTCTATTCGTAACTCGTCATTGCACATTGAAACGCACGAGTCTTTCACGAAGATTGATACTGAATTGCGCTCGATTAAAGAACAATCGAAGCTAGAAACCTTATCTCCTCATGACGTTCATCACTACATCGCAATCTATGTGGTTATTAGTATTAACATTGCACTGTTTGTAACATCAGTGTACTATTGAAGAAAGATGACAAAAGACAGTGGACGAGTCCTCAAGATGCGAGAAGCCGAGGAAGACGAGAAGAAGATGACATCGAGGACGGGTACAGTAAAGTCAACAAACGGGAATCAAAAGTGCATAGTGAAGTGAATACAGTGACAAGGGTTAATCCCTCTTCTAGTGAAGTGAAATTTGACACTGAGACCTTCGATCAATAATAGCACTAGATTCCCGATAAGCGCTTCAAAAACGGCCCGGAAAATAAGAGCACAAATACTTTTGTGGTCTTATTTCAAATTAGTGTCGTCCAAACATAGCCAACGTTAAGACGTCAAAATGCCGCAGTGCGCGTTCAAAAATTGTGTAAATAACCACCGTAACACCAAGATTTTGGAAGGAATATCTTTTTTTCGGTAAGTTTATATCATTATGTTTTTGCTTTTCATAAAATAATAACAATTAAATAGTAAATTATACATCATTTAGCAAATATTATGATTGTTTGGCCAATGTTTGCGACAACACACCAACTATTGTAACAAACATCGACTGTTCTGGAACAGGGAAAAGCATTGAGTAGTATTATTATTTTATATGTTATTTTTGTTTGTAGATTTCTTAGCGACCAATTTCGCAATGCAAAATATCATAATATAAAAAAATATCGTAATATATGTTTTTGTATCTATTGTCGCGAAAGAAAGAGGAGAAGAAATATTTAAACCTTGAAAAAGTTATAAGTAACAAATTGTTGAATTTTTTATTCAACAATTTGTTCAATTCATTTTGATAAATTGGACATAACTGAACCGATCAATATTACAACCTGACACGGACCTGCAAATTGCATAAAACGCAAGAAAATTTGAATTTCGCGGGCTACCACAGCGCATCCCCCTTATTAAAATAACTATTGTACTAATTTAGTCCTACTACCAACTTTTTTAAATTGATCAAAAATATTTGCTTCCTTAACTCATTTACGCCCGCTGTCCTCATTTGGGGATACTTCTTTAAGTATCCACATTTTTTAACTTATTTTAGCTATCCTTAGTTTGCAGGCAAATTCGTAGGGCCCAAGAGTGTGGCTTTGTAAAACAAATTATACTTTTGTGATTTATTGGATTGAGTGGATGAAATAAGTGATTTTATTCACTTCATTGAGCAAATAGGTGTTGGACCAAAGGTAAGTCATATTTTTTTTATATTTACAATATTTTTTCTCTTTTTTTTTGTATTTATCACTTGGGCATAGTTTCGACTAGTAAATATGACTAACCGATCGTTTGATGTTGCAAATGACTATCGAGGACTCGAGGAAGCTATCGAAAACATTCTGAATGAAGTGGATGATCCAGCTGTTAGTAACGTCATAGTGGCCATTCCTCCAGGCAGCAGTTCATAAGAGGCAATCCCGTACGATTTGGGAACAAAAACTGAATGATTGCAATTGCTGATGGTTATTGTTATGCCTTCGATGTATACTGTGGTAAATCAGTAGGAGGACCCAGTAATGAGCCTTTGGGATCAAAAGTGGTAAAGGGCCTGTTGGAAAAAGTAATCGCTCGTTTGCATGAGGATATCGTGTATTTCGTCAACTTTTTTACCAGTCACGCATTGCTGCGAGATTTGCGTGAAGCTAGTTATCGTACGACTAGTACTGTGAAGGAAAATAGGACGAAGAAATGTCCTCCAGTGGCTTGACAAGTGTTTGTACCCCCATGGTACCAACACTTGTCAAGCCACTAGTGAACATTTCATAACATTTACAAACTATGACTTTGTTTACCCTCTTGGTAAGGTAAAAACATGGAGCTCTGCAGAAGGAAGAAAGGTAGACGTGGACATCCCTTTTGTCTTCCAGAACTACACCAAAGGCATGGGCGGGGTTGATCAAGCTGACCAGTCAATCGCAGTATACCTAACAGCTATAAGAGGCAAACAATTGTAGTGGGTTCTGTTTACCTATATACATGCTGGATTTGGCTGTAGCTAGTGCTTGGCGTCTCCATGTCCTGACCGCTAAAGAGAAACTAGACCAGCTCCAGTTTCGGCGCAGTATCGCCCGATTTTATTTGAGGAGTGTAGGCCAATGCCTACACTCCTCACTCCTCTTTTAGTAAAGACCCGATGAAAAGCGTCATAAACCTTCTTCAGTGGTGCCAAATATGAATCTAGATAGTGTTGGACACTTCCCCCAGAAATTGCCAAGCCAGCTAGGATGCAACGAATGCCAGATGAAAGCACGTTAGCAATATAAAAAATGCATCAAAAAATTGTGCATCGAAAAAGTATGCTTTGAAAAATACCATACATAAGCCCATTGGCCCCATTTGAGGACGGTGTTTTTTAATACATAAGGAAGTTATTTATTTTTAATTTTTCTTTATAAAATATCTTACTATACAATAGTTACGTCAATAAAGTTTTTATCATTTTACTACTAGTTTGTATTTGGTTCCAAATGGGTTAAAAAAAGAACATTCGCTTAAAAAAATAATATTATTATTCTGCAACTCTACGTCATTCAATGATTACTGTGTTCTGAGCATTGAAATGTCATACCAGGAACTACGTCTAGTTCCAAAATAGAGTAAGCACAAAATTGTCAGCAAAATATCTTTAACCTTATTGCTTAGGTTTTAAGTTTCATTTTAGAATAAATATTTTTGTACTTATTATAAAAATGACTTTTTATTTTCAAGTGACATTTTATATTTACCTTTCTCCGATGATAGAAGGACTTAAATATAAATATTTTGCAATCGTAATAAAACTTTATAGTTGAGTGTTAAGGTTTATATTGAACTGAAGTTGTTAATATTATAAAACTTTTTTCTATATTTCGTAGTAACAAATGTAAATGTGTATGTGTGTGTAAACGTGGCCATTTCAATGACTTATTTTTGTTCCTGATCCTGTATCTAGTGCTATTATTGATCGAAGACTGAGACACATAGTGACGTGTGCTTATTAAGTGTGCCATTCTATAAAAATTTATGGATCGAAGTTTACATTTATTATTCATTGACACATTATTTTATATTTATTATTGCTTTTCTAAGGTTTGTAATTGTTTACATGTCTTGCAGTTAGTTACTATCACCATTCTTTGTGGTGGCAATATGTACGGTCTACGTACCTATACCCAAAGTCTCTAATTCAGATAATTTATGTAAACAAAGTAATGTCAAGAAATGTCACTGTCAAAATGACAGGACATCACAGTGGTGCAAAACATTTTATCATTAAATGTTTTTGTAAATAATCATCGATAACATTAAAGTGAATTAATTATAAGAACTATGCAAACAAAATACCGTTGCCAAACAATGTTTTTTGTAGTGTGTCGGAGACACGGTATATGATAGTCATAATCAGCCCTTTTAAGCCCAGTGCTAGACGTAGGCGTCCCAAAATCGATTTCCAATCGAAATAGTTTACAGCCGTTTTCATCCAAAATGTGGCTAGATATGCTACTTACAATATGAATCTATTTATGAGAGTTGTAATATTAATGTTGTTGAAGATTAAAAAATGTGAAAATGATTGGATCTCCTGCATTGTTACCAGTATCATAAAATATTTTATACCAGAAAATCTCCTTTTATTAATAAACAGCCCGTCCCGGCTTCGCACGGGGTAGACAATACGAAAGACATTTTAAGACTCATTTTTCTACACCTTCGGTTACATTGTTCAAATTTTACCAAGGATCCCTAATTTTTTTCAAAATGAAATGTAGCCTATGTCAAATTGGAAGAATGTAGCATTCTATTGGTGAAAGAATTTTTTAAATCGGCCCAGCACTTTTTGAGCCTATTCATTACAAACATACAAACATACAAAAATAGGTACAAATCTTTCCTCTTTATAATATTAGTGTAGATTTGTTTAAAACCGAAAATTTATAAAAATAATTACGGTATGATTATTTTTTAATCATTATTTCTTAAAATCAGTACTTAAAAGAAAATAGAACCTATTTTTTCGCAATTTTAAGTGAATTACCATTACGAAGATATTTTTTTGTTGTGTTATCCCCTTTGTTTACATAAATTATCTGAATTTGAGACTTTGGGTATACATGGTTTTAAAATATGTATTTTTGATGCAATAAGTTAGTTAGTAGGCTCGCGTATTGCACTTTGATCGCGACCTACATTTGGTAATGCATTGTCATACGGCGGAGCCTAGATGATGCATTTTTGTACATAATTTAATAAGTGTTCAATTCGACGTGATTTGAGCCGGACATCTTGCATTTTTATTTAGATTCATCTCCGTTGAGCATTCATTGACATTCTTTGCATTTTCATGAAATTTTCTGCATACTTGCATTTTGCATTTGCATTAAATTATAAATGATTTTATTCCTGTAAGTAGGTTTTTACAAACACTTTTACACGTCAATCATATTTTAAAACTAGATGAGGTTGGCATTTCGTATCTGACTACTCTGAGAAGAAACACCGAAACAAACTCAGAGGTCACAGTCTCTTTTAAAGTCCAGACATAATCTTGGTCAAATCATGTGAAGACCATATAGATTGGTGTCTGAAATGGTCTTTTGAAGAAAGAACCACACAGATTGAGTGGACCTGTCCATTCAGTGCACGCATTTGTCAGTAATCGTGCAGCTCAACTCAGAACATAAGGAGCTCAACGATTCGACGAACAATACCAAAGAAAGGACTTTTGGGCAGGCCGCATAAATTACTCAAACTGCCATACCATGATCAGAAAAAAAAGAGAAGAAAAAAATAAAAATAAACAAAGACCCACACAGTCTTTACATTCACAATAATTAAAATAATAACATTATACTTCACCAAGTAAATATTCATATCAATGTGTATAAAGCAATCACAATAAAAAAGTTTCAATATGTAAAATTTGGAGCAGCTCAATCCCAAGCCTTTTTGTCCTCAATATAATCTTTAATGGTATAAAAGGCTTTCTGGCACAACTTACGTTTAATGAATGATTTGAATTTATTAATGCTTAGATCTTGAACGTGGCTTGGAAGTTTATTATAAAAGCGTATACATTGACATCTGAACGAACCACCTATTTTCTTGAGCCGTGTTTTAGGTACAACATACATGTATTTGTTCCTAGTATTTATATTATGGATATCACTGTATTTTTTAAACAATTTTATGTTTTTATGGGCATATAAAAGATTTTCAAAAATATACTGAGAAGGCACAGTCCTAACATTAATTTCCTTAAATTTCTCTCTGAGAGAGTGTCTCGAACTTAATTTATAAATTGATTTTCTGCAAAACAAATATAGACTGAACGTCGGCGGCATTTCCCCACAACAGAATACCGTACGACATTACACTATGAAAATAACTAAAGTACACTAATCGGGCTGTCTCTATGTCAGTTAAATTACGAATTTTTATAACAGCGTATGCTGCGGAGCTCAGCTTCTTAGACAATTTATCTATATGTGGGCCCCACTGAAGCTTAGCATCCAAAGTTAAGCCCAAGAATACTGTGCTATCTTCAGGATTCAATTCTTCGCCCTTTATCGACACATTATTTTTCACCTGCCTAACGTGAGGTAGCGTAAACTTAATGCATTTGGTATTTTTTTTTTCATTAAGAAGAAAATGATTAGCATTGAACCAATGAACTACTTTTGAGATCGCGCTATTTACATCGTCAGTAACCAGCTCCTGACGTTTAAGTTTAAACAAAAGTGAAGTCCGCAAACAACACTATTTCATGATTATCCTTTATGAGGTAAGGCAAGTCATTAATATAAATAAGAAACAAGAAAGGACCAAGAATTGAGCCCTGTGGGACTCCCATTGTTACTAAAGATCCGGGAGATCTTTTCCCATTAACGTCAACGCTCTGAAACCTATTACTCAAGTATGAAGCAAGAAGATCCAGAGCGGTGTTCCGGATCCCGTAGTGGCGGAGTTTCCTGATTAACGTTTCATGAAGAACACAATCGAATGCCTTGGACAAATCACAAAAGATGCCCAAGGCATAACATTTATCTTCCCATGCATAATAAATATGTCCTAAAAGTTCAACACGATCAGTAGTTGAATGACCCCTTGTAAAACCGAACTGTTTACTGTGTAATAATTTATTTTTATTAAAATATCTTTGCAATTGGTCTAACATTAATTTCTCAAAAATTTTACTAAAGTTAGGTAGTACTGAAATAGGTCTATAATTTGTTGGGTCTGATGTACTACCTGATTTAAACAATGGTATTATTTTACTATTTTTCATAAGATCGGGAAAATCCCCACAGTCGATACAATTATTAAAGATAAGAGCTAAAGTAGGTGCTACAATGTCAATAATAGACTTAGCAACTTCTACAGAATTACCCCACAGATCCGCAGACTTTTTTACGTTTAAAGTGTGAAAGGTTTTAATTATATCTCTACAGGTAATATGTTCAAAATTAAATTCCGAATCGCAAACATTAACAATTTCCTTAAGCAAAGACTCAGCAACAGAAGGTGAAGAGTTTAGGGATTTTGTAGTTAAAACGGGAATATCCGAAAAGGAATTTTCAAAGGCCGCGGCGACTTGTGAGTCTGATTTTATTATTTTGTCATTAATTGATAGGCTGTAGTCAGTATTTCGGTTGCTAGACCTTCCCGTTTCACTATTAATAATATTCCAAGTCGTTTTAATAACATTACTACTGTTTTTAATCTTCGAACTCAAATAACGCGACTTGGCCATACAACAAACTTTTTTAAATAATTTTGAATAATTTCTAACATATAAATTAAATTCTGCGGTATTTACACAAGTCCTTTCATTGTACAACTCATAAAGCCGTGTTCTACTTTTATGAATACCAATGGTACGAGTAGCCCAATCATTGAAAGATGCGTTACTATTAACCAAGATAGTTTTGGGAATAAACGTGGAATGAAATTGTTTACAGTATATATTTTAAAAAAATCATCATATAGATGAATAGGATCAGCATGAATAGATAATTTGGAATAGACAAGTTGGCTGGTAATTTATTAATGAGTTTAACTTTAAAAGCTTCCAAGCGACTTGCAGTTTTGGGGTTAACAGTGATATCCTTTTTTGCCATTTTGTTATTTTGGTTTTGGATAGTAATCCGTTGCCCGCAATGATCAGAATCTAGTAAATTTATAATTTCTTTGTGGCTTGGTATACTATCTGTATAAATATTATCTAGGCATGTGGCGCTAGTAGGGGTTATTCTTGTGGGCTCCAAAAATAGGTGTACAAGATTGTAGGACTGAAACAGACCTATTATTTTACTACAAGAACCTGATTTTCCTAATAAATTAATATTAAAATCACCGCAAGTGATAATGGACTTGTTCGAGTTACAAATCTTGTGTAACACTTCATCCATTACCTTTTCAAAGCAGTCATACAATCCTGAAGGAGGTCTGTACACACTTAATACAATAAACTGCTCCAATTCTATACAGGCTATTTCAACTATCCGCTCAACAGATAGGCTCACAATATCTTTACGGTCTTTAAATTTAAGCTGGTTACTTACTAAAATTAATGAACCACCATGTATAATAGCAACAGCATAAGCCAATGTTCAGTTATACAAAGAATATCAATACTGTTACAATTCATAAATAATTCTACTTCTAAATCTTTGTTCATAAATCCTTGAATATTTTGATGCACCAGGTTGATACTATTTACTGATTTTAAACTTTTATTTTTGCAATTCTGTACATTATTGCTAGAGGTTGCCTCTGTTGTCTTAATTTCTAATTTAAATGATTATCAATGTCAATTTTTAATACCAAATTATTGGCTGAATTATTTAACATGCATTGCTCGATAGAAGCAATTTGTTTAGCTAAATTCTTGGCTGTAATAGAAAAATAATATGATAGCGACACAGCTATCTGTCTTTTACAGTACTTTGAAAGATAGTACGAGTACCTATTTATAAAAAATCTATCTTTTGTCAAATATAAATGATTACCAACATAATTGTTAGTGTCAATTAAATGGAATGAATTGTTATTATACATCAAATTATGCAATGTCATATTCATTTCAGATCTAAAGTTGTTTTCTTCCTGTGGCAATCAAAAAAATATTTTCGTATTGGTAACTCACATAAAATGGCGAAAAAAAAGGTGCCATTTTCTTTTAAGTACTGAATTTAAGAAATAGGTAATAATTAAAAAATAATCATACCGTAATTATTTTTATACATTTTCGGCTTTAATCAAAGTTATTAAAAAACTTTGGCTGCATGGGAATCTGAACATCACAATTTTTCTTAAACTAAGGTTGCATAATGAACTATAATATTGGAGTAATTCTCCTTTATTCACATTACCCCTATTACCAACAAAAAATATTAGAATTGTATCCTGGTTAAAATTGCATTTTATAATTTTTTTCATTATGTCAAATAAAGAACAACCAGGCATACAGTAGTTCATTATTGAGTGTCCCGGATATTTATTTGTCAACAAGTGGCCTAGATCCTTTCCAATTTCATCACAAAATAAAACTATTTCTTTATTTACACTCTGTTTAGGGAAACAATTAGTGATTGATACTGGCAAACTGGCACAAGACTGCGGTACGGTGGTATCACATATTGTCAATGAATGATCTGGTGTGGGTTCAACAGATGGTGGTTGACAATGTTCACATTTGTTTGTGCTCACCAGCTCATTCATTGCCAATACATATTCCCTCATTTGGTTTTCAGAGGCTGTATATTTGATGGTCATAGAAGTAAGTTTCTCTTGTAGTTGGTCAAGTTCATACTGCAAGTCTTCTGTGTCAAGTTGGTGTTTCCTAGTACTTTTTTCTAAGTTAAATGAATACATATCTAATTGTTTCAGTAGATTTAACTTTTCCCTATTAAGTTTTACATTTTTGATGAAAAACTTTTGTTTTTTGACCATTTTCTTAGTTTTAACTATGTATTTGTTAATTTTTATGTATTTTTTAATTTTATTTTTACTAGTACCTACCCTCACTAATTTACATGATTTTGAATCATCATGACCTGTTAAATCTATTGTGTAAGAGGGGGAATTGCAGACACCATTGATGGGGCTATAGACACCAATTCATTGAAAAGACTTTGATTCAACGAGGTAGTGTTGTTAAGGTTTGTTGTCTCAAGTTGTTCAATCTGACTTGGAGCCTCATGTAGCTGCTGTTGTAATAAATACTTGTGATTAAGAGCTTGTTCATACTCATTGCTACACTGGCTGGCAGGGGCGTTCCTTTCATTAAAGCCGAAAAGCCCGGCTTTCAATCAAAAGTGAGCCTATTAATAAAAAAACTACACCTGTAAACGAACTCAATGTCGCAAGAATTGATACGAATAATAACATTAAACTCTCCGCGTAGTACCGGCCACAAGAATAAAAACGTGGTACCGGCCGCGCGCTAGATACGTACTACGATGCAACGTTGCCAGAGTTACATACTCAAGGAATAATATTTAAATTCCTCGCCTCTTTCATCATGCACCGTTGCCAAACTATCTCCGATGCCGCAGTTGGGATCTCGCTCTAACGTTATAGCGCTAAGCAGGAGGCGAGATCGTATCGATGAATGAAGTATAGCTTTCTCGCTCACACAAGGTGGCTTCATATCGGGCTTCTAACTTCTCATTTTTTCGCAAAGAAATGTGTTAACGTCCTTGATATGATAGTATGTACTCATTTTGCAAATGTTCGAATTTTTAAGCCCGGCTTTTGACTTTTTATGAATGAAACGAATCGTAGTAGGAGGTAGTAGGATTCCTGACTTCCTGAGTATGTGTGCGCGAGTCGCTGCGCAAAGCGTGAATTTGCATGATATAATTTCAAATTAATTGTTTTGAGCGGTTACTGACGCCGTTTATGTTTTGATTTTTTTAAATTTTCTGTGAGTTTATGTGTTGTGATTAGTTTTTGCTGTAATTACCTTCTTTTTGAAGTGATGAAAAAGTTTCTTATCATTAAAATGAATTCGGAAACGCATGCAATTGTTCCTTGTGAAGGATTAAAGTGTGTATTGGTGTGCAATCGTTACTTGGAAAAAGGTAAATACTTTCAGTTTTACAGACAAATATAATCTCGCTGAAATACATTATGCGTGTCGATCACAATCGCGCTGTTTTTCAAAGATTAGGTTGATGTTGTGTGTCATTTAGCACTTTAAGAACTTCCTTTCCGAGGTCACAATGAGTTTAAAACCTCATTCAATAGAGGATATTTCTTAGGGCTTGTATCTTTGCTTTCTTTATACGACCTAGTCTTAGAGAAACATATGCAGCAACAAGATGGCAACAAACCGGAGCCCAGTTACTTATCAAACGAATTAAATGTAAGCAATGCATAGTAATATATATGTCAATGAAGCAATGTGTAGTTAGAAATCACAAATCAATCAATTATTTGTGCGCCATCTAGTAGCCGTATTGTAATATTTTTCCTATAACAACTGTTGCGAATTTGCGAGCGTTTGAAATATGAATTAAGAGGCCGTGCACGAAATCGACTGATTTTGATCAATTTTGTTCATTGGTTGTGAGAAAGGGAAAAATAATTTAAACAAAATTATTTGAGATTTGAAAAGTCGTGTTCTTTGTTTTGCATGTGGCTGAAAGGGATTTTTCAAATAAATTAAGTGTTCACGGTAAATCACTAATATTTGCAACAAGTTTTCCGAAAAATGACGCGAGACTGACATTTGATCATCATTCTACAAGAAACTACTTTTGATTTTGAACATTAAAAAATATCATTAACATCATTATATGCTCTTCTTGCATGTGGCGGAACCACTTTTTTTAACTTCAATACAAAATATAGCAGAAAAATAATATTGATAAAACCTTTTTTGTTTTAAACCTCGTCAGTTATATATATTTTTCCTATTAATTTTGACCTCTAGGCACGCCACTGCTGGCTGGACCCGTCCACAACAATTTGGAGCCTGTCCCGGGCTGCTATGGCATCAGTGTGTAGAATATATAACTGAGCCATTTCTGTTTTTAACTTGCTATTCCTTTCAAGGACACCAAGGAACTCTATTTCACTTTCATCCTTTTCCCTAATCAGTTGGTCGCAGAGCTTCTTAGACGCTTTTAGTTCGCTCAAAGCCTGAGTGAGTTTTGACTCTTCAAGGCGAGCCCGCGCGCTGCGAGTCATAATCATGATTAAAGAGAAAAGAGAAGAGATTGGAAAAGAGTAGTGGATTGAATAACAGATGATTATTTAACATTGACATTAATGTTCGGTTAAAACACCGTACACGTGTGCGTTACTCCAGCGGAATGTTGTCGCTTTTCAGGATTTCGGCTTGACAGATAATTAGTACCCTATCTCGTGTAAATGTGCCCGAAATTTAGAATTTGTGCGTCCAGCCGATCCAAAGATATTCACGAAAAACAGATTCCGCTGGAGTAACGTTACCCCAGCGGCATGTTTTTTAACCGGTTTTCGTAGCTGAGTACAAACTAGCTACTTAGTTAGATCACATTTGTGCCTAATAGTGCCCAAAAAATGAAATTTGTGCGTCTTGAGGTTTCAGAGTTATTCAAGATGCCGCTGGGGTAACGTTTAGCAAATTGCTGTACCTCTCAAACGGCATGATATAAAACTACGATTTTTTTTTACTACGGTGGGTCTTCATTTTTGCTTATGCTGTGCAATTTGATTTTTTCTATAATCGACACCGTTGAAAAATAAGAAATTGATTTTCAAAAACCCTAAAATCGATCCTTGCGCTTTAGTGAGAAACCCTAGAAACTTTCCAATTATGGTGGTTTGTACCTTTATGAACTCAAACCATCATGCGAAATTAGATGCTTCAATTCCAACTCCTCAGAGAGCTATTCCATTTTAATTAAAATCTGGCTAGTTTAAAATTTAACACTCCAATATATGAGTTATTATTAAGTGACGGTAATTATGATTCGACAAGTAATTAGTACCTTTATTCATTTGCTTATCCTTAAAGTTTCAGCTGAAAAATCCTTGTAACTACACAGATATAAGAAAAAAACCATAGGAAAAGAAATTTCCCGATTTACCGAACATATTCGAATGACTGTCTAAAAGCGGGCGCGCAGTACATTGTGCCAACCTTCTTAAATCTGTAGTACCTACAAGATTTCGTTTTTTGAAACAGTCTCACACAAAAGTGTTACATAAAATTATTGATTGGTTTGTAAAACACGTACGTACATACGCACAGTATGTAAGCCATATTATATTGCGGATTTTCAAATCTTTAACTTTCAGTCAAATGTTAGAACATAACTACCTAGGTACAGAAAAACATAACTACCTACAGCAATCTAATAAAGACTACACTGTGTACATTTGAAGATAAATGGTATTTTTTAAGGCTAAAAAAGATAATTATGACATAACAATAAAATAAAAATACTGATTATAGATTTTGTTTTCAGTTGAAATAAAATAGCATTTCATATTAATTACTTACATACTAAAGCATGTTGCGGATGAAATCTGCGGACACTTGAGTCATGTCATCAATCTAAGCATTAGCGCAGGCGTTTACCCTGATGTTCTAAAAGTTTCTATCATCAAGCCACTATTTAAGAAAGCAGATAGAGAATTAATGGAGAACTATCGGCCTATATCACTAATTCCTATAATTTCAAAAATATTTGAGAAATACATTTATAAGGAACTAAATTCATTTATAGAACGACATAATATTATATGCGAGGAACAAAAATGATTTAGAATAGGTAAAACTATTAATATGGCCATTTATGATTTTTTATATAATGTTACATTTAACGTGGATAAGAGGAAACCGGTCTGTGGCGTATTTTGTGACATGACGCAAGCCTTTGACTATGTGCATTATGGTACACTTATAAATAAACTTGAAGCATATGAAATTAGAGGTAATATCAACAATCGAATTAAATCTTACTTACTTAACAGAACTCAAATAACAAATATTAACCACATTAATATGAAAAGTAAACATGAAATTGTATTTCAATCCTCAGAACGTATAATTTCGTTTGGTGTGCCACAGGGGAGTGTTCTAGGGCCTCCTTTATTTATATTATACATCAATGATCTACCGAAAGGCATCCCTCAACCTTTGACACTATTTGCCGATGATAGCACCATAACGATACCTTAAAAGTGTTGATACTTATGAAAGTGACATAAATGATTCTATAAATCTAATGGTAAAGTGGCTAGATGACCATAACTTAAAAACTAACCTGACAAAAACTAAATTAATACATTTTAGTCAACGGATCAATAGCAAGAGTAACTTAAGGGGCCGTGCACGAAATCGGCTAATTTTGATAAATTTTGTTCATTGTTTGTGAGAAAGGGAAAAATAATTTATACAAAATTATTTGTAATTTGAAAAGTCGTGTTCTTTGTTTTGCATGTGGCTGAAAGGGATTTTTCAAATAAATTAAGTATTCATTCATTGTAAATCACTAATATTCACAACAAGTTTTCCGAAAAATGACGCGAGACTGACATTTGATCATCATTCTACAAGAAACTACTTATGATTTTGAACATTAAAAAATATCATCAACAGCATTATATGGTTTACTTGCATGTGGCGGAACCACTTTTTTCAACTTCCATACGAAATATAGTAGAAAAATAATATTGAAAAAACCTTTTTTTTTTTGTTTTATACCCCGTCAGTAATATATTTTTCCTATTATTTAGCAAATCATATCAAGAAATTTAAAAATCACAAATTAGACTTCAGCTATCCTTAAAATATAATCAAAATTTTATTTAATGATTATACAATATCTTCATTAAGTAAATCAACGGCGAAATAAACTATATTTTGGAGAGCACAAAAATTATGAAACTATTAACAGCTGCTGTGACTGACACGAATGGTTTAGCACCATGAAAACTGTACTTTTATAGTTACACAGACTTAATGTTTCGATTATTTCAAGTTTTCTCACAATTAGATAAGAAATTGACAAAATAGAGTTTTTTTCGTGCACGGACCCTTAAATATACATTACAATGACCAGCCTATAGAAGAGGCAGAAACAACAAAATTTTTAGGGCTCCACATTGACAAAAAACTGAATTGGAAAACACATATCGAAATCTTGCGCAAGAAAATCAGTAAATCTGCCTATGCCCTGCACACATTGTCGTCTATAATAAGTGTGGAGGCATTACTTAAAGCCTACTATGGTTTAACAGAATCTCATCTACGCTATGGTGTAATTTTTTGGGGCAACTCAACAGACAAAGACACGGTATTCAAGGCTCAAAAGAGATGCGTTCGTTCAATATTTAAAATTAAACCTACTGATAGTTGCGTGCCTTACTTTAAAAATATAAAATACTTATCAGAATCAGAATCAGAATGCTTTATTTGTAAACATAGGTCAAATTACAACAGTGTGCGAGATGTTACAGATTGGTAGGTCCTCTATGTTTTGCTCAGAGGCGTACAAATATATTTAATTAACATTTTCGAATTTTTAACTTTATAACACCATTTAACTTTTATATGTATCACAAGGTGGTAGGATTATGTAAACTTTCACATTAGTAATAAAGTCAATATTAATAGGTACATGCAAAACAATACAAATTTAAAATACAATCAATTTCAATAAATGTCAAATAGATTAAGTTACATGTCATATTATATCAATGCTAATGTCAAACAAAATTCAAAAACGTCAAAGTAGGTGAGGTGATGTACAATTTTCTGAAGCAGTAATTATAGAATTATCGCCCAAATATTCCTTTAGTGAGTAATAGCATTTATTTATCAAAATTCTTAATGGTTCTGTTTTGAAATTGTCCAGATTTAACGTTTTTATTTCTTCAGGTAGTTTATTAAATATTTTTATGGCCATACAGAAGGTACTTTTATTCATTAGTGCAGTTTTACCATAAGTCACTTCGAGTTCTGACTTATTTTTATCGCGTAATTTTCTGTAGTAACTTTTAGTAGCTATTTTGTATAATGAAATGTTAGATTTAACAAAGATATTTGTTTCGTATATGTACAGCGATGGCAAGGTAAGAATTTTTAGACGTATAAAGAACGGTTGACAACTGTCTGTGCTTTTAAGGCCACACATAGTTCTGACACATCTTTTTTGGGCTCTAAATACGATTTCTCTATCCACTGAATTGCCCCAGTATATTACGCCATATCTGAGTGTTGATGCAACATAGCCGTGATAGGCTGTTAGTACGGATTCTAGGCTCACTATTTTTGATAACTTATAGAGAGCATAGGAAAATTTATTGAGTTTTTTACATATTTCGTCTGTCTGGGGTCTCCAAGTCAAATTAATAATAATAATAATAATAAATTTTATTCAAAAAATTACAAGATATAAAAATAAGTACAGTTTTGCTTAAATGTAAATTATATTCCTAAGACTTACGTGCCTGAACTAGGTAATCCTGTGTTTCAGGCGAAAAGTACTAAGACAGTATTGTAAAAAAATAATAAATAATCTAAAAGTTGTCAATAGACAAATATAATTATGGTCAGTAGCTCTTAGTTTCTAAATTTGATAAATACTTATTGTAGTATACATACATATTTACTTTAACACAGTTAATAAGTTCTCTGTATCTTCGTAAGACATCCTCTGGAGAGCTTCCTTGAGAATTCTCTTACAATTTGTGTAGTTCAGGGAGAAAATGTTTGCTTTCAAGTTTAGTCTGTTATAGAGGAGAGGACCGAGGTACAGGTAAAATTTGGATACAAAAGCATGTTTAGTTGTATTTTGTGGGCAGACTATGTCTTTACGTCTTTTATTAGAATATTTAGTGCTGTAGGGTAGAGCTGTGTGTTGTTTTAATACAATGCCCATTATAAATAGTTGCCGAACTGTTAATACTTCGCAAGATTTGTATAGCAGGTTGGTAGGAAAAAGGAAAGGGCGGAAAGTAGACACTTTGAGAATCGCCCTCTGAGCTCTCTCGATGGTTAGTAACCTTGTTTTACCCGCTCCACCCCATGTGGTAATACAGTAAGTTAATATCGATTGACATAGAGCAAAGTAAACTTGTCGAACTATTTTAGGGTCAGCAATATAGCGTAACTTTTTAAAAACAAATATCAACTTGCGAATTCTATTATTTAAAACTTCTATATGTTGTTTGAACGAAAGTGTTTCATCTATTATAACACCAAGGTATTTTGTTATATTTGCCACTTTAATGCTGGGACAAACACATTGGTTATCTGTGGGAACTGCGCAATAATGAGCATATAATGTTGTGGTCCTAGTTGGTGTTTGCTTGCGCATCGAAAACTTAGTGTAATTTGTCTTGTCTGCATTTAATGTTAGTGAATTAAATTGAAGCCATTTATTAACAACATTGAATCCGTGTTGCGCAAACTTGTAGACATTTTCTTCTGAGTCAGACGAAAAAAGAAGGGCAGTGTCATCAGCATAAGAAACAATTTGGCTGTGATTTAGATTTAGATTACAAAGATCATTTATGTATATCAAAAACAACGTAGGCCCTAAAATACTTCCTTGGGGAACTCCGAAAGACGTGTTTTTTTCATAATCGCTGAGAACATTGCCAATCCTTACACATTGGGTACGGTCCTCTAGATAGCTCTTAAAAAGGTTTAGCTGGGTGCCTCTGATACCAATGGCTTCAACCTTGCGCAACAGAATAGGAATAGAAACCGTATCAAAAGCTTTGGCGAGGTCCAGGAAGATTCCTACGGTGTGGTTACCTTTATCAAGTTCTTGTGCTAGATAGTCGGTCAGATGATGGACGGCATCGTCTGTTGACATTTTAGGCCTAAATCCAAACTGCCGTTTAGATAAAATTAACTTATCCTCCAAGTATTTGTAAAGCCTCTTATTTATAATTTTTTCTAATATTTTAGACATAGAAGGCAGTAAGGAAATAGGTCTATAATTTGTCACTTGATCTTTACTGCCTGATTTATAAACAGGGACAACAACAGCTTTTTTTAGGCACTCTGGAAAAATACCTGTAGATAAACATTTTTGGAAAATATAAGTTAATGGCGGTACCAAAATACGCCTGAATTGTTTAATAATTTTATTTGGTATGTTATCCCAGCCAACCGCACAGTCGTCCTTTAAACTCATAATTATCGTTTCTACTTCAGTCTCGTCAGTGTCTAGCAACGCAAATTGTTGTCTATATTAATACCAAGGAATTTAGTAGCAGTAGTTGATTCTATTTTTGTCCCTAAATAGCTAATGTCAATGCTCTTGTTTGGGATCCTTTGATAAAAATGCATAATTTTAGTCTTTTCTAAGTTTATAATTAGATTATTGTTGTCAAACCATGATATAATTCTATTTAATGTCATATTTATTTCATTTTCATAGGTATTGGGATCATCACACTTAATAATTACGGTGCTATCATCGGCGAATAGTACCATGGGGACTTACTTTGCCATGTCTGTACATTTTAGGAGTAGCTGTTTTTGTCAAAACAAATCCACACTGATTTAAACAATTAGATGAAGTAATCCCACGTAATAGGCGCAACAATAGCAGGATATGCTCTCATACTGCGAGAACAACCCTCATGCGCAAAAGTGTATTCTGTATGGCTCCTATCGTATATAATAAATTACCTAAAAGTTGGAGAGAACTGCCCTTGTCACTTTTCAAAAATAAGCTGAGAAATTTTTTAGTTAGTAAAGTGTGTAGATTTTTTTAAATGAAAAGGACTTTTCTATTCCGATTTCTAATATACATAGTTAAGAATAATAATTGAATAATGTGAATCTAAAACAATTTTGAATTTTTCTATTTGACTAAATAATAATGAATATTCTGGACATAATTTAATCTATTTTGACTATATTATACCTATAATATCTTGACATCAATTATTATGTATTCGTTTTGTATTTTGTAATGAAATTTAGAATGACTAGTATTATGTCAAACGCAATTAAATGTAATTTTCTATATCTACAAAATTTGTACGCCGTTATTGGCAAAACATGGACGCACACAACATCTCAGTCATTAGTTCATTAGTCAGTTTATGTAAACGCATGTTTGACAAATAAATTATCTTTATACTATGTGACTACTACCACTGCGCAATGCAACGGGAGACGACATCCCCGCCCGCGACCTCACACCCCCGCCAACCGACAGTGGATGGAGTACGTACGCCACCGCTCATAAAAGTATATTAACATTAAGTTTGAAATAAACTCGTCAATAAAGTCCCTACTCTCTGATAACTCTCTACGTAACATACGAGTATTTATATAAAAGTAAGTAAATAGTTATTTAAACCATTTGTACGCACCTGTACCCATCAAAATTTAATTATAATACTACAAATTTAAGAAGGTTGGCACAATGTACTGCTCGCCCGCTTTTAGACAGTCATTCGAATTTATTCGGTTAATCGTGAAATTTCTTTTCCTATGGTCTTTTTCTTAGATCTGTATAGTTACAAGGATTTTTCAGCTAAAACTTTAAGGATAAGCAAATGAATAAAGGTACTAATTACTTGTCGAATCACAAGTACCGTCACTTAATAATAACTCATATATTGGAACGTTACATTTCAGCCTAGCCAGATTTTAATTAAAATGGAATAGCTCTCTGAGGAGTTGGAATAGAAACATCTACTTTCGCATGATGCTTTGAGTTCATAAAAGGTACAAACCACCATAATTGGAAAGTTTATAGGGTTTCTCATTGAAGCGCAAGGACCGATTTTAGGGTTTTTGAAAATCAATTTCGTATTTTCCAACGGTGTCGATTATAGAAAAAATAAAATTGCACAGCATAAGCACAAATTAAGACCCACTGTAGTAAAAAAAATCGTAGTTCTATGTCATGCCGTTTGAGAGGTACAGCAATTTGCTAAACGTTACCCCAGCGGCATCTTGAATAACTCTGAAACCTCAAGACACACAATTTTCATTTTTTGAGCACAATTAGGCACAAATGTGATCTAACTAAGTAGCTAGTTTGTACTGAGCTACGACCACCAGTTAAAAAACATGCCGCTGGGGTAACGTTACTCCAGCGGAATCTGTTTTTGTGAATATCTTTGGATCGGCTGAACGCACAAATTCTAAATTTCGGGCACATTTACACGAGATGGGGTATTAATTATCTGTCAAGCCGAAATCCTGAAAAGCGACAACATTCCGCTGGAGTAACGCACACCCGTACACTACCCACCTACCTTACCTACCTACCTACCTCAGGCAATTGG